>JAGPOW010002673.1:12967285-12980334 GCA_030014935.1 Caiman crocodilus
TTTTTTTTGCCAGCTAGTTTTGGCTCAGTAGTGCAGGCAGGTAGTGTACATGGGATGATCTGCCAGGTCAAAATGATCCCAGACCACCCTACCCACTTGCTTCTGGGGTGCAGGTGTATGTGTGGATTCTGCTGCACTTTCCCCTTCCTCAGTAGGCAGAGGCACAGCAATAGGAGGAGTGGACTCAGCTGAGTTGCTTGCCTCAACCTTCCCCAAAGTGCCTTCTGGGGAAGGAGGTCTGGCTCCAGGGGAAACTTGAGGTATATGGAGCACAAATTTGGATGATTCCCCTTCCTTCCCCAGAATTTTCCTTGCTAGGGCACTGAAATCTAGATCCAGCTCTTCCTCTGGCACTGGAAGGCTCAGGATGGGAAACGAAATGTGAGTGGAGTAGGTTCTCATGCTGCTGCTTGTTGTTGTCATTGTCACAGTAGGGATGGGGCAGGTTATGGCTGGTGCTCATGGAAGGGATGTAGTTTTGGACACTGGCGCTGCTCCATTCTCCTTGCTGCTTGTGGAAACCTCATTCCTTGTATCTGGAGGAGAGAGGCTGCATCTCATTTGGGTGGTGGTGGTGGGGAACTTTCCCCTCTTCCTCTATGCCCTCTTCCACCTGTCATTGATTCATAGATGTAGGGTTGAAAAGGACTTAAGTAGATCATCAAGTCTGACCCCCTGCCCTGGGCAGGAGAGAGTACTGGGCTCATATGACCCCAGCTAGGTAATTGTCAAGCCACATCTTGCAGACCCCCAAGGTAAGAGCCAGCACCACTTCCCTTTGAAGTTGGTTCCAGATCCTAGCTGCTGTGATGTTTTCTGATATCCAGCCTGAAATTACTCTCAAACAACTTCTGCACTGGTCTGGTCTGGCAGGGAGCAAACCAGTTAAGCCAAGGCTGCAACTGAACTCCAACTAGCTTTGAGTATCGGGGACAATAGAAAGTCATTTTTCAGATATGTGGGGAGCCAGAGGATAAGTAAGGGCAACACCAGACACCTGATGTCCCATCTGGTTTAACTGCTGCCCAGGAAAAAGCCAACCTATTAAATTGATAATTTGTGTTGGTCTTTCATCAGTCCTGTGGGATGTCCATGCCCACTACAGGACAGGGAGGTGTGGGTGAGGGAGATCCCCTGACCTCATGAAGGAACACCTTGAGAGGCTGGATACCTTCAAGTCAGCTGGCCCTAACAATCTATACCCCAGGGTACTCAAGGAGCTGGCAAGCATCATAGCCCAGCCTCTGGCATGGATCTTTGAGAACTCCTGGTGCTCTGGTGTAGTGCCTGAAGACTGGAAGAAGGCCAACATGGTGCCTATCTTCAAGAAAGGGAGGAAAGTGGATCTGGCAAACTATAGGCCCATCAGCCTGACCTCTACCCCATAGAAGGTCTTAGAAAAATGTATTAAAGAGGCCATCCTTAATGGACTGGCTGATACCAACATCCTGAAGGATAGCTAGCACGGGTTTGGTCAAGCAAGACCTACCTACAACAATCTCATTTCCTTTTTATGACCAGATGACCTATCACCTGGACAAGGGAGAAGAGATTGATGTCATGTATCTTGACTTCAAAAAAAGCCTTCAATCTGATATCCCACCTCTTGGCAAAACTAGCCAATTGTGGCCTTGGGTCCACCATGATTCGCTGGCTGGGAAACTGGCTCTGTGGTCAGACCCAGAGGATGGTAAATGATGAAAGTCAATTGTCATGGGGTCCCCCAAGGCTCTGTCCTTGGACCCATATTGTTCAACATCTTCATTAATGATGTGGACATTTTAGTCAGAAGCGGACTGGACAAGTTCACTGTTGACACCAAACTTTGGGGCAAAGCATCCATACCTGAAGACAGGAGAATAATCCAGGTTGACTTGGACAGGCTCTGCAAATGGGCAGGCAAGAACCTGATGGTGTTTAACACTGAAAAATGCAAGGTTCTCCATCTTGGGAGAGAGAAACTGCAGCATCCTTAGAGGCTTGGCAGTACTACGCTGGCTAGCACTATGGAAGAAGGAGACTTGGGGGTCGTGGTTGACCACAAGATGAACATGAACCTTCAATGCAATGCTGCGGCTAGTAAAGCAACCAAAATGCTGGCTTGCATCCATAGATGCTTCTCGAGCAAATCCTGGGACATCATTCTCCCCTTGTACTCAGCCTTAGTGAGGCCACAGCTGGAATACTGCATCCAGTTTTGGGCCCCACAATTTAAAAAAAGATGTGGAGAAGCTCAAGAGATTACAGAGAAGAGCCACACGCATGATCAGAGGTCTCATGCAGCCCTAATGTCTATGAAACTTATGGCTTCTATTCCTTGTTACTCTGGGAGGTGAACAGGTCTCACCCATTCTCCTCTGGTTCCCCCCGGTAAGTTTGTAGACAGCCACCAGGTCCCCTCTCAGCCTTCTCTTGTGAAGTTTGAACAGGTTCAGGTTTCATAGCCTCTCCTCATAGGGTCCGCCCTGGTGCCCCTGATCATGCGAGTGGCCCTCCTCTGGATGCTGGCCACATCCCTCCTAAAGTGCAGCGCCCACAACTGGATGCAGTACTCAACTGTGGCCTGATCAGTGTCGCATAGAGGGGGAGGATCACCTTTTTGTCATGCATCCACAGATGCATCACAAGCGGAGCCAAGGTGCAGCTGGCCTTACTGACTGTCCTCACGTTGGCAGCCCATATTCATTCTGGAATCAATAATGACTCCAATATCTCTTTCTGTCACTATGCTTTTGAGAAGGCAGTTCCCTAGCCTACAGGTATGCTGCTGGTTCTTACTGCCAAAATGCAGTACCCTGTGCTTGTCAGTATTGAATCCCATCCTATTCTCATTTGCCCATCCCAGTAACCTGTCTAGGTCCAGCTGTATCCCATCCCTCCCTTCTAGCATGCCCACCTCACCCCATATCTTGGTGTCATCCATGATTTTGAACAGGAAGCTATTCAATCCCTTGTTGAAGTTGCTAATAAAGAAATTAAACAGTATGGGGCCCAAGGACCAAGCCCTGGGGGGACCCCCACTGCCTACATCCCTCCAGGATGAATATGATCCATCCACCACCAGTCCCTGGGTGCAGCTCCTCAGCTTATTTGTGACCCATCTGACTGTGTAGGCATCAATGCCACATTCGCCTAGCTTTTAATGAGAATGGGGTGGGAGACGGTGTCAAAGGCCTTCCTAAAGTCCAGAAAGGCTACATCCACTGCAACACCCATGTCCAGTAACTTTTTTTTTTTTTTTTTTTTTTTTTTTTTTTTTTTTTTGGTGACCTGATCTTAAAAGGCAATCGGGTTGGTCTGACGACCTGCCCCTGAGCACTGTCCCCTCTGCTGGTCCTTCCGAGATGTGCTCCTGGATAATCTTCTCAAAGAGCTTCCCCAGGGTCAAAGTAAGACTAACAGGCCTATAGTTGCCTGGGTCCTCTCTTCTTTGAAAATGGGGACCACATTCGTCCTCTTCCAGTCATCTGGCACTTGGCCAGAGCACCATGAGTGCTCATAAAGCTGTGCCAGGGGCCCCTCAATAACCTCTGCCAATTCCCTCAGCACACTGGGGTGGAATGATTCTGGACTTGCTGATTTTGAAGCCTCCCTGAAGGCTTGTCACTACCTGCCTTTCCACCACAGTTCATGGTGTGTTTCATGTCTGCTTTCTACCAATATATAAACTTATTTGCATTCCTATATAAATTCAATATTGTGGGTAGGTGCAAAGAAACTATAAATGTATAAAAACAAATATATTATATCTCTCTTCCTATACAAGTTCGATAATGTGTATGCTGTAAGGTATGCATAGAAAACAAATGTCATCTCCCTTCCAATGTAAATTCTGTAATTTATATATGTATGCTGCAAAGCTTTAAATGCATAGAAATAAAATACAAATGTATTTCCCTTCCTATATAAATTAAATTCTATAGTGTAATCCTATCCAATATAATTATCAAACTGGAAATAAATCAATTAATATAATAAAAGCATATTGGAGAGAGGGATTTCAGAACATGTTTTTCTCTTGCTAGGCTAACAAGTAGGAAATGAATGGTAGCCTTTGTCTCATGCTGCCAAAAACCAGCTCAGTAACTGACCTCGAGGCAGAAAGCAGGCCAGTTCAAACAATGCTGCCTCCTATGCTGTTTTTCTATCCCTCTCCCAGAGCACTGGGATTGGAAGGGACCTCAGGAAAGGATCACAGTCACTGGTCAGCTACAGAATTAATATGAGAGGAGTCCTCCCCTCCCACCGCCCCCTCCTGTTCCTTCCTCCTTTCCTAGTCCCTCTCTCTACTTTCTGATTCTCTGCAGGCAAGCCTAGCTTCAGCTTTGAAACTCAAAATGTTTCAACTGCCCTCATTTTGTTTCAAGGCTGTTTCAAAGCCCTCTATTTTGTTTAGTTTTCACTGTTTTGAGTTTGAAATGTTGGAACAGAACAGCTGGTAAAGCTTTGCACAGCCCTAATGAACAAAATAGCAAGCTACTGAAACCAACCTTTTCAAAGGTCATCACTAATTCTACATTTTTCATTATCTGGGAGCTTTAGGGTATCGTACATGGGGCTGTATTTGCAGAAATGCAGAGGCTCATGTGAAATCAGTTAGAACTGTATTTTGACGTGGATCATATGATAAAATTTCTCTTGAGCAAAATGTCTATTGAATTTGATGCAACCAGGTTTTCACCTTCTTTATTGAAACTTGCTCTCCCTTCAGTTTTGCTACTTAGTCTAAGTTTTTATATTTTGTATTCATTATGATTGTCACAGGCCAACTGGGCACTGTGAATGTATCAATTTTATCATGGGCCAACTGGTCTGTTTGATTCAGTTTCGGATCGGGGAGGCAAAAGTTGGGAGTGGAATAAAGGCAAATTTATTATAGCGCGCGCGCGCACACACACACACACACACACCAGTTAACAGAAAGATAAATGGGATAAGCAGATAAGGCAGTATAAAATAGCTAATAATAAAATAATAACAGATAGTATGGATAGATCAACCTGTCACAGGCCAACTGGACACTGCAAGGGTATCACCCACACTGGGCTGTTCAAAACAACAAATTAGATAGACATGGGTTGGTAACTTATTGATAGTCCCTCAATGCCAGGTGCGCACCAAGTGATTCCAGTGAAGTCAGGCATCCTTGAAGATCGATGTTGTCAGAGGGATTACGGGGGATGATCCCTTGCTCAGGATCCGATCCTCGCTCACACCAGGAGTCTGGGGTCCACGTGTGGGACAGAAATGACCGTTTTGTTCCCTGCTTCCTGCTAGTCACCTGATGCATGTGGTGGGTTTTTTTTGTTTTTTGTTGTTGTTTTTTTTTTTTTTTTATACCTAGTCTTACGCTAATCTGGCCTCAGGGCCACTCACAATATTGCCCTATAGCTGTTACCCTATGGGACTGAAAGTTGTTAAAACTATCATAAAAGGTTACTACCTAGACTCAGGTTTATCCAATAAGCAAATTACAATGCAGCACCTTTAGGTTTGAAATTGACATAGCTCCGCCTAAATCCCAACCCCTTTAGGCTTCAGTTGAATATGCTTTCTTGGGATATGCTTTCCTGGAATGTGTTTGGGTGTGCCTACCAGTTGGATCCAGTTTTTATTGCTAAGGCTGAACCCTGAGCAAAAAACCGTTAGGCTAGCTAATCTCACAGCTACAGCTTTGCCTCTGGGGCCCAGGCAGTTCCATGAACAGTTAATTTATCAGTTTGGTTAAACTTATAGACAAGTTACATTTGCAGTTTACAAACTTACAAGCTTATATTAACTAATATTACCTATTTAGGCAAAATACCAAATGCCTCCAAGAAGCACATATTGTCGCTTATTAATCCCTCTGGTTCTGGCTATCACATATGATACAAATTCACATTGTATGATGCAATGTAGATTATTGTTCCATTACCTCAAAAAAAAAAAAAAGGAATAATAGATGCACTATATACACTGTTAAAGAATTTGGTCATCAGTTAATATTTTTTATGAATTAGTATCTCAATCCAGATATCTTTTTCAGTACTCTCAGACTTCTACTTGTGCATTCTTTGAGGTATCTCCTTTTAGTAGGAGGCAACACTATTGCTAATGACTAGCAACAAAAAGGAGTAGTTTTGGAGAATAAATCAATCCTTTTACATAGATCTATGAACAGTTTTCCAGGTGAATTATGTACTTTTCACCTACCTCCAAAATATTACATATTGACTGCTGCTACACTCAGGAGTCCAGATTGAGTGGACCAATGATAAATGGGCCAGAACTTTGGCAGTTGTAAATAGGTTTAGCTCCACTGAAGTGAAAAGAGCCAAGGTCTGTTAAATCAGCTGAAGCTCTGGCCCATGAATTTTGGTGTTTTTTTGAGGCAGGAGTTCTACATATTTCTACTGCAAACAAAACAGTTTAAACAGAAAAGTCTTCTGCATTTTAAATATTTTCCTATATCAAAGAAAAAAATGTACAGCCTCTGTCTTTGTGTTTTCTGTATAAAATGATTTATACTTACTATGCTGACTCATAGCAGAAGGACTAATAATATAGTTCTCAGAGCTGGGTGGATATCAACTGATGATGCTGTATAAGAAATATAAAATTTAAGAGTGAACTACTAAAATAAAACATCCTATTTAAAGAAACTCTTAATGCACTGTTTTGAGGGGTTCAAATGTGTGTGCTTTTCATATGCTGTTTCTTACTTTAAAGGACTATAGCCCTTCCTGAGGAGTTTTTTAGTGCATTACCCATGCTTAGGAATCTCACATGTACAGGAATGATATCTGTGGCAGTTGATACACTCAATAAGCAGCTTCTTTTGGCTGATGAGTGGTACTGTGTCTTTTACTAGATTTTATCTATTTGCTGAGCTGAGCACTAAGACTAACATCAGTTAAGTTCACAGATGTTAGCAAACAAAGAACCACTAGTGAAAAACAACCTCAAGATTTAAAAAGAAAGATGTGTGATAACTGTGAAGAATATTTCCCAGATATCAGATCACCGAGGTATCAGTGAAACTGAGATTGAAGCTGAGTTGTGTTTATTAATATCTTCTCTTCCTTTATAAAAAGTAAAAGGCAAGACTGAACAAGCATGACCCCTAACTTGGAAGCCTGTGAAGAGTGACTGATGGCTGGTTTTGGAGGTGGAGAAAGGAAGGTGCTAAATGCATGTATTCTAGTGGTACTGATTATTACTTGTTATCTACCCCTGGGTCTGTCTAACACATGCAATTAATTTGACTGAATAAATTCTGGTACAGTTCAGACTGAAGCCCCCATGTGCTCCAGTCAGCCTCTCTGCAGCACATTAAGCTAGACTGGAGCAGCCCCAGCTGGCAGGGCACCCCAGGGGTCAGCCTGACAGCCCATGGCTGCTCCAACCAGGCTCAACATGCTGCAGAGAGGCTGACTGAGGCACGTGGGAGTTTCAGTTTGAGGCTAGCTGGCAGGCACACCTGCTCTGAAGCTCCTTCATGCCCCAGCCAGCCCTGTGAGCATTCACATGTGTGCTACAATGCAGTAATTAGCAGCGCTGTAGGATAATACTTGGGTTGGATAGTACTATCTTACGACAGCATTTATTAGTTTACCGAGGCCTAATAGCGCTGTGAGCATAGATAGCGATGTTTTACTGAGGAGCTAATTAGTAGGGCTATGCGAAGCTTCAGCCACTGATTTGATTCTATTTGGAGATTCAGCCACCAAATCAGGAGACCCATTAAGCTCTCCAGATCAAATTGGAACCTTCCCAATTGATTTGGAAAGATTCAGCAATTCAGACAGACAGTTTTTTTAAATGGTGTGGGATTTTTTTTTTTTTTTTTTTTTTCCACATACCTCAAGGTATGAGGCGGCTCGTGAATGCTGTGATACTGGGGCAGATGGAGCATCCCACAGGAGCATTGGGGGAGCGGGGAGGTCCTCAGTGTGCACTGCAGCAGACCCAGAAGTACTTCTGAGTCTGGTGGGGCCTCCCCACTCCCTGCCTCTCCCTGGTTCAACTACTGGTGCCTCCTGGGTCTTGGGGAGCACCTGGGGTTCCTCTGCAGCTGATCACCAAGCCAATGAGATACAGGGGGCCCCCCAGTGAACCCAGAAGTGGATTAGAGGTACTTCTGGTCAACTTTGGGGTTTGCTGCCAAGCATGTGGCCCACCCCCTCCCTGCAGTCCTGCTGGATCTCCTGCCTCAGCAACGCAGCATTTGCAAGCTGTGCCTAGTACCTTGAGGTATGTAGAAGAAATATTTAAAGCTCGGTGTATGACTGAATGTCTGATTCTTTGAATCATTCGAATCTGAAGATTTGATACCTCGGTCAAATTGAATCAAGGACAGTGATCTGAATCAATTAATCAAATCGCTGTCTCCAATTTCAGTCTAAATCTGAAATTGAATAGGGCCCATTTCGCTCACCCCTACTAATTAGGCAACTGAAGTAAATGTCTCATATAGACATGCACCCTAGCTGTGTGTTATACTATTAATGCCCATTTCCCTATATTTGTTCCTTCTCTCTGGCCCATTTGTTTGTGACTCTGACCCCTAGGATTTTCTATATAAATGTGGGAAATACCCCTTTTGGCTCTTGTGCCAGTTCCTGGGACAGCGGGGTTTGATACAAATTTAGATATGTCCTGTGGGATGTCACATGGCAGCAACAGGGAAAATAAATTTGGCCCCAGATGAGTGAATGAGATCTTATGAATCCCTTTGCTGTCCAGTTTGGAAGTCTGAGTCATTGCCTTGAGACAGAGGTTGACATATAACCAGAACGTATGGAAAAAGAAAGAATAGTCACTTTGAAAATTAAACAAAACATATGTACAAATATACTCCATATCCTCTGGTTGTTCAACATACTTTTGAAAGAAGTAGTTTCATTATTATTTAGAATTATGTTAGATATAATATGTTTGGGTACAGTTTTAAGGCTGCCCATCCAGCAGCCACTGTGCCCTGTCAATCATCCTGAAATATACTGGAGCTCGTCAGGCTGTCAGCTTGCAGATGTACCAGAAGCCAAATACTGAGCCATAATAGTTTCACTGAAGTTCTAAGCAGCTAAAAACTTGCTTAGATAGTTGCCCCAGAACTGAATGTGGACCATTGTGTTCTGGGATAGGTGAGTGATGAGCTACTATCTTTTTTTTTTTTTTTAATAAGCTTTAAAGTGATTTAACAGAATATATAATGCCTAGATATTGAAAAAAGTTAGCTACATTTCTAGATCTGTCATGTTGTTTAAATTACAGCATATAAAATGTACTTGGACATTGTATAACAATTTTAACCTCCATGATTTAATTTTATTTTGGGTTATAGCAAACTTTCTTGACCGCTTTTAATGGTTTTTTTCCCCTCTTAATAGTGGACTATAATCTTCATGCTCTCATGGAGTACACACCTGGGTGAACAGGTTACTTGATGTAGAATGAGTATAACCCTAGATACAAGCACAAGTGATTCTTCTGTTACATATATTGGAGAGCCCACGATACTCTGTTTCATTATAAGAACACTTTTCCCCTTGTTACACTTGATGCAAGTCTTGCCTTGATGTGATTCTAATTCTCAACAGTTATTAATGATTATTTAAAATATTAATAGGATATTTTAAATCATTGTGAAAATATGGTTTATTGAGAATATATTTGTCTCAGTTGGGGTGTTAAAATAGTTTGTAAGCAATAGTGCAAACTGAAAAAATATTAACAAGTTAGTGCTTTACTGAAGGCACTCTACAAAGACATTTTTTGTATGAAAATGTATGTCTAGATGGTGCGAGGTAGTGCCATGAAGAGATTTCATGTGAACACTGAGTGTTCTTGCTGGAAGCAACATAGTTGCATTAGTATGGCACTGCATGGGCTAAAAAGCTCTGCTTAGAAGCATGGAGTACTGCAGTAACATGACCATCCTGCTAGTGTGGTGGCTGCTGTATACACATACCTTGCAAATCATTAAAATGTTACAAAAAAAAGACTACTTTCCAGAAACAGAGCAACTGTTTGAAATTTTTCCAAGTGGTAAAAGGGATTTTGCCATATGCCTCCCATTTATTTTAGGAGTATGTGGGCCTACACATTGAAGCTAATGAAAAAACTACAATTGATTGCAAAAAGAAATGGGTCAGGATCAAATATCAGTTAGCATTTTCATTTTAGAGGCAAACTGATGTAAACAAAAAATGGACACAAGCTGGAGAGAAAGTTCTGAGCTTTAGGATTGTGGTCTGGTTTGTAACATAGCCCAAATGGGCTGTTCAGAAGCATGGTTTTGGTTTAGGCTAATCTTCAATGGGAGCAGGTGGTTTAGTAAGCCCCTGATAGACGTGCAGATAAAAGAACAATGGGATCTGATGTGCAACTTCCGCAGTCGCACTTCCTATCATGTCACGTTTATGGCAAGAGGTGAGATTGTGGGATTGAGCATCAGATCCTATTGTTCCATTGTCACAAGGTTCAAGGGGTGGCCATGACATGCCCTGGTGGCTCTGCAACCATGCCCACCCTTCCCCTAGGGCAGCTTCCTATCTCTCCTGCTATGCCTTGATGGTAATATAATGATAAATAGGAAGGCTGCCCTGGCTTTACTATAATGGCCAGCCAGATCATGGTCAAGGACTTGTGGGGTCTGTACTTTCCTTACACCATGTGCCATGCCTTGCAGGTAGTATCCTTACAGATGTTCAACCAGTTGCTGACAGCCCCTCATTGGGTCTTTAGACCCCTTGGCTTAGCCCCACGCTGGTTACCAAATCCCTTGGTCACTTCTCTGGTCCCACCCTATTTGCTGGGCCTCACTGTAGGCCTCAGGCCCCTTGCTGGGCCTCACAACGCCCAGGCTTTGTACCCCTCTGGTCCTACCCTCTATTTCCCAGTCGCTCACTGGACTGCTGGACCCACATGGTCCCAATATTCCCTGGCCCCTTACTGAGCCTCTGGACCCACACGGTCTACTCTGCCAAGGACACCCTAACAGAAAAGCACTTCCCTAGCCTTCCCCTTCCATGGGGTCACCCACAAGGCAGTAGGAGCAGTGGCTTTGCAATACCCTATCCTTGCTTTCCCTGGAGTGGTCCATGCCTGGCATTTCTTGGAAGCTACCCTGCTATGCTAACCAGCCCCAGTAGCCATGTTAACCAGCCCCAGGTAGTCCAGCCATGCTAACCAGCCCCATTAGGGTGCAATACGAAGTCTGACCCAGGACTCATCTTCAGACCTACCTGATCTTGCTTGCCCCTCTCCAGGCTCCCCCTAGATTTTCAGTGCTCCTCCTGGGTTACTAACCACTAAGCCCTCTAGCTCTGGCACCATCTTCCCTCTGAGTTCTCCATCTCTGGCCTCAGTTCAGTCTTGTATCAAACAACCATTTTCATCCTAGGCTGCACACCCCTTAACCCCTTCTTCTCCTGTCTGTGACCATACAAAGACCTCTGGCCTCCCCTAGGCCCTGGCCCTGCCTCAGGTCAGTCAAGAACTCCAGGCCCCGCTGGTTCTGGCCATCTCTGCTATGGTCAGTTTCACCCTTTGGCTCCTCCTGTCCCTTGGCCCCCACACAGACCAGTTGAGATTCCCAAGGTCAGTCCTTCAGCTGTCAGACCCTTCATCTCTATGGGTCCACCTTTTCAGGCCCCTCTCTAGCTCCCTCTCTGTCTGTAGGCTCAGAGCCCTCCATAGGTCTTCCTACACTTCCCTTTCCTTCTCTGGGCACAGCCAGACTCCACCCCCAATAGGCACCTGTACTCTGCCCCTCTCACTGGGTTCACCCAGACCTTCCACCAGATTTCTCAGACACTTGGCCCCTCTCTCAGGGCTCCCCAGGCTCCTCAATAGGCCCACCAACTCTCAGCCCCTCACCCAGGGCTCAGCTGATCTCTCCCAAGGCCCCTGTGTACTCAGCCTCTCTCTCTGTCTTCAGGCTTGTCTGGCCTCTCAATAGGGCCCAGACATTCAGCCTCTCTCAGGGCTGCTCTTGTTCCACAACAGGCCCACAGACTTGCAGCCCCCTTTTCAGGGCTCTAAACCCTACACTGGGTTCCCAGGAACCTCCTCCATCCCCTTAGTTCCTACCCAAGCCTTCAGATGTCATTCTTTGTGCTGGCATTCCTGAGCTGCAACCTTCTGCTGAGCAGTGTTCCCACAGCAGCTCCTGAGATGTTATTGCTGGCCCTACTCTAAGGGTCTTGGTTTATACCTACTCTACATCCAGTCCTCCTCCAATCAGGAGACTCCCTTGTTCAGGCCTAGCCTCACCTTGGTCAGTCAACTTTCACAGCTGGGAGCTGTAGCCTGGTCACATGTTCAATTAATGGTATAATAAGAACCAGCTATACAATTACTGCACATATCTTGTTTAATAACATTGGCTTATCCCTTTTTTATTATGATTTTAAATGCATTAATGTGTGGTTGGCTAACTACTTAAGATGTAATTTAAAAGGTTAATCGTGTTTTAAGTGTAACATGTACTTTAAAGTGGGGATGGCTGCAACTGTCTTTAGTGTTTTAAAGAATACCAAATGTGGCCAAGAATCATCTTTAATTTTAGATAGGATGTTATTGGATGGAAAGTATGAAGGGGAAACAGCAACAGATTTTATTTCTGTGTTTTTTGAATAAAGCATTTATTGTCACACATTTACTGAAGAATTAAGATGAGTCTAGTGAAAGTGATTTCACTAGGAGATCAATACTGGAATTAGTTCAAAGATGCAAAACAAAACCCTGGGGCATTGTGCAAAATAAAAAGTGGCCTTTAAAAAAAACAAAACAAAACAAAGAACTTGAAATGCATTTGAAAATTTGGTCAAACCTTCAGGGAACTAAATCAGTGACAAAACCAGCAACTTGCAGCATGTGGATGAAAAAAGCCTTTTAAGGGCTATATCCTCATTGTTATCATAATATTTAAAAAGCAATAGAATACAGTTCTCTCAAAGCTCAGTAGAAAGAGTCCTGTTCAATCCAGTAGCCTTTGGACTAGACATTACTGAGACTGAGCCAAAGGCTTATTTCTGTTCACAGTCAATCTTTTTTTTTTT
>JAGPOW010002673.1:12990013-13003983 GCA_030014935.1 Caiman crocodilus
GGTAAGTTTTTTTGTTTTCCCCCCCCCCCCCCCCCCCATGTATGTTGGAATTTAGTTGATGACTTGCAGTTTTTGCCTGTCTACCCCATATGTGCTACAAAGCTTGAGGTTTTTATTGTCAGACTTTTAATAGGCTAATGACCTACTAGAAATATTTCTTACTGGTTTTCAGGGTAAAAGTGTCTGAATCATACAGCCATTAAGCCATTTTCAGTGATTTGCTGTTTGTGAGCTTCCAAACCAGATTTCATGATATATATACCCTAAGAAAATAATGTTGCTGAGTACCATATATATAGTGTGAAAAAGCAACTTCGATAACAGGTAATCACTGGCCTAAATAGGATCAGTATGGGCATGTCTATACATGCTATTAACATGCAGCAATAAACTCGAGCATGTATTGACCAGAGCTTATTGCTCTCATGTGCCATGTTTATATGTGCACTCAGGACTGCAACACATTAAGCTGGGTTGGAACAGCTCCAGGTGGCCTGGGGGCAGGGCAGGTCAGCTTGCCAGTCCAGGGCTACTCTGACCTGGCTCAATGTGCTGTGGAGGGGCTGGCTGGTACACAAAGGTGCTCCAGTGTGGGGCTAGCTGGCAGGCAGTCCCCACACTGAAGCACCCTTGTGCCTCAGCCAGTTGCATCACTGGTATGTAGTAAAAAAAACCTCTGCAGCAGGATAATACTTGTATTTACAAGTATCACCTTGCTACAGAAAACTAATTACCTCTGTGACCTAATAGGGCTGTATGTGTAGACATGGGGGTCGTGTCCACACATGCAAGCACATGCGCTTGCAACAGCTCAAATAGAAGCAGTGCAAATTTGAGCTGGGTTTTTTTGTCTCAGCGCATGTACTTGGACATGCACTTTGTTGTGGAGCAAATTGTGCCACTGGGGGGAAAATAACCCTACCTTGCTCCTCCCAGATCTAGAGCCTGGGGCCAGCACCTGGGGGAGGAGCTTCTGGGAGGAAGATAGACATGCCCCTTCCTGTCCCAGGCTGCTGCCACAGCTGCTCCTGCTGGTTGCTACAAGCTTGGTCTCAGGAGCTTCTGGGAAGGAAATGGCCAGGCCCTTTTCTGCCTCTGGCTACTTTTAGCTGCTGGCTTGGTCTTGGAGCTTTTTGGAGTAAGCTGGCTGCACCCTTTCCTGCCTTGGGCTGCTGCTGCTGTTGTTGCCCCAGCCACAGGGGGATTCTCTGCTGCATGTTGCTGCCCCCTCAAGGAGGGGCCCACTGCACCCCAGCTTCTGCACCCCTGTTTCTGGCCTGCTGCCCAGCCTGCTGCCAAGCCATGGTCAGGGAACAGCTTGGGGAAGAAGCCTGTGCTGCCTGTGGGGCTCTCCCTCACCATCACTGCTGCAGCCTAAAGGTGCTTTGCCTGCCCTAGCTGCCTTGGCAGGCTAACCCCCACCTTCACCTCCACTCTCACCAGAAGCACACCCTGAGTGGCTGAACTGGATACCATCACTGCTGCTGTCTGTTCTGCTGCTGCCCCCTCTCAGGAGAGAGGGAAATTCCCTCTTGCACCTCCTTGCACCACTCAACATCACACCTGCACTGGACAACTCCCTAATTGATTGATTGCTCCTGCCATCCCTCACAGCTGCCTCACTGCATCTGATCCTGCTTTGTTTCCCACCCTGCTGCTGAGTGACTAGCTGAAGGCCTGAGGGGCTCCTGAACTGTTCTCCAACAAACAAAGCCCCTACACCACTACAGCCATTTTTACATCTGCCTTAACAGCCTTCCCTGTGTGTTTTGCCCTTATGGCAAGTCCTGTGGTCCACTCCCCCTGCCCTGGTGTTTGTTGTGTGGCTGAGTAAGCCAGCTTGAGGCTCCCTAGTGTGTGTGTTCCTTCCCTCACATTCCCCAAGCATAGCTCTCCTAGCTTTTTTTCTGCGGGGATGTAGCTCAGTGAGCTTCAGCCCCCTTCCCCTTCCCTGATGTGAAGCAATGGCAGGGTAGGAATCTTCTGGGGGGAAGATTCCTCCACAGAACTTCCTGTAGCCCCCACTATGGGGGCAGATCCTGGCCAACCCTCCAAGGAGATGCATGCCCCTGTAGCTCCCACCCTGGAGGTAGAGTCCAAATGACCTCCTCCAGGGGGAGAGAAGCCTGTGATCTCTGCTGTGGGCAGGTGAGACTCCAGCAGAGCCAGGGTGTCTCCCCTGGCCAGGCCTCTCCTGGAGGAGTTTCCAAGCCCTCTTCCCCACCATCAGGGGCAATAGCAGTGGGAACAGCTCCACATCTAGGGGTGGGAAGGGCAGGGTCCCTCCCCCAAGCCTAGACCACCACTGGCTAAGGGGACCAGGTGTGCCACACCAACTGATGCACCCACTCAGACTGTCCTTGATTCTAGCCCTGGCTCCACCAAGGCAGCCCCACCAGTGGGGGAACTGCAGCTATGCACAGGCAACTGCAGGGTGACCCACAACTGCAGGGTCTGGACTCTCCATAGCTGGCCCTTCCAGCTTGGACAGCAGGGTCCCCTTTCTGGCACTCACCCATAGGCAGAGGGTGAAGTGCCAACTGCTCAGGTGGGAGACACTGCATTTTGTGACCTTTCCCACCTTATATCCCCAATTGGGCCCTGCTCCTCTCTGTCAAAATCCTGGGGACAGTTATCTCCCCAGTGGTGGCTCTCACTAGGGTGCCAAGACCCCAGCCTCTGCCATGTGTGCTCATTCTGCCATCAGGTTAAGATCCAGTTGGTGGTGGGAGCATAGCCAGAGACTGAAGGAAATCTCATAATTACATTTCAGCCCTAGTGAGGATTTATATATGCTGGGGGCCCTTGTGAGGATTTCTATATGCTGGGGGACCTGCAGTGCTTCTGGGGCTGTGTCCTGGGGCACTTGCATCATGAGTGCCCCATGGGCCAGGTAGGGAGGGTGTTTGCAAGTCCCTCTGGCAAAAGGGGTGCCCCTACCACCAATGCCCCTCCCCACTCAGGCCCCCCTGGCATCCCAGGCACAACTACCATCCATCCATTACCACAGGGGACCCTGCCTCCCAACCAAGTATGGCAGAGCCTTGGGAAGTTGGCAGCAGTTGGGGGAGGAGAGGGAGAGCCCCCCCCTGTTCACCTGAGGACTGCCCCATGGCTGAGTGGGTGCAGGTCCCCTCAAGGCACGAAGCCAAGAGGAAGGCTGGGGTGCAGCTGGAGCCTCCTAACATAGAGGACCCCACCCACCTCCCAAAAGCATCATATAGGGAGAAGGAGCGGTTCAGCTTCTGGGGTCCTTCCCAGCTGTGCCTGACATCTACCCCCAGGGAAGATTAAATGGGTTATCTGAGTAGAGGAGGCTTCAGGGCTGCTGGACGCTCCTGAACAGGAGCCCATGCAGGAAGCCCCTCACTTCACTGGCCAGGGCCTACCGGCTGAGACCATGGGATGTGAGGCTGACCCAGAAGAAGACAGCAGGGGAATGAGCAGGAGGCTGGATCCAGCCCCGTGATGCTGTTTCCCCCCATAGGGTATTGTTTGACCTCTGGATATCCAAGGGTCTAGTTTTGCTCCCCTGCTGCAAATTTGCAGTGGGGGGAACATTTTTTTTGTTCCTGCACATGCCTCTTGCAGCGTCTCAAAGGGGGTTGGATGCACCCATGACGTTTACTGTGGAGCTAATTAGTCTACTTGCAGTAAATGTCTAGTGTCGATGCTCCTTTTTGCAAGCTTTTTGCTATTGCTTTTATTATAGGCATGTGATTATTAAAATAAACTGAACTCTGGTGGTTGGGTAAGGCATTGTTTGCCTAGTTCTTCCAATTTTTTTTCCACTTGTATTTAATTTTTATTTAAAAGAATATTGTCAACATGTCAATCTGTGTTAGTTTCAGTTTTGTTTACTGTTCTCATTTAACTGTACTAGGTCATTTAATCCAATAGTCAAATGTAATTTTCCTGATGATAGTCAGTTAGATTTACTCTTTCAGAACTCATGGTAGAGGTGATATCTTTTATTAGACCAACTAGATTTTTGCAAAAACCATGAGTTCTGATTCCTTTTGCCTCTAGACCAATATGGCTGCAACATGGATACCTGACACATGGAATTTATTCTTTCATGCATTGTTGTGATGGCATCTTGTTTGCATTGTCATGTGCATGACATTTTTCCAGGCATTGCAAAAATGTGTACACCAGATGTAGATAAGGAGCCTGCAGTCAGGTATGTGCTCAGAGAGGGAGATTTAAAAAAAAAAAAAAAAAAAAGTGGATGAAGGTCAGAGAAGGATGAAATATATTTTGATGTGATGCCTTTCAATGTTGCTTCTTCTTTCATTTGAAAAGAACTTCACCAACTTCAGCAGGGGAACAGAAAATCTACTATAGCTATATATATTTTTGTAAAAAATGAGGAAAAGTATCGATTTGTGCTTTTTAAAGAACGCTCTATTAAAAACTTGGAATTTTGTACTTAGTTAATTAGTCAGAAGTGGCAGCACCACTTTAACAGTGTAATTTGTTTAATTTTTCTTCTCCTTTCTTTCCCAAATTCACTTGTCTCACTATTTTTAATGTGATTTCCTTCTCTTTTCTTTCTCATTTGTCTTTTCAGAAGAACTGTCATTCAGAAATTATTCTTTTGCTTTCTACTTTTTTTTTCTATTATCTGCTTTCTCATTTCCAAAAGCCCTACTTTTTTTTTTTCCTTTGCATGTTTGTGTTGGTGTGATTGATGGACTATAAAGTTTCAGTCACAGTTCAGTGGTTTGAAGGAAGTAGTTCAGGCTGGATTATCACATGTTGATAATTATAAAATAAATCTTGCTGTGCCAGGTATGCGTGTCCCTAACAGGCGGCATTAAAAAAATGCTCAGTGGAAATTCAGTGTGCCAGAACTCTACTCAATCAGCATCAAGTATGGGCATTTTTAGAAAAAATGAAGAAGCATAATTTTTTTCTTGGGTTTCCAGGATTAAAAGGAAAGGGGAAAAAAAACCTCCAAAAATTTCAAAGCAAAATGCCATTCTTTGGTTCTTTTCCGTATAAAGCTTGAGTCTCTTCTAATTGACTGAAATCCTTATATTCAAATTTGAGTGATATATTTTTTTTTTTTATGTCCCTCTTTCTCAGCTTCAATGTTTCTTAAGAAAAATTTGGCTACAGAATAAAATCAAGTGGTGAAGGAGAAAAAAGTAGGAAGAATGTAACTGTAGAAGACAAAATTATAACAATATTCAGATAAAATCAAAGTATTAAAAAGGCACTAGCTAAAAAAAAGGGCTGTGACTAAAAGGAGAAATAGAACAAAAGAGTAAATAAAGGTGCTGAGCTCAGACGTGGGTCATGTAACAACTGCTATCTTGGACATTAGCTTCTCTACGTTTTGGGCCTTTATGTTTTATTTGGGGTTTTAATTTTTTAAAATAATCCTATCATTGGATTTGGGAGGTGTTAATGGGACTTCCCTGAAGTCCACTCTGACAAGTTAGGTTAAGACTCGCAACCAGGCATCTGGGTTTTCCATTTTTTATGAAAAAATGCAGAAAAATATGGATTTTCCTCTTTAAAGGGAAAAAATTTTTCTCCCTTTTAAAGGGGAAAACCCCATATTTTTCCCTTTGAAGCAGGGAATCACTGGCAGTGAGCAAGCTGTGGGTAGGGGGTGGTGGGTGGGTACAGTTGAATCACTAGGGGGCGCTGCCCAGCTGTGGAGCCATGGCTTCCCCTCACCCCCATGGTCAGGGGCTGCAGAGGGAGCCAGGGCTGTGGACCTCTCTTGTGCCCACCAGCATACAGAGGAAGGAGGAGAGGGGGAGGTGCCAGGCCCCAGACATGGGTCAGGCAGGGCCTTCCTGCCACAGCACAGACTCCCAGCCACATGGTGGGTCTGCCTGGCCCCCCCACAAAAACAGGGCCCAGGCAGGGCAATGGGCTCCCTGTGCCTCCTGCTGAGCTTGTGCCATTGCAGCCCAGACCTGGCAGGCTCCTCTGTGCTGCCAGGCTGGGCTCTCCCCAGCTGGCTCTGGGGGAAGTGGGGTCTGGTCCCAGTGGGGTGGCCTCCACCAGGTGTGCTGCATCCTTCCGCCTCCCACCCATGGACCTGGGGCTATGTGGGGGTTGGCTTAACCCTGAGGGCACAGCTCGCTCCACCTGAGGATGCACTGTAGCAGCTGGAGCAGGTGATACCAAGTCTGAGGGGTTACCACTGGCCCCTTGCATGGTGACCACAGCTGCAGGGCATTCAGAGGGGCAGCAGCACAGCAGGGATCCTGGGGGCAGTGTTAGGGCTGCAACAGAAGCCTCCCAGGCTGGAGCTGCTACACCCCCTGGATCTGTAACTGGCATTGGTATAGGTAGTTATTCTATGAACTGCAAGCTCAAGTGGAAAGTGAGTGTATATGGGGGACTGAGTTATAAAGAAAAGAAACACTGGGTTTGAGGTTGGAGGTAATAGACCATCCATCACAGTTTGTTCCATTCTGAGGGGAAACTCCAGTGTCTCCAACTATGCAGCTCCAGTGAAGAAACTGACTGAAGGAATTGGCTGCAGTCATTTCAGACCTGGGGGTCATGTGAGATCTCAGATGATTAGAAAAAGGCAGACTAACATATCTACTTGCACACTACATACACATTTTCCTCCAAAATTGGGATGCCTATTTTAAATAAACTAGTTTCTCTGCTAGAATGGAGGCATGCAAATGCTAAAATGACTGCTGGGAGCTACGCTGGGCTTGTGTGCTTCACAGAGTGGCATGGAGCTCAGCCTCTATGCCAAAAGCTGATGCTAATTCAGTAATGGCTGTTACTGTGTTAAAGCTTAAGCTTTTGCATTTGTACACATGCTTGTGCTGCAGTGCTGGGTGCTTTTAAAAGTGCCTGGTGCTGTGATGCATGAGTTTGTATAAACAGCAAAATGCATATCAGTGCTGAGAAAATGACAGCACAGTGCGCTTTTGAACTATAATACATCAAAGGCGTTTTAGTTCAAAAGTGCACCACGGCCGTTTTCTCAGCACTGATGCACATTTCACTGTTTATACAAATGTATGCAGCACAGCGCTGTGCGTGTCATCTCATGTGCAAAGCAGGCTTGATTAATTGAGTCTGCTCCAAGCCACTGGATTTCTGGTGTGTCAGAGCACACAAATGTGTGTATAAATGGCTTTGGTGCCTGCAGCTAATGAGTGGGTAATGCTGACAAGGGGGTATTTAGCCATGATAAGTTCATGCTGTGGCAGTTAAAATTCTGGAAAAATCTTTTTTTTTTTTTTTGACCAACTTGATTTCCTTCTATAATAAGGGGATCAGCTTGGTAGATGTGGGAAGTGCAGTGGATATGATATAACTTGACTTTAACAGGGCTTTGTCACTCACAACATTCTCATTAATAAGCTAAGAAAATGCAGACCAGATGAAAACATTGTAAACTGGAAACATCAATGAGTAGTCATCAATGGCTCAGTCTGTACTTTGGAGCGAGTATTGAGTCAGGTTTACAGACTGGAGCACAAAATTCATTAGCCACAGATGGCTAAGGATGATTTTCTCTGTCTGCATGATGGTGTTTGCATTTATGGCCATGTGTAGATGAAACAAGGGGCACTACATTGTAAAGCAGGTTAAATGCTTTTGCACCGCTTTAATGGTGTTGCCGTTTGCACGTGTCAGCAGCATATTGCGCAGTAATTCCAGCCACTGTAGGAAATTCAGTGGTGTAATATGCTTTAAATGTCTTGGGGTGCAATAAACTAAAACTCCTCCAAGGACTTTATGCCATGTAGCAAATTACAAAGCTCTGTGTAGCTCAGGTGTTCTGCAGGAAACCTGTGCAGGCAGCCTGGAAAAGGAAAAAAAGTGACAAGCCTGATTTTTCCCTCCCCCACCCCCTTTCTGGTGCCTGCCTGCCTGAGCTGCACAGGGGCCTGGTGCTTCTCTTTGTGGCTGTAGTGCATCCCCAGGACAGCCTGGTCTGGGTGTCTATGGGTGGGTGCCGCCTGGGAGGAAGGTGGGGGGGTCTACCAGTGCCACGGAGGGAAGCATCAACCCTCCCACAGGCCAGGGACTACTTTGCCTACTGGCAGCTCACCTTCCCCTCCTTGCCACCGGAGAGGCAGGTTAGTGCATGGGTGTGTGGATAACACGGGGGTTTACTTGGTCATAACTTGAAGCAATGTTTTTAAAAACCCACAACTTCAATTTAGGCTCCCTGTTTTGTCTATGCATGCCCTATATCTGTAGGTACACTTCTTCCCTTAAAGATCTGGTTGCTTCTTGTGTTCTGGAACAATTGATTTTTTTAATTGTCTTGCACGTGAAATGACATGTCCTAATTTTCTATGTTTCTATGAACTGTTGTTATAGTTCTGGTGGAGCATAAATTTATCTCCATTGAGAAAAAAGGAGTTTTTCTTTCAATTTTGTATTCAAATAAAAGTTAGATAAGATATGGTTAGATGAGGTTAATATATTTTCATAAAGCCATGGAAGAAATATCTCATAGTTTCATAGTAGTTTGGGGTCAGAAGGGACCTAAATAGGTCATCTAGTTTAAACCCCCACCACTAGCTGGAGCACACACTGGGTTTACATGACCCCTGACAGGTGTTCATCCAAACTCTTTTTGAATTTACCCAAGGTAGGAGCGAGGATCACTTCCCTAGGAAGTTGGTTCCAGATCCTAGCCACTCTAACAGTGAAACAGTGCCTTCTAATCTCTAACCTGAACCTACTTTCCAGCAGCTTCTGGCCATTGTTCCTTGTCACCTCAGGTGCTGCTGGGATGAATAGGACCCTTCCTATTTGCTGCTGATCTCCCCTAACAAATTTTGTAGGCAGCCACCAAGTCTCCTCTCATAACTACCTTTTCTGTACAATCATTGCAATTCTGGTAAACTGTAAATTTTCCTCCTTGTTGGGATGTATACAAATAAGCAACTTTTGTCCTCTTGAATTTAATACATGAATAAAAATTATGAAAAAAAAAATCTGAATGTGGTGAATGAGTTTTCATGAAACAGACACAAACACATCTACTGTTTAAAGGTGCTTCTCTTCTATGGAAGGGTTCATCAAAGTCGGTGATTATGAGCAGGGGAGTTGAAAGATGCTTTTTTCAATCTAAATTGTTATTGAAACTGACTATGTGGTTGCCCACACAGAAACTGCACCATTGTTTTTCGCTTGGTGTAGAGTAAGTGCACTGTAAGTCTAGCAAAAAACTATTTTATGTATAACAATACTGTCTTTCTTTACTACTTTGTTTTCTCCGGCCATCTGAATTAAACAAAGGACTGTTAGTATTTGATAGAATAAGCAAGCTGTTCTGCCAGTGTCACAGGGTAGCTCAATGCAAACATCTCATTTTTTTCAAACAAATTGAGGGCATGGACAAATATACATTTGAGCCATTTTAAAAGGGGAGAAACCGCTGCTTGTGAGCCTGAATAAACTGTTATGCTGTAATAGTTGTATTGAATGATCCTGCAGAGATTCGGTTAATTAAATTGCCCTAACTTTGACCTTTAAATGAAGTGTAAATGCTTCACATTTGTGGCCTTTGTGATTCATAGGTTTGAAGTTTCAGGAAAAAAAGAGTGTATAGTTTAATTCTGCCTTAACTCCTAGAGCTATAAAAACAAAACAAAACAAAACACAAACCTGTTGAAAACAAGAGTTTTAATCAAGCACTGGGAGTGGAGCCTGGTATGCATTATAATGTGACTAATTAATGGGAAGTTTCAGTTAAGGACAGATTGGATAAATGGGGACATAATTTATCTCATTATTGGCTATAATGCTAGCATTTTGTATGTATAGTTCACTCTTCCAGCTTTATTAATAATGCAGCAGAAAGATTGCACACATTACACAGGATCAATTTTCCGATGAAAGGTCAACCTTAAGTGCCTGCACCCCTCACTCAGTCTACATTAAACTGGTCTTGAAACAATTTCCCTCCCCCTCCTTAACTTCTGTAATACAAGATGGTATTTTAGCTAAGAAGCTGCCTCCATTAAGTAAAATGGAGCTTATTTCCCTGGAAATTAATGTATTATGTTTAAGTTACTGATATTTTCTGGTAGGGATCCTGAAGATGCAGGGTCTCAGGCATACATCTTCACCTGCTAGAATGCCTGTTTTTCATATTTATCAGTTTTTAGTTTTATTTCTGTTTTTAACTTTTTCATTTTGCACGACATTTTATAAGCAAACATCAAAGATACATTGTGTGAGATTCTGACCACTAAATATTAGAATAAATAAAATATACTAGCAATGCATTTGTAAGGCTGGCAATTGACTATTTCTCATTTAAATGAAGTGGTATTATCTGTCAAGTTTAAATAAGTCATTCAGGCTGGTGAGCCAATCTTTAATTGTCACATTTTGCTGAATTCTATTTTAGAAATATCAGCCTCTAAGTTATTAAACTGATTTTTAAAATATGATCCTTCTGGCTGCATGTTAAATCTTTTAAAAATAACATTTTGGCTTTTATAGAAAAAAAAGTCATTTAGATTGTTGGTTTCAATAAATTCTTTATTAGCTGGGTGATTTATGCAAAACAAATAGTTTGGTTCCCTGTTATTGCTGCTAAGCTGTGCTGCTGTAGCCATTCAAAAGAAACTATTTATTAAGTTGCCCTGAAGATATTTGTGTGTCTCTTTCCCGCATCTTTCTTTAAAAGCAATTAATGTCAAGTGGCCAGGCTTTGTTTCGTGTCCCAAAATTCCACATGAATGAACTAAGGGTCAAGGTTATTTAACTGCAAAGCTGTTTCTCTGGACCTGCTTCCCTTAGACTTGCTCCTTTAGGCATGATCCAGCAAAACATGAAAGATGCACATTTGTGAATCATAACCTCACCCAATACTCCTCACTACACATGTTTTAAATGGAGCACCTTCCCACAGGTTATATCAAATAACAAGCAGTGTAATGGCATATATTTCCTGAGTTTGTCTGCTGGATTATGGTATTTGTTCACAATGCTTTGCTTTACTTGTCCAATCATGTTGATTCCCATGCTGCCCAAAGAAATAAGCACAGTTAAGATGATTAGAATGCCTTTAAAAACCCTAAGCAATTATATCCTTATAAAATATAGTCAGTGAGCTCACAGATGAGATCTGTAATTGAATATTATACTATAAACATGCTGCAACAGTGTAAGAGACTAAAAGAGGAATTAAAAATTAAAATGTCATCAGGCAACATAACAAAAATAAAATATCTTTTTAAAATGGCTTTAATCTGTAATGTTTTTATTTCCAAAATCTTTTAGGAATGCACTTCCATTTTGAAAAGTTATTTTGTGCATGGAATTCTACCGTGCTTTGTTAGAAACAGCATTTTTGTTGAAACATAGGTTTTATTAGAAGTAGTAAAGTGCGAAGGCACTGTTTGTTAGATGAGGAATGTAGAGTGGGAAGCTACATAAAAAGTAGCCTATTTATGGTTGTTAACATGCATGATTAAAACCATAACTAGGATAATGATGCTATCACTTAAATTTCAAACAACCATTATGCATAAACTTCAGTGCATAGCAAAAACATGGGATTCTTTCGGAGCAATTATTTTCCCATTGATTCTGCTCTGCAGAAAATGGGAAGATGGGTTACAGAGCTCTGTAAATCCATTTCATGCCAGGAGCACTATTTGTGTCCCTGCTAAGAAGATTATTTAAATAGATTCAAGAGAGGATTGTGGCAGGAATGATGGTGAAGCATGGATGATGATAATGTTACTTTTTTGTTTTAAAATAACACAAGTTTGCTCATATCATTATGACATTTTGGAACACAACAGCCCTTCTTTTCTAAAAGAGAGCTTGAGATGGTGAATAGTAATTATCCCATCATAAACAGTTGATACTGATCACATACTTTATGAAAATGTTTTCAGTATTCTTACTTCTTGCAGAAGATGGAGGACATATTTTACATTTGTGTATCTAGTCTGAGATTTTGGGCTGTAATATGACACATGCATGATATAGAAGCTGTTATCTATCTCACTGTTACTGCTACAGCCAAGCTGTAAGACTTTTGCCTAGTGGGGACAGGACAGCTATTCTGTTCCTACTGCTTCCTAGATACTAGTAGAGGCTTAAACACAAGTGGAAACATTTCAAATATCCAAAATATGGAGTAACAAGAATGGCCTAAAGCAGGGTTGTCCATCTTAGCTGCATACTGTACAGATTGTGGGCCCTGGGCTGCGCTCTGTGGACTGTGCGCCACAGGGGCCACATGGGTGCTCTGGAACTCCAGGTGTGTGCATCACTGCATGAGCAGCAAGAGACCCCCCACTACCACGGTTACCTGAGCCACCTCCATCACCACTACTGTGCAAGTAGTTTCCCCCCTCCTCTGCTGCTCCCTACCCTCTGTCACTTGTGTGCGAAATCCCCATCCATTGCGATCATGCAAGCAGTGTGAGCTCCCACTCATCTCCCCTGCCAACCATGTGAGCCCTCTTGCTGCCACCACCATGCAGGGAATTCCTCCCTCATGTCACAGATAAGTGATCAGCAAGCATTGCATGTCTGAGCCCCACCCCTTACTAGTGCTGTCAGACAAGTAGCAAGCTCATTAGGCCTCTCACTGTGTTACCTAACCCCAGAGACTCTGGCTGATGCCACAATATCAGGCAGAGCAATAGGAACAGTGGGGTGACTGTGTGAGTCCTGAAACCACATAGGAATTCTTCATGGACTGAATGTAGACCACTGGCCACTAGGGCTGTGTGAAATAGCACCATTCCAATTCGACTTCCATTTTGCTGTTTTGAAGGGACAGTTTCATTTAACTGTTTTAAAGCACCATTCCATTTCATTTTGTTAAAACTGTTTTGCTGTTTCAACGTGTTTCAATGTTTCACTCATAGGCTATAATGGGGAGGCATGAAAATGCCTATAACTATGTCATTTCTTTCCTCATTTGAACAAAAACAGTAGCAAGGGTAGCCCCTGCAGAGGTCACAAAGCCTGTCAAGTTTCAAAGAGATATGTGCAGGGGTTTCTGGGAAGCTGCATCTTAAGCTGCTGACAAGCAAAACTCATGTCATGTGTGTGTGATAAGGCACAGCAAGGTGAAAACAGCAAGCATGGTAGCCCCTGTTGAGGCCATAAGCCTGCCAAGTTTCAAGGAGATAGGTACAAGGGTTTCTGGGAAACTTCATCTCAAGCCAATGGTGATACATAGGGGGTGTCAGGGTGGCTAGGATACACCTCCCAAGAGCACTGGTGCACCACTTGACAGGCAGCGCTCCCTGATTAGGTGACAGGCAGGGGCAGGGGGGAAAGAGGGCAGACAGAAGTGCCAGCCATGGGGGGATGCCCCACATCACTGACTGGCTGCTGAGGGGGTATGTGCCCCTCCCCAACTCAGGTGGCACCAGTTGCCCATCTCTCAAGCTCCTGACAAGCAAAACTTGTAACGTGTGACTTTGTGTGCGTGTTAAGGCACGCCCTCACTGGCACTGGGGCCTCTACATGACACGGTAGTGTGCTCCAGCGAATTCTCCTCCTCCCCTACAGCCTCAGCCTGGTCCACCACTTTAAATAACAACAGGTAAGCAGCACAGTAGCACTAGCACCTCAGGCAGCCAACCTGTCACAGAGCCTGTCTTTCCTTTTCTGTAGGAGCTTCTTCTCCAGCAGCTGCCAGAGAACTCTCCCTGCCAGCCCCAGCCCCAGCCCTGGGGCTTAGATGTGCCCAGTGCCCTGCCTCCTTCCAGTCAGCCAACTGGGGAGAGGTGCTAGGGGTGTTGGACATGGCATTGGAAGACAGGGTTCTTTGGGTCAATCTGATATCTTTCAGTAGACCAACTGAATAATTGGAGAAATATATCTTAGCAAGTGTTTGGGCTGAAAACACTTCAATCAAGCTGGGGAAGCACTTGCAGTTAGTATGTGTGCTGTTCCTGAATGGAAGGAATAGTAAAGAAGCCAGAGGCTGACATTCAATGCAGGCAAGAAAGCCAGGCAGTGAAAATGGAAAT
>JAGPOW010002673.1:13015337-13056019 GCA_030014935.1 Caiman crocodilus
TCATTTCCTAGGCAGTAGGTATGCTGGACATTTTTCCTCCCTAGGTGCAGCACTTTGCATTTCTCCCTGTTGAATTGCATTCTGTTGTTTTCTGCCCATATGTCCAACCTGTCCAGGTCTGCTTGTAGTTGTTCCCTGCCCTCTGGTGTGTTCACTTCTCCCCACAGTTTTGTGTCATCCACAAACTTGGACAGAATACACTTCACTTCCTCATCCAAGTTGCTGATGAAGACATCGATGAGTATCAGTCCAAGTACCAAGCCCTGCAGGACCCCACTGCCCACACCCTTCCAGGTCGATACCAACCCATCCACTATGACTCTCTGGGTATGGCACTCTAGCCAATTCACCACCTACTGGACTGTGTAGTCATTCAAGTCACATCCTCTTAACTTGTTCGCCAGTATGGTGTGGGATACCGTATTGAAGGCCTTCCTGAAGTCTAAGTAAACAATGTCAGCTCCTACTCCTGCATCCAGGTATTTTCTAACCTGGTCATAAAAAGAGACTAGATTAGTCAGGCATGATCTACCTGCTATGAACCCGTACTGGTTTCCCCTCAGAATAATTTTTCCTGCCAGGCTCTCGCAAATGTGAGCCTTGATAATTTTTTCAAAGACTTTGCCAAGGATGGAGGTGAGACTGACCGGTCTTTAGTTGCCTGGGTCCTCCTTCCTCCCCTTCTTGAAAATGGGGACCACATTGGCCCTTTTCCAGTCCTCTGGGACTTGGTCCATGTGCCATGAGTGTTCAAATATTCCCTCCAGTGGCTGTGCAATGATGTCAGCCAGTGCCTTCAGTACCCTTGGATGGAGCTCATCTGGGCCTGCCAACTTGAACGTATCCAGTTCCTCCAAGTGACTCTGCACCATCTCAGGGTCTATGCTTGGTAGTCTGGTGCCCTGTGGAGGCCTCTCTACAATCCCAGTGAGAGACTTGTCTTGCCCCTTCCCCATGAGAACCAGATCCTGCAATTTGGAAGCTTCCATGTGACCCCAGCACTTGTTTCCTGCCATTGGCAGGGGGTCAGACTAGATGGCCTGCTCTAGGCCCCTTCTGACCCTAGTTACTATGAAACTACTATGAATTACTATGAAACCTGTTCCACCTGATTTGGTGGCCTCGTAGCAGATGAGCACCATGATCGACTTAAGTTAGAATAAGTCTCAGGAAAACCTTTGCTGTAAGAGTAGTTAGGTAGTGGAACAAGCTGCCCAGGGTTGTTGTGGAATGTCCTTCACAGGAAGCTTTCAGGAATAAGCTGGAGGGGCGTCTGTTTGGGATGGTTTAGGACTGCCAAGAGCTTGATGAGAGCCACATTCACATAGTGATCCCTGGTAACATTTCTGATGGCCAAGAGCTCCTGAATCATTAAAAATGCCAAAGTGCACAAAGATAAAATACAGACACTGTTTTTGTCATACAAAAGAATGAAGACTGCCACAATCTACATCTAGGCAGGGGATGCAGGCAAGTTTTGGGTAGATCCTCAAAACCCACAATGGTGCCACACAGTTGTTTCTCCTGCTTTCTGTCCAAATACACATTCCCAGAGCATCACTTGGAGATCATGAAAAGATCTGTGCAGCCCAGAGCAGGTGAAAAGAGGAGAGAACAATGCTCAGTAGCTGGATAATGAAGTAGAATTCCACAGCTGGCTTGGTTATGAAAGATGAAAGAAACTGGGATAAGGTTATGGATAGAAAAATTGAAATGGGTGCTCTAGCTATTCACTCAGTATGAGAGATATGTAGAGTTGTGTTTGTGTTTCCTAGATTGCATACAGTGTGGAAGGTATCTCGTTATTGCAGTTTGTGTGCTTTTGCTGGTTGCCTCGTGGGGCCAGTAGGGAATTTTTTCCCCCCTCCTGATTGTTATTCATGTCTGGGTTTTGTTTTTGTTTTCTGCTTTCCTCAGAAGTATTGAGTGTTGACCACAGCTAAGAGTGGGGACCTTGTCTTGGGGATGAGAGTGCTGATGCTCCTCCTGGGACTTAAAAACTCAGAGGTTCTTTGCTAAATTATCTTGCTCTTCTGCTCAGGGTCAGACCAATCACCACATTTGGAGTCTGAAAGGAATTTTATCTCTTGGTCAAAGTGTTATTGTTTGTGGCAGTTTTTGCTTTGCTTAGGAGCAAGGGGCATGTGAAGGGGTGGAGCTTTCCATTTCACATGAGTATACTTCCTTTTCAGGTTTAAATAATCTGCAGCAAACCATTTTCAGCTGGCCTCTTCTCAGAAGCACTAGCGAATTACCCATCAAGAATGATGGGGAGGAGTCGAGGGACAGAGCACCACCACCCCACGCCATTGCCTCCCAGGAGCAGGGCAGGGGGAAGCTTGTACCCATGCTGCCGCTGCTTCACATCTGGCCCTGTGCCACCTCCTCTCCCCCCCTGCCCATTCTGCCTCCAGATGGCTTAGACAGAGTTGATTTTGCCTTGAGCGGGTATTTGGACCCAATTACTTCCTGAGATCCCTTCCAGCCCTGCTATGATTCCTTATCTTTAAGCCCAGAGTTGTCTTGGTACCTTTGTATATGGAACAGTTAAAGATGGCATGGTTGTTAATTTTGTACCTTTAAAACCTTTAAAAATTGACAGATTGATATATGAATGGAATTTGATCCTTCTCTAAAATCATTTCTCTTAGAGGAACCTGCATCTCCTATTTGCAGGTCACTAAGTTAACAATAGAGGTACAAAGAGAATGAATATAGCACAGCCGTCATTCCATGGCAAAAAAGGAAAAAAAGGCTTTTAGTTATAAGCAAAAGATTTTCCATGTTTAAAATACAAGATATGATACACTGCCTCAATTATTGTCAGCATGGGAAACAGCAGTAAGTAAAATGTGTCTCGCTGTATAATCAAACCTTCTTTTAAAATTTTTTGAAACTCAGCTGTTCTGTAGTCAGTTATACTAGATTTTAATGGAATCAAATTGTGTAGTTTGTGAAGAAGGAGAAGGCCAGGTGGAGGTGATATGTTTATGGAACTCTTAAGATCTGTCATAGACATTGTAGCCTCAACAAACTTATAACTTCAGTAATTGCTTGCATTATCTTTTAGGGCAGTGGGGCCAATTTTTCAGCAGGTATGCCACAAATTAGCCCATCACTCTCCCTGAGTGCCATTCCAATATCCTTCCTCTGTCTGATCTGTTTTTTGTTTTCTGGTTTTTGTTTTGCCTGTGCTCCCTGCCTGCTCTGCTTCCTGCATCTTGCCCTATGTGTCACTGTGCTTTCTGTCCCATCCCCAATCTTCCATAGACAGAGGTTGCCAGCACCACTTGTGGCATACATGCTGCAAGTTGGCCATCTCAGATTTTTTTTTAACCTTATTTTAATATTTCACCTGCTTTTATAAGTCATTTTATTTATTATTGCAATCTGCTCTAAGTCTTTGTTGGAATGAGCGGTATTTAATAGAATGATTAAATAACTGAATACATTTTTCAGAAATTGGTGTAAGATTTTATTACAATATAATGGGATAACCCAGATTGGAAACAATGAGGATTCTACTTAAACTACTATTTTAGTTACTATAGTGAGGATTCTACTATAACTTTATCTCCTGTGAAATGAAGGTCATACAATTTAGGCATTTTCAATAGCTAGACTTTGAGATGGCAAGATAATTGACAAGCCTGACTTTTGCCTGTTCTGTCTGCCTCTGTCTCTCTGGAACATAGAAATCATAGAAAATTAAGGTTGGAAGGGACCTCAGGAGGTCATGTAGTCCAACCCCCTGCTCAAAGCAGCACCATCCCCAACTAGATCACCCCAGCCAAAGGTTTGTCTAGCCAGGTCTTGAAAACCTCCAACAATGGAGATTCTACCACTTCTCTGGGAAACCTGGTCCAGTGTGTTACTACCCTCCTAGTGAGAAAATTCTTCCTAATATCTAACCTAAACTTCCCTTGCTGCAACTTGAGACCGTTGCTGCTTGTTCTGTCATCTGTCACCACTGAGAACAGTCTAGCTCTGTGCTCTTTTAAACCACCCTTCAGGTAGTTGAAGGCTGCTATTAAATCCCCCCTCAATCTGTTTTTCTCTACACTAAATAAGCCCAGCTCCCTTAGCCTGTCCCCACAAGTCATGTGCATCAGCCCCCTCACCATTTTTTATGCCTTCTGCTGGACTTTCTCCAGTTTGTCCACATCCTTTACGTAGTGGTGAGACCAATACTGAACACAGTACTTCAGATATGGCTTCCCCAGTGCTGGATAGAGGGGAATAATCACTTCTCTTGACCTAGTGGCAACACATATACCAATGCAGCCCAATATGCTGTTGGCCTTCTTGGCAGCAAGGGCACGTTGCTGTCTCATATTCAGCTTATTGTTCACTGTAACCCCAGGTACTTTTCTGCAGAGCTGCTGCTCAGCCAGTCAGCCTCTAGCCTGTACTGGGACATAGGCTTTTTCCATCCTAAGTGCAGGACTTTGCACTTGTCCTTGTTGAACATATGGAAACCCAATGTTTATTCCCAGCTGTATAAATAATTTGCTGCTAATTAAAATAATAACAGTCATGGATTGCAGTATCACTCAGACTGTGGAATATAGGACACGATCTTTATTTTTATTTTTAGGTTACTACTTTAGTGAACTGTCCACAAAACCCTTCAAAGAAGAAGAAGGGATGCTCCAAAAGAGCCCATGTTCTTTTAGCTTCTGTGGAAGAAGCCACCTGGAATCTATTGGACAAGGGAGAGAAAATTGCCAAAGAAGTAATTGTATTAAAGGAAGAACTTAATACAGCCCTTCATGACGTTCATAAAGAAAGTAAGTATGGTATACACTGTGCCAAACAATCTAGGCACCTCATGGAATTCACATACACATATTGTTCTTGTATGTTTATCTGTCGCTACAATTTTTTATGCTGGAGGATAGCTTAGTGATCATCAGACTGAAGAACATCTCATAGATACATTTATAGACACTGTAGAATTGTAGATGTCACATACAAATTCCGGTGTTATATAAAGTGCAAAAATTTCTGATCACATAGTGTTGTGTTAATTCAAATCTTCTTAAAATAATGCAGATTGGTGTGAAATACTACTTCTTTTGTTTGTCGTCTCACCTGGATGAAAATAATTCCATATCTTATTTTACTGTTTATTTACTCTTTTGGCCTTGCTGGTTGAGAAGGAGGATGTTTGCTACATGGATTTGGGTTTGGACAGGCTAAGCTATTTTATTAGTCCCTTGTATGTACCAGGATGGGAAACTCTGACTAGCCATTTTTAATGTGAAAAGCTCAGATATGAGAACAGAGATAGAAGATCATTTATCTCCAGACTCCTTCCTATTGGCTCTTCTGAAGCCTAAGGAACCTGGGATGTGCTTTCTCCTTACATTCTGAGATCAGGAGAAGAATTGTGAGGAAGAAGTGTATTATTTAAGTCAAACAAGTACAAAACTCAGTGATCATATGAATCTATGATTCACATGTCATTGGATAATGGGTCAGATTATTGGTAAACAGAGGAAAAGGGGGCGCTGAGGTCATGAAGTAATATAATAACTTTTGGCTGCATTTGGGAGTGAAATCAAGGACAATGGTGCAAAGAACAGCAATTGGGAACTCAGACCCTCTCTTTATGTTACAGATATCATGCAATTAACTGGTTAATTGTGCAATTACCTTGATACCAGATACTTGTGCAAAGCACTTATCACATCATAAAAAGTTCCAGCCAGCTATAAAATTAGATCCTGAAAATGTGTACTCAATTTTATTGCTGGTTGCTATTGAGCTTCAACCTGCATGTGTAGTATGGTCTCCTGCATGGCTGGGAGGGTGGAGGTGGGGGAAGATGCCAGCTGCAGGGATGCACCACATACGACTGGGCTTGGGAGTCCCACAACTGAGGGGAATCTCAGCCCAGCAACTAATGACTCTGGGTCCTGGCAGCACAGGGACCCAGAGCTCTACAGCTGAGGATGCTGGATGCTGAGAACCAGCTGGGCTTTGGCAACTGAAGGGTGCAGCTGTTTTGAGGGTGTGCAAAACTTCTAGGGCTGAGGGATTGCAGCAGCTATGATTTCCCAGCTCCAGGGGTGTGTTACACATCTGTTGGTGCTAAAGCATTGCTAAAACATAATCAACTTAGAGTGAACATGGAATACGCAACACAACCATTCACCTTAACTAAAACCTAAATGTTACATTGGTAATTTCTTATATATATAGAAAAAATACTTAGCCCAATGGTCTCACCCAATCCCAGCTGTTACTCCACCACAGGGTCTGATGGCCAGTCAGCATTCCTGAAAGTAGAGGGTGGACATATGTGGGTAGTATTTTGCCTGTTGTTCAGTCCAGATGTTACTTGATGATGACACACACTTAACTTCCTTGCTGCGTCCCTTTTATGCTTTTTCTTTAACTTCACTTTTCTGATGACTCTTCATTTCTGGATACTATTGATTGGTTTCCCTGTGATCATCATCCCATTCAAGTTTTTATCCTGTCAGCATATTCCTTCGTTTCAACAAACCCATCACATGCACAAATCTTAATTTTGTTTTTTACCAGAGTCCTAATTTGATCTTGTCCATTAAAACTGGAAATTTCAAGGGTTCTGAAGTTGGGCACTGTCCCAGCAGTCCCCTGTTATCACTTCTCATTAACATATCCAATCATTTCATGCCTCTGATTCAGTTGACTAGTGTCAAGTTCAGTTACTTTGAGCTAGAAACAAGACTAATGTTCTATACACATAAGTTGATAACACTAGAACATAAACTCATTTCTTACACTGATAAAAAAAATGAAAAACATAATGTGAAATCAATCTCAAGGGTATACAGTGAAGATACAAAATGCAAAAGAAAATTTCAAATAATACTGTAATTCACCACTCAGGCAGGTGCAACGAAAGCTAAAATGTGCCAAGCTACCCTAACAGTTGCATGGGCACCCCCAGGGCTGGGAACCCCTCAATTGCAGGGGCTCACTTTTGCTGGTGCAGGAGGAATCTGCCTTTTGCCATGCTATGTACATGTTGTGATTGTGTGGATTGCACATTAGATCCCATCATGCATTTACCTATACATGTCAAGGGAGCCTCAGTAATAATATATATGTAAACCAGACCACTAGATTCTCACTGTAGAGAGTTTAAATTATTTGGAAAGTCATGCAGTTTCCAACTTCTCAAGTTACAGCAAGGGAAGTTTAGATTCAATATTAGGAAAAAAACCTGTCTCACTAGAAGGGTGATGAAGCCCATATTAAAGATAGGAAGGTTCAGTGCTATACTCAACAGGACCCCACAAGGGTACTCATGGCGGATGACTCACAGTGGATGACTTGGGGCTCCATATCCCCTATACCCTGTCTGCTCACCAACTGTAGGTGTTGATGGCTCTCCAGCAGTTTTTGCTGCCCCCATCTGCCATCTTAGCTTGATCATAAACAGGAGAAAATGTATAGGTTGGCCTCATTCCTCAGTATCCTTGGGGCCATAATTGACCTTTCTACATCTGGCTGCTAGTCATTGCAGTGTTACTGACAAAAGTGACTGAACCAAAAGCTTCCAGTAGGCAGAACCAAAATAGGTCCCTTGTGGTTGAGGGCTGGAGCCAACTGCCCCTAAACCACTAGATGTCTCACCAAGTAAGTCTGGGGGCTTTCTCTGCTAACATCTTATTCATCTCTTCTTTGATAGACTGGCATCTATGATAGGGGGTTCTTCTCCCCTTTTGTTGGACTATCTTTCCCTGTGTTGTAATGATCTTATACATGGCCCCCTTCACTCACCCTGGTGCTTTGCTAAAAATGTCCTCACATTCCCGAACCATCTGTCTCAACTATTCCCATTGACTTTCCATGAGATGTTCCCCTAAAGCTACCCCGTTCTCTGGGTCTACACTCTTTTCACTTTCTTCTAGTCCTCTTATAAATTCCTCTTTCTTAGTTACTAGTTACTTTCTTAGTTCAGAGTTACTAAAAGACCTTCTGGCTCTCACCATAATTTAAACAAATTTATATGGTATATTTGTTTTTCCTTTTTATGTCCTGGCTGGAATACAGGGTCAGCCCATTTCACAATTTTGTAAGGCCCCTGACAGAAGGTCAGAACTTTACTGGTGGAAGTGAGAAGTATCAAGACCCTCTGACCAGTTTGGAAGTACTGCTCCTGAGCATTTTTATCATAGCATTCCTTTTGCCTACTTTGTGCTTGTTCTAGGTTACGTGTTGCTACCTGTATGGCAGACTGCAACCTTTTCCTCAAAGTGCTGACATAATGAGAGGCCTCTGTCCTGCCTCCCCCAGTTTCCCAACCTCCCCTAAGTAGGTCTAACAGACTATGAGGACAATGCCTGTACACCAGCTCGAAAGGTGCATAACCCAAAGATGCCTGGGGAGGACGTCTGTGACTTAAAAAAAGCAATGGTGACACCAAAAGATCCCATCTTCTAGGGTGGTCCTGAGTGCAGTGGTGAAGTATGTTTTTCAAAGTACTGTTAAAACATTCTATTGAGCCATTGGTCTGAGGGGATAGACCGATGTCCTCAAATGCATTATTTTAAACACTCAGCGCATGCTTTTGAGGACATGAGACATGAAGTTAGATCCCTGATCTGTAACTATTTCTCAGGGAACCCGGACCTTGAAATCCACTTAATTAATTCCTCTGCTATCCTTGGGCCAGGATGGTCCTGAGAGGCATAGCCTTGGGGTGCTGTGTGGCATAATAGTGATGACAAGTAACACCTGATGCCCATTCAAACTTTTAGGTAAAGGGCCCACAGGCTTGGTGATGAGTGGAGTGGATCTCAGTGGAGATCAGGAGTTTTCTCCTGGATCACCCTCTGACATTCAGCATAAGTTGTGCAGAATTGGTCTACCTCCTCATATAAGTGAGCCAGAAAAACTGGTAAGAGAGACAATCTTCTGTTTTTTCCTTACCCAGATGCCCTTCCAGGGGTTTCTATAGGCCAGCTGTAGCAGAGAGATTCTAAAAGGCTGAGGCACCATTTTCTGCACTATCTTCTCTCCTTCTGCCTTTCTCCCTTTAATCCTATACAAAAGTCCCTTTGTGACCTCACACCAGGCTAACCTATTACAAAGATTAGGACAAATTATCTGCTTCTCCCTTCATGCCATCTCTGTCTCAAACATGATCAGAAGGCCTTTTCCTTCCTTTGTGCCTCCTGAAGTTGTGTGTCACTAGCAAGACACTCTGTGTGGAGAATACTCTCTTTCTCCTCCTTGGCCTGCTTTGTCTCTTCTTCTCCACTCAGACCCATGTGGCCCCTGGCTTGAGAGCTGGCTACATCCAGGATATTATCAATTTCAGGCCAGTCTCTACTCAAAACTTTTGGCTAGGGCCAATAGTTTTGAGTGCTACCCCCTCTGGTATTTCCTGAGTAACTGTGTACTGTCACCAGGACCATTCTCCTGGCATATGTGGAGGCCTGGCTTTGCATACAAATCATTTTTACAGCTCTTGTGCTTGTGGACCCTTTGTATGGAACTAAGTAAGCCTGTACTAGGGTCTGAGCACATCTGGTGTCCATAATAGCATGCACAGGTTTTTCTGCCACTTTGTCCATGATGGTGGGTTTTTCCTTGGTAGATCCAATGGTTGTTTTCTCTAGGCTACAGTCCATCATCTCAATCACTGAGCTTTCCCAGGGAGTGCGCTTGCTCCCCTTCTGTCCCACCCTTGATTCCATGGATGGGGCATAGGGTCAGGGCCCAGCAAAACAGTCCTTAGCTATGAGTCCCATCCTCCCACAAATTACCTCCTGGGGTGGAGATTTCTTTGGTTCTTTATTTTCCCTCTCTGTCCATCTGTCTGGAGTTCCTGGGAATAGGAACTCAACCTGCTTTAAAGATCTTCTCCCTTGGTGGGTCTCCTTCAGCACTGTCAAAATGCTCCACAAATTGCAAATCCTCAGCTGAGGACCTCACCCATTTCTGAGTATTTTCTTCCAGGTCAGAAGGGAATTTTTCAAGGAGGATATTATCAAATATTTTTTGTTTTGACTTGCTGCGGGTTTCAACCATTTGTCCAGGACATCCACAAGACTTTGTAGTAGGGTCCTTGGGGACTTGTCCTCCTTCCTCTTTTTCATTCTAAACAGTTGGCGGTACCTTCCTGGGGTAATATCCAGCTGATATAGGATTTCACTCTTGACCTTGTCATACTCTTGTGCATCAAGTCTTCGACATCAACCAGTAAGCTGCCTGAGCTCGACCAATGAGTAGAACCCCTGGCTTACTAGTCCAAATTGTTTGATCCAATCCTGTTGAGACCACAGTGCATTCAAAAGTTTCCAGAAACAATTTTGGGTCATTATCCTGGGTCATTTTTGGCATCTTAAATGCTATCAAGTTCTGCTGGGCCCACTCTTATTATTGTGCTACCTTCATGTCCAGCATGATCTGCTGATTAGCCTGTTGTTGCTGCTGCTGTAAAATCTGCCCTATTAAACTCAAAGTCTGTTGGAGGGCATCCACCCCTGTCATTGCACCTGGTTGCAGGTCCATGGCTTCTTCCAGTGCTGGAATTTGATCTAAGTTCCTGGCCAATTCACTAAATTTTCGGGAGTAGGTACTATATTGCTTTGCATCTCTCCTGACTGACATCTTACTGTAGTGTGACATCAGGGTGAAAGGTCAGCACTGTTACTGCTGCTGTCTGGTGTAATGTTCTTTCCTGCCACATCTTTTATTTTCTTTAAGGTTGGGACCTGATTATGTGTTAGTTGATTGGTCTGGGCTGGTCCCTCAGAAGATTTACTTCTTGGGACTCCACCTTTCCTTACACCTCACCCTTACAACATCCTATATGTTACATGGCTGGGTTTTCATGTTGCCATCCCAAGATGACATGCTCTGTGGACAATTTCCTTCAGCATAAAGTAATTATACACACTACTTGTATAGGTGCCCCAGCTAGGTTGTATGAGGCACTGTATTGACTTTGAGTACTGGAGATCCCTCTATTGAGCTTTTATCTTCAAGATGGGGAAGTGTTTTCAACAGCAATTCACAGCTGTTTCATATCTTGACTGGGCACAGGTAGATTTGTGCTTTGTATGAGTTGTGCTTCTAGTCAGGAACGCCAAACTGATTAGTCAGAAGTCCATAAATTAATCAATTTAAATCACTTTAACTTAAATTACTCTGTTAGAGGTTCCAGGTCCATAGAAATCAATTCACTTAAAGATATGGATCAATCACTTCAGTGAGACCCCTTAGTTCATATCATTCATTCAAAGTCCATATACTTGGAGCAATTACGCTGTTTGAAGCAGCTCAACAATTTTACGTGTGTGTGTGTGTGTGTGCGCGCGTGCATGTGTATGTGTGTGTATGTGTGCTCTCTCTTTCCCAGTGATGGGGAAGAATCCTGCCCCTGGCTCTGACCAAGATACGCAGTCTGCGCTAAGCCAGTACTTCCTACCCGATGTTTGCAATACTTTCTTTAGTCCTTGTGCAGACAGACCAAACTGGATCTCCATAGCTCTGAGTCCCTCCTTTCATCAGTGAGCCTCTAACCACCTGTGCCAGTTACCTCCTGCTTTTCTTTCATGGGTTGCCATGGGATGATGCAGACTGGAGCATCTTCCTGTGTTCTCTGTCTGGACACTGCAGTCTTGTCCTGGCTGTCCCTCTCTAGGGCCAGAAGTACTTTTCCTGGTTCCCTCACCACCTATTTGGAAGGAGGACAGGCTGTGGAAATGCAGAGTGATGCTCTGTGGCTCTAGCTGGGCTCCTTCCCTCACCTGAAGTAAGTATGGAGTGATTGCCTTTCCTAGGACTTTGTCATTGTCCAATGCTTCCCCTTCACAATATTCTATATGGTAATTGAAAGAATGGGTCTAAATAAAATATTGTTAGGATATCTAGGAGGTTGATGTCTTAGTGCAGGGCTGTCTGTTTGGTGGCCTGTGGGGTGCATGTAGCCTATTTGGGTTAAGCTGCAGACCTTGGGTCTCCATTTGTCCATCACTCCCCCTCTCTCTCTGACTGCAATAGCAGCCAGTCTCCAGATCCCCCTTCCTCCTCTGACTTCTGCTTTCTGCCCCATGTGGCACAATGTGAGGAGCTGAGGGTGTGCAGGGCAGCAGTTGGAGGATACCCACATAGTGCATCAGGGTTATCTGCATGGTGTGCAGTCCAGGAGCCTGTGTTTCACGCTGGTGCAGTCCACTGGGCATCTTTTGGCTACTTAGAAGTTGGGCAGCTCTATCTTGCTGCACAAAGGCTTAGGCTTTGGGATGCCTCACTCTCTGTAGTAGAAGACTTCTGCCCCAGAAAGCTTCATGGATGTTTCCCTGAAGCTAGGCCTAAGTCTTTCAGATGAAAAAATCAAGGTATTTGCTGCTCTGTGTAGACATTGAATACTGAGAAGAGGGGTTTTGTCCTGGTGTACTCAGCCAAAATTATCTTCCCTTATACTGGGAATGGGAAGCCTATATGGAGCAGGGCTTTCTGTCACAGATGAAGGAAATATTTGTAGTCCTCCATTGCTTCAGATGGTTGGGAGTGGAGGGACAGACCCCAGCTAGGAGTTAATCAGCAGTGGTGCAGCTCATCTACAGACAACAGGGTTGGGGACTTATTTATGCTTAGCTACCTCTGCTTATGACTTCTCTTGCCACTGCTCAACAGCTATCACTTTCCCAGTGAAGCTATTAAGGTTGGCACTGGATTTTATGGACTATTGTGGATATTACACTGCTTGCCGTCTTCCTTTGGGGCTCTTATGGAATTTTAGTGTTTTCATGGGTTTTTTTCCTTTGTTTTCCCACACTGTGTAGTTAATGAAGTTAGGTTCATATTGGCAGAGCTTATATGGCAGGTGTCCAGGGCAGGCACTTATTCCACAAGGAGCCCAGTTCTGTAAGAAACTAATAAACTAATATTCGACTTGCTGGAAGACCTGTAAGGAAGCTGGGGCAAGGGGATTGGGGCTACAGATATCTGGTACAGTGAGGAAACAATCCCTTAACATCAGTAACACCTTGTTACAGAGGAAGAAAGGTAGTGGTTCAGCAACGGCTGTGATTAGGTTAGAAGTGTGAAGAGTTGAAAATAGCTTTCCCAAATAGGTGAAAGTGAACAAGGAAAGAAGAGTGACCTGCATTACATAATTTATAGCCAGCATATATTCCCAGATCAGTTAATAAATTTGCAACCTGATTAAACCCATATTTCTTGCATCTTGTTTATTAGTATGTGGTGAGAATTCCTTAGCCTCCAACATTCTGCCATTTTTACTTTCCTCTTCCTGCTTCAGAGATTGATACACTTCATGGCTTATGATATATTTCTATGGTTGTTGAAGTGCTTTAGGATGTTTTGGGATGAAAGGCAGCATGACTCTCCAATGTTATTATTAAGTGTCATAAATAATCAGCTGAGGCTTCTTTAAAAATCAGTTACTTCAGAGCACTCATAAAATTTTAGCCTATCCATTCTGGTCAGGTAGCACAAGATAAAAAAAATTGTATAGTTTTATATTGATTTTTATACATAGATAATATAAAAATATTTCAGACTTTCAATTTATTTATTGTCCCTGAGCCAAGATCAGAGATGACTACAAAAATAAATAATACATAAAGTAGATTACATGTAGCTCATACATTTTAAAAGAAAGTTAACTCAATGTTTTTCCTATCATTATGCAATGACAAATTAAGTACTCACAGGCAATCTTCCTCCAAGGATTTGCTGAACTGTTCAAGTTAATTTTAAGAAGTCAGTGAACTGTAGCACAATACATGCCAGTTTGATAATATTGCAGCTATGTTTAATCTGTTGCAGCTATTTATTCTTTTTAGATTGTGGTATGCTATCCAAATCACACCGTATTGAACTGTTACTTATGTCACATTCTCCTGGTGTTAGAGGTCTTATGTTATTTACTTTGATGTCTTTGGAAGGATGTGCATCATAAGTCCTGATAAACTATGTATATACCCAGGCATGTGTCATGTATGTCACAGTATACATTTTTTATTTTCTGGGGGTGTCATTTTTTTTGATGAATAGAAGGTATTTTTATTTGTCTGCCTTCTAATAAATTATTAGATGTCTGCTTCCAGATGCAGCTTCTATACAGTGATAATACTGCAATTTTAAAGTTATCTTCTGGATAATTCTGCTTTGATTTGGACTAAGCTATCTGTCTCCCAGTTGGAAATATACAGCTAGAAGTGACAGAGAAAATCTCTCATCTGCTTGTGTTTCAGCTGATGTCACTCACTGAAGATCTGTGAGTGCTCAGAAATGTGTAGATAGTGACATTTGAGTTAGACGCTTGTCCTTTTGACTGGTGAAGGTCAGTGTTACAGATAACAGAGTAACTCTTGGAGTTTACTGGCAATGCTTTAAGGATCACTGTTAAAGGAGTGATAGACTTTTTATCAAGATGACAGTACCAACCTACTTATTACTGTCTTGTCTGATATTTTTCCTTTGGAGGGTAGCATCAGGGGAAGTGGGATGAGAAGATTATTTCAAAGGATGTATTTCTGTTTACTTAATATATCTGGTGTAACTCCATTATCTTTTAAGGTTGTAATACAGATGTGGTCCAGCTGACTGAGACCCAGTTCTGACAAAACAGACAAATGGTGGAATTCTGGTCCTATCAAAGGCAAGTTCATGGAGTTTTATCACTGACTTCAGTGGAATAAGGATGTCACTTCATAGCATGGAAAGAATGAAGACAAAAGACAAGGAAGGCTTATTTTAGCCCGTGGCTGAAGGAATATGCCTGTGGAAGAATGCCATCTCTGTCTCTTCCCAAACTCTATCAGTCTGATGACCAATCTGACAATTTGGTTATCATGGTCACTGCAGAGGGCAGACACCCCTGCCCCCATCAGCTTTATGTAACCCTTAGTTGTAACCTGAGCTGGATACATTCTTGAGGGAGGGGGAAACCTGCTCCCTCTGCCTATGTGACCAGCCTCATTCAGCTGGGTGGGGGCGCTTAAACTCCCTGTTGTTCTAAGTAATGTCATCATATCTGGGAGGGGCTAGAGACCCTGCCAGTCTACCCAGCAGCCAGTGATGCATTTCAAATTGGTTGGCTGTGAGCCAACAACTGCTGGCCTTCATTGGATCAGGTAAATGAGGTCATAATGTCTATATAAGTTAAAGAGTGTCCAGGAGGAGGAGCAGCAGCCTTAATGAGAACTCTCAGAGAAGCTGGACCATCTGAAACATGCTTTCTCTCTTGAAACTCATGGTCAATGAACTGCTTGCCTCCAGAGGAAATTTCTAGCTGCCTCTGGATGATACTTGTGAATAAGCTACTTGAAATCTAACTAGATATATAGCTTGCAGTAACACAGATGTGTAATCAAAGGCTACCACGTCACTGTTTGCTCTAAGGGATTTCTCTGAAATTGCTCTACCCTGTATTCCTTGTAACCAATAAAGTTCTCTTCTGTACCTAGCATGGGAGACTTACTGGGAGAGGGTCTAGATTATGCCTTGGGGTCCCCTTGGTCTGGCTGACTAAGGGAGACCACTATTTGTGCTTCAGACTGAGGGAAGCACCTGAAGTTCTTGCAGTGGGTCAAGTACCCTCAAGGACTACTAGGCCTGTGTTTACCATGGGACACAGAGCTAAGATCAGTCCAGACCCTGGGTGATGGTGGCATTACCCCCACCATACCAGGCTTGCAGGTGTGCTCCAAGAAAGGGGTCGGCTGGACGTGAGGCGCCACCAGGGAGGCACTCAGAGTCTGGAAGGTGGTTGGGCGCAGTGAGGTGGTTGGTTCAATGCAAGAGCACCCGCTACTGGCCCGCCACAATGCCTACCATTTGCTGTTCTACTATTTTGATAATAGAAACTTGTATTTCTGATGGTTTTGGCCATAATGAATGTTTGTGAGTAGGGTCAAGATTTAGCCCAAGATTCATGACATTAGAGCTGATCACTTAAAGCTGAGGTTTTCCAAATTTTTCATTGGGTGTTCTGCTTTGTAAAACATTACTTCTTTCAAGAACCCACAGCCCTCCCCTAAGTCTCATATATATACACCTCAAATATAATTTTTATCTGAATGATCAGAAAAGGATTGTGAGTGATCTGTGGACTGTGCTATGAAATCTGCTGGTTTAGTAGCTGCCATAAGGAATTCTCTATTTATTCTTGCTTGGAGGAATTCTATTAAAAGCAACATGCATTAAATAAACTGTATTAGCTGCTAATAATCAAATGCAAAGACTTTGAAAATTAATCCAATTGCCAGATTTCAAATATTTGACATTTAATTTTTTTTCTGTCTTACAAAATCCTGTATATTATTAGTCAAGAAAAAACTGACTCGGATACAAAGAAAAGAAGTGTTATCATTCAGTAGCTAATATTTTAGACTGTAAGGAGGAAACTATGATTTGTGTTTAAACTCAAATAGTTTGTTGTTGAAACTGATGTTTAATTGTTTGTAAAACAGAGTCACAATGTAGTTTATCACTAAGATAATGAGTCTGCCTTTGTGACAATTCCTGCTCTCCCTCCCACCCTCACTCCTCCTTTCCTCCCTCCCAATAGTGATGTTCAGGCTTAGCTAAAAAGCTTGGTATTTATTGCCATTACTTACAAACTATATATGGTCTCTGAGACAACAGCTGTTGCCTCCATTATTTCCATCTATTGCCATATCAATGCTGCATGCATTTAGCTTCTATCATGTGGCAAATGTGTTCTTAGATAAGCTTTAAGTCACAAATAATATAATCACCTAGAAACAAAAAAAACCATGCTTCAGTAATCCTTTAAAAGGAAATGACTAAATCTGCATTTGATATTTTGCATTTTCCTGTACAGCCTGTCTGTTAAAATGCACTTAAAAGAAATAACTAATTTTTGGACAAAATTGGGAATGGTATCAAGAACATTTTCTTGAAGGAGTGGGACAATGCTATGTGATTAATACTATAACTCCTCCTAAAAGTTTGGTTAAGAAAAATTGTAAGGCTTTGACCTTGTAATGAGTTCTGTACACATGGACCTGTGCACTCATTTGCAGCTCCACTCAAATCACTATTGATGAGACAGAAAAGTAGATTTAAGCCACCTGTGCCTTGAGTCCCTTCATGCAGGCAAGGCCTGATCTACTGTCTATAGACATTAATGCAAAAATTTCTACTGGCATACTAGATGCTTTAGTAGATGTCCCTGTGTGGGAAAGTTGTAATGAAGAATTTGGGCTGAAAGTGTAAATAGGATGTGACAGCTATGTTTAGACATTAGACAACCAGCTGCATGAAAAGTAGAAGCAGAGCTTCTGGGAATATGCTAGTATCCAAACAAGGGTAGAAAGCCCAAGTAGCAGCAGAAATGTGACTTAGTTTCTTTAGTCTCTTTGAAGCTGGTGTGAGAAATTAGAATACATGGTATCAAATATTGAGAGAAACCCCTCTGACTTTCTCTGACAAGAGTAGCACGATTTTGTCAGTAGCTGCTGAAGCTGAACAAGAAGCTGGCAAGATTATTTTTGTAGAAAAAAGAAAACACTTTGAAGACCCTGCAACATTATTGCCCCATCCTCCATTGAAGATTGTTACACTGAAATCCAGTGTAGGGACTCTAAGATTTCTTGCTGCTTCTGGAATTGTTGATAGGAATAGCAGCAAATATAATCTCTTCCATTTGAAGTTAGCCAGAAGACTCTAACCTTTTTTAAACCAAACTGGAACTGGTGACAGTGATCCATATCTAAACTATTGGCATTCACTCCATCATTAAAAAATTGTAAAACTTTAGTTACTCCACAGTGTAGCAGTCCACCTACTAGAAACACTAGCTACTAGGACCACATCGTTCTGGTAGTTAGCTCATTATGCTGTCTTCCAATAAAACACTAGGCCAAATGCAAGACCTCAGTGCTAATCTTCAAGTTCAACCCCCAAGGAACTGGCTCTGAATACTTCAGTGGGTAACTCTCTCTTTCAGATGAAGATATCTTTTCAAAGCTATGTATCTCAAAAACTATAAAGCTGTTAGTATCAATGATGGGTTTTAGGGTTGTGGATTGTCTTGGCAACCAACCAAAGCTCTGGAATTCCTGATGGGAGGAGAGGAAGTTTTGATCACAAAATACATTGCCTTCAACCTAATCTTCTCACAGCTGCAAGTAAAAATAGGAAAAGAAGAGAAGATGAAGAGTTGAAGGCAGATGAAGGGAAGTGAGTTAGATGAGGTAGTAAGATCTGAATGAAAGAAACAGATTAAAAGAAATTGTAAAAAACTGTAATTCTGTCATTTTTCTGAAACAGGTAGGAATATTAAACTGTGACTTCAATGTAATTGTATTATCTCTTGGGAGGCATTGAGATCAGGTCCTATGCCACCTATAAGGCATCTAAGTAGAACTAGGCACTCAAAGTGTGATCAAACTAGTTCACTGTAATCAAGTCCCTGAAAAAATGTTAGTATGCCTGCTTTTGTAACATGCTGTATTATAAGAATCCAGATTAGATAGCTATGCAGCTCACAGGCAAGTAGTGGCAAGCAGATCCATCAGCTTTTGTCTGTGACAAGAAATATACTGTAGTATCATAATTGCTTTATTTTCTTGCATTTCACTCTTGATGTCTCCAGTTCACAATAAGGGCTAGGAAGACTGCTATTACTGCCTATTGCTGGCTTGTATCATTACCCAGAACTTTTCAATTACTGACCACCTTTCTTTATTGATACCCCCTGGGCGTACTTACACAAATTCACACTCCTTGCTGGTGCCCTCTGTCTGCTGGCAGTCAATTATTCTTCTGTTTTTCACTGGTGCTTAAAATTGTGAGCAGAGGAATAACAATTCATCCATCTCGATGGCAAATGATGGTGAAATGAGGGATGTTTATACTCTGTAGTGCTGCCATGCTGTTAGCTGCTAGTTACATTTTAGGGCATTTTAAACATTATGTATGTGCAGGAACTATAGTTTCTTTGAAGTCCTACTTCCTTCCTCTTGAGCATAGGTGGTAGCTGTGCTCCTGGTGTCAGGAAGAAGGCAGGGGTAGAGTCTAGTTGGTGTCAGCCTGCCCTACCTTCTTTTCTCTTATGCTACTTGCTCATATCTCTCCTCTTTGCTTCACATTCCCATTTCAAATCATGGCCTTCCCAGTCTGGGTGCAACTGTTTTCCTTTTGCAGTACTGGTGACTGTCCCTAAGTTATTGGTTGCACTGCTTAAGCGCTTGAAATGCATTTCAGAGCTTTTGATAACACCCTCACTATTATGTCAGTGATGAATTTGACTGAACTTGAGTGAAGTACCACATGGTTGGTATTGTCAGGGTAATATCCTGGTATCCCCAGCAACTTTGATTCCCATAGAGATAATAATAGCATCAACATTCACTTTTCAGACTTGGCTGAAGTCTGTCTCAGGGCACTAAGGTGTCTGCTCCTTTAAGAGAAGAAAATGCCTAGGGAGAGGGCCCTGAGAGCCAGACAGAACCCCTCACAGGTGCAGGTTGCTATGGCAGCAGGCTAACAAGGGAATTAGCCTGCACCTGCATCCAGTCAGCTGACAGGAAGAAGGCAGGGCCCTGTGCACATATAAAACTCAGGGCTGAGACAAGGGGGGGGTTTAGTTCTCTGGCAGTAGCCAGAGGAAGGAACTTCCAGGGAGGAATTGCCTAGGGACACTCCTGATATGCTGTATATAGGGCTAATGGGGCTTTAGGAGCTCACCAGGTACCCTGACCTAAAAGGCACTTAGTGCTGGGGAGAAGTGTGACTCTTTTAAAGGAACAGAGCACACCCTGGACTACTTGTATAATGTTATAGCCAAGGGGCTTATACTTTGGTTGCTGTTTATAAACCGGTGGACTGGACTGTGGCTATTGAGGAAGGAGGAGGCTTCACTGCAGGGCCCATTACAGTGTGGGGACCTCAGCTCCAGGGGGTGTGGTGACAGGGGGTGAGCAGACCCCAGCACCAGGGGATGACAAAGGGGCTGTGGCGAGCCCAGTGCCAGTGTAGGTGTGGAAACAGGGCTGCAGAGAGGCAACATTTAATTACCATCTGTGAGGCTTGGGGCATGGTAAAGGGCTGGTTCTGGAGCCATGTGTCTAGCCCATAAGACTGGGGGTGTCCCATGAGGCAACCCTGTTGAGCAGGACTCAAAAGGAGTCCATGAACCCACAGTTCAGTAGGGTCCATCAGGACAGTATTCAAACACAAACTTGAGGGCAGCTTCTCTATTTATTGTAAGTACCAACAAAATGTGGCAAGTGAGGAAAGAGGTGCCCACTGGGAGCTCTAGGGGGGGTCACGGCTATCCCTGGGAATCCCATCCTATGACAATCCCATGATTTTCCCTGCATTATGTTACATACGTCCAGGTTTTCTGATTCTGACTCCCACCCAAATTGAGACCAAAGATTAAAACTCATGGAAATGAACATGGGATGAGTTTTAATACTAAGGAAAAGGGACATATCTTAAATTTTGCCTCTTTCTAAGACTTATGAACTGTACTATAGGCTGAAGGGAAGTGCTTTCCTGCATTTGGGATTTGCAGCCCTGAATGTTTTCTTAGAAATGTGTGCCTAAGCTCTCTTTTTCAAAACCTGAGGAGCTTTTGTCCTTTCTTACAAAACAAGGTGGTGGTACTTCCCTTTATCCAATGACTTAATGGTTAGAGAAATTATTTAGGATGTGGTAGACGCAGATTAAATTCTCTCCTCTGCCAGAGGGAAGGTGAGCCCAGATTGCTCACTTGCCAGAAGTTCCCTAATCAGCCTATTATAGGCATTCTGGCATTGCATGTGAGATCTCAATCCTCCATGCAAAGTGGAGTAGCTTCAACAGTAGGGAAAACAGCTCTACCTGCCAACCTCATAGTTCTGTGGCAGTTGAGATGAGCCCAGTCCTACTTCTGGGTGAATACTCTAAAACACTCAGCTTATTGTATAAAAATGCACATGTGGTATGGTACTTCCATCCCTGGCCATTTTCTATGGAGCCTAATCTAATGGGGACACTGGCAGTGTCTGCTGAAGCTGGCCCCACAGGACTGATACATAGAGGACTACCCTACCTAGCTTGCGAGTCAGCAGACAGAGCTATGAGAGAGCTGCTTAGCATTGTCAAACCTGAGGTGGTTCTGAACAGGAGTAGTGTCAGCCTCTTCCTGGTGGGGAGGCTGTGGGCTAGACAGAAAAATGTGGGGGCTGCACTATACAAAGGCGGACCCCATGGGCTGGGCCAGGAGAGATGTGCCTTTGTGGGCTGTTGTCGGGAGCAGGTTCAGTTGTGCAGAACAGATGGTGGCAGCCCAGGTGAGAGGTACGGGGCCTTGGACAGGGATGGTGCTGGGTGGGGTGGCTATGGTGGGGCTAAGGTGAATTTTTGTGGTGGCTATAGTCACCGCTCTCCCCACCAGAACCTCCCCTGGTTCTAGATGTGCCCAAAAGCAGAACTTCAGGTACCTATATGACTTTAACATGGGAAGTTTAGGACCCACTGACTTTAGATGCCTTCTGGAGTTAGGCAAAACTGGGCCCCTCACTTCTGATGCTCCAACTCTTTGCCTGGTTGACTCGTTCATTATTCCTTCAATTTGCCAGCATATATCTTTTTCTAACAAATTCAATTCTTTTTCTCCCTTCCAACCAATCTATTCTTTTCTCTTTTCCATTTTCTTTCCCAGATCAAGCACTTGTCTTTTCTTTTCTAACTTGTCCCCTGAAGGTCATAAATGCTCTTTTTTCCTTTCCCTTAATTTCTCCCTGAATTCATTAGTTTTATTCTGTAACCTGGAAAACTTATGACCTCTTAACAGCTCTTCAAAGCTCTGCAACAGCTCTCCAAAGCTGCAGCAGATAACTGGCCTCAGAGATGCAACTTAGTGGACAATTGTCACAGAGTTTTGCTGGTAGAACAGGAGCCCTGTTGGCAAAACACCTAGAACATGCACATTCAGAGCTCTTTTAAAGCAGGAGAACCCTCCATTCTTTCAGCAGAATTAAACCATCTCTGCTGAGTAGACTAAGGCTTCTGCCACCATCTGGCTGCTAGTAAGAATGTGCAGGCATTACTGTGGTTCTTATCAGCAGCTGGTGTCTTTCTCCAATGCACATTTTGGTCTGTCAACACATGTGCTGTAATAGAGGCTCACAGGGCCTCCAAAACTATGTGCTCTGGTGGTTTGGCAGTGGCAGCTGCTCTCTGCTGCCGGAAATTCCTCAGCAAGGCTTGGGTACATTGATTTACCTTTCCTTTATACCTGTTTAACAAGTGGGTAATGTATAAAGCTAATGAAACAGATTTACTGTTTCTCTTTGGCTGCTTTTTGCTGCTCTGCTAATGCAAAGCAGCTGTAAAACTAGTTTAACTGCTCAGTTAAGATGAGTTTATAGCTGCTGTGCTTTGCTGGAGTGACACTTTGCATACAACACATACTGGTGAACATAGCCAATGCTGTTCTCATCAGTAAGTGTATAATAAGTGGAATGTCATAGTACATTGAGTGCTACTTCTTCTTGACATAAACACTTCAAACATGTAAATGTTTCTCTGTTTCAGTAAGCAGTTTCTCCTGTCACCTGAGGATGAACCCTTAGAGACCTCGGTGGGCTTTAAAATTCAAAGCTTATACATTGTAATTGGACTATAGATCTGCATTGTGTTATGCTTTATTGTTTGTATTAAAATGCTACATGTACCAGTCTCCTGTTTTTGTGTAAATGCATTTAAAAGTCTGACATCTATAATAATGTGCATTAATAATACTATCTGCATGCTTTGAATACATAAAAAAAAATATGTTAACTTGTATTTTTACAACCTGAGACCATGTCAAAGTTAATATATTCAAAACCAGTAATTGGCAAGGTGGATAGATACCAGTTAAACAGTATGAAAATAAAATGGAGACATTTTGTCAAGTTATGCATTTAGCCAGCTTGTTCTCAGATATTCATAAGGTTTTATTTTGATCTGAAGTCATAAGATAAACGAAATAGTGGGCTTTAATGTTTATGATACTGTGCACTGGGATTTTAATGCCTTATATATACTTCTTTCATATTAATTTACAATGAGTTTCCAGAGTTGGGGTGCTAAACCTCTAAAACGATAGAAATAGTATTTAATTATTAACATTTACCTGTTGCAGTTTATCTCTTATTATGGTTGTATGCAACTAGAATTTTTTGTCTTTTTCTGATCACTGGACCAGGACTGGGGCTTGGAAACAATTACTGGTCCTGAAAGCTTTATTATCAATCTGGAGAAATGTTTCTATCTCCTACAGATTATGGGATGGCAACCCTTAAAATCAGTCACTTCTGATCACCATCTGATTTTTTTTTTATTTTTATTTATTCTTCCTTGATTTCCACTGTGATCTGAGCAGTCCTGATATACTATTTCTCCTCTCTGAAAAAGATTAGATAAGGAGGTGTACCAAAGGTTTTGAGATCTAGTGATTCTGCTGTACCAAGTGTTAAAAGTATATCTCAAATGAGAGTTATTTTTATGTGTGCTTGTAAATTAAATATGTAATTAGATTATACGTATTTAAAGATATTTCTGCACAGGTAGAAAGACAGTAACTCAATATCTGGGTCAAATTCCACTTTGAAGTACATTTTACTCTATTGAGTTTCACTATAACAGAATTAAATGTAAATAGTCTTTACTTTCTGTATATGACACCGATTTTTAATGAGAACTTATTTTCTAGAGAACTGCAGTCACTTGACCCCAGTTGTCTTTCCTGCCTGGTGTAGGAGACTGGACTCAATGATCTTCTGAGGTCCCTTCCAGCCTCATAATCTATGCATCTATGAAACTGAACTGTAAGTGAAGACTTTTATCCTGGTTTTAAATTATAATAAATTACTTTATTTTAATGTTAGCAGTGTAAAGCAAAAGCAGAAAATCCCATTTAATATCAAATATATGATCTTTTCTTATTATAGGCTTTTTCAGGCAAAATAATACTGTACTTTATTTAAAAGCTTAAAAAGAATGTTAGCATGACCAGTGAGGTGAGATATTTATCATGGAAATAAAGTATTATTGCATTAAAATAGAAGGATATAAGGTACTTCGTAAGATGGTGAGAAATCTGATTCCTAGCATGATTTTTCTTGTATGTAAAGAATAATACCTGAATTTTCAATTTATGTAAAGCGCTTGTAGCTCCCATTGGCTTTACAGTGTTCTGAGTGCTTCACACCTGAAAGTCAGACCAATACCATCATAAATGCTGGCATGGGGTGCTTTAACACATCAGACATGTTATAGCTCTTGCTTTTCACACATGGAATTTCCGGCGAAACGAGTAGGAATTTTGACTGGATATGAACTAAAGGACTAGTTCTATACAGCATCAGATTTACAAAAATGGAACACCTGAGTAGTCTGTACTTGGACCAGCAACTTTGAGTGAGAATTATTCTATTATATGTAATGGATTGCTAAAAAGGACCTATTTCTAAAAGACCAAGTTGTTTTTTATTATATGAACTCTTTATAGGCCTTAGTTGTATGTTCTTTTTTTTTCCTTTTTGGAGAGTCCCGGAAATTACACAAAGAATATGATTCAGAAACCTAAATTTGTCATGCTGCTTAACTCAAAAACATGTGGTAGATTCTGGACTTTACTGTCAGAATATTCTGAAATAAGCATGCCATTCATGTTGTTGAAGAAGTCCCACTGTGCATGTGCAGGATTTAAAAGGGTCTGCAAATGGTAGAAGCTGCACTTTGGGGTCCAGTTCTGGTGAGAGAAGCATGGGTGGAATCCTGTCATACTCCAACAAGCCCAGGACCCCCAGCTGATGCAGCAGACCCCAGCCTTGACCCCCAGCACAGCCAGGAGGTAAGTGGGGCCTGTGGTGAGTTTTATAGATTGCATAGACGTTACGGGCAGGAAGGGACCTCATGAGATTGAGTCTAGACCCCCTCTCAGAGGCAGGAAGTCTGTAGGGATCAAATGATCCCAGCAAGATAAACAAACATCCAAATGCCTTTTGAATGAGTCCAGAGTAGGTGCTTGCATCTTTGGGAACACTGGTGAACAATTGTTCTCCCAGATCCTGATGCAGCCCCCTTACACTTATAGGCAGCTACCAAGTCCCCCCTGAGCCTTCTCTTTGCCAGGCTGAAGAATTCCATGTCCCCTAGCCTTTCCTCATACCGCTTGCTCTCTTGGGCTTTGATCACATGGATGGCTCTCCTCTGGAATCTCTTGAGCTTAGCTACATCCCTCCTGAAGTGGGGGGCCCAAAACTGGATGCAGTACTCCTCCTGCAGCCTCAGTAAGGCCAGGTAAAGTGAGAGGATGATGTCCCTGTCTTTGGTTGAGATGCATCCATGGATGCATGCTGGAGTTTGGTTTGCTTTGCCAGCTGTGGCATCGCATTGGTGGCTCGTCTTCATCTTGTGGTCAATCGAGATGCCTAAGTCTTTCGGTCATGGTGCTAGCGAGTGTAGTCTCACCGAGCCTATAAATATGATGCTGGTTTTTTTTTCTCTGCCAAGGTGAAGTGCTGTGTATGTGTGTATTGAATGCCAGCAGGTTTTGGTCTGCTCGCTTTGCAAGCATGTCCAGGTTGGCCTATAACCCCAGCCTGTACTTCAGCATGACTGCCTTTGGGTCCTGTCTGACAGTTTGATCCCCTTGGGCAGGTGGAAAAATGATGCAAAGTAATCATTTAGGAGATTGGCCTTTTCTTGGGCATCAAAAGACATCAGCTGCCCCATTTGATCTCTCAGGGGGCCAACATTTGCTTTGTTTTTTCTCTGATTTCCCACATATCTGAACAATGCCTTTTTGTTTTCTGGTGGCTAGCCTGAGTTTGGTTACTGTTTTGGTTTTTCTGGACTGCTTCTTAAGGTATGGGCTAGTGCTGAGTCATCCTCCTTGGTGATGACTTCAGTTTTCCATCTGGTGTAGGCTTCTCTTTTAAGTTTCTCTGGTACCACTGAGGATGGGTGTTAGACACCTGTGGGAAGCAGCTGACAGGAGCTGAGGAGGGCTATGCCTGCACCCTGCTGAGTCCTATGTGGCCCAGCTCCCCAGGGAGCCATGCATCCTGGTGCCATCTGGGTGTGAGATAGTGTCCTCTGTCCCCTTTCTCCCTTCTCCAATGTGTTGGGGATCTCCTAGGCCCTAGAGTGGCACGGTGGTGGTGGTAGGCCCCCTGTGCATGGATGGGATTTTTAAAAGGGCCCACCAATGGCACCACTACTCCATTCTCCTCATCCATGTGGACATAAATGACATGGCTTGGAGCAATCCTGGCCAGGTCATGAGTGATTACAAGGCTTTGGGGGCTGGGCTTAGAGGGATGAAGGGCAGATGTTTTTTTCCTTGATCCTCCCATTTACAGATCATGGGCACAGGAGGAAGAGATGTATTGGAGGGGCAAGCAGAAGACTAAGGCATTGGTGCCACTGCAAAGGCTTTGGCTTCTTCAATCACAGTTCACACCTCAGGGAGAGGGGCAGCAGTCTGCTGGGAAGATATGGCCTCCACCTTGCCCCAGTGGGAAAGAAGCTTTTTTTGGACCAGCTTGGCTGACCTGCTTGACACAGCTGTAAACTAAGATTTCCAGGGGATGGGTGGAAAACCATTGGAACGAGCCCAGGAGGAGACAAGCACATAATTAGCAGGTCAGGAAATACAATTGAACTTATACCTACCTGAGCCCATGGATAGGACTCTCCTAAGCTTACAAAGAAGCCTACAGGTTCCAATGGCAGGTTCAGCTGCTGTGTACTAATGCTAGGAACATAGGCATAAACAGAAGGAACTGGCTCTCCTACTAAGCAATAACAAATATGATCTTGTAGGGATAATGGAGATCTGGTGGGACTCCACCTATGACTGGACCACAGGTGTAAATGGTTATACCTTGTACAGGAGGGATCATGTAGGGAGGAAGGGTGGGAGTGTAGCTCTCTATGTATGCTTTCCTACTAGCTGACACTGGCACCCAAAGAGGGTGACTTGAAACCCTCTGGGTTAGAATACAGAGAGTATGTGGGGAAGGGGATGTTGCTGTAGGAGTCTATCACAGACCTCCTAATCAGGAGGAAGAGCTTGACCACAATTTTTTTAGGGAACTAACAGAGGCTGCACACTCTCGGTGCATGGTTGTCATGGGTGACTTCAGCTACCCTGACATCTCATGGGAGGAGCATTCAGCCAAATGTGATTGGTTGTGTAGCTTCCTCACCTGCATTGACAAGCTCTATCTGACTCAAGAAGTTCACGGGCCAACACGAGGCAAGGTGCTGCTAGATCTGGTTCTGGCCAAAGGGGATGATCTAGCAAGCAACCCAATGATTGAAGGGAAGCTCAGTGACAGTGATCATGAGTTAAGCACCTTCCTTATCCATTGCAAATCTGGCAAATCAGTTAGCAATGCACAAATCCTTGACTTCAGGAAAGCCAACTTTCACGAGCTTAGGAGGTTGGTGGTTGAGGCCCTGGAAGATCATGATCTGACAGGGAAGGGAGTCCAAGTTAAATGGTTGTTCCTTAAAGATGTGATGCTAAAAGCACAAGGCCTGCAGGAAAGGTAGCAAAAAGGCTGGGAAACCCCCTTGGCTAAATGGGGAACTCATGGATCTCCTTAATCTTAAAAGAGAAGCCTATAAAGGTTGGAAGATTGGCAGGGGAAATACCTCTGAGGAGGATTATGCATCACTGGCCTGCACCTGTAAGGAGCAGACCAGAAAAGTGAAGGCCAAAACAGAGTTCAAGCTGGCTATAGGAATTTAGGACAATAAAAAGTCCTTCTTCAGATGCATAGGGAGTCAAAAGAAAAATAAGGGCAATACTGGACCCCTACTGAATCAAATGGGGCAGCTGACAACTGACACCCAGAAACAAGCTAATCTCCTCAATTATTACTTTTGCATCTATTTTTCACTGGCCCATGGGAATCACCCTGCCTGAAAGGGCTACGAGGGTATGGGTGACTCCATGCCTACATTTGGCAAAGACCTTGTGACCCTTGTGTCCTTGAGAGGTTGGACATCCATAAGTCAGCAGGCTCTGATGGAATGCAGCCAAGAGTGCTAAAAGAGTTGGTCAACATCATCGCTTGACCATTGGTGTGGATATTTGAGAACTTATGGCACTCAGGAGAGGTTCCTGAAGACTGGAAGAGGGCCAGTGTGGTGTCTATCTTCAAGAAAGGAAGGAAGATCCAGGGAACTACAGGCCAATCCGATTGACCTCAATCCCTGGGAAGATCTTGGAAAAAATTATCAAAGAATCCATGAACAACAGACTGACAGAAGGCACCATTCTGAGAGACGGCTAACATGGGTTCATTACAGGTAGGTTTTGCTTGACTAACCTTGTCTCCTTCTATGACCAGGTGACATGTCACCTGGACTGGGGGAGAGGTTGATGTCATTTACTTGGATTTCAAAAAAACATTTTTATATGCTGCTACCAAGTTCCCCCTGAGCTTTCTTATCCAGGTTGAAGAGTCCCAAATTCCTCAGCCTCTCCTCATATGGCCTGCACTCCAGGCCTTGGATCATACAAGTAGCTCTTCTCTGGACTCTCTTAAGCTTTTCCACATCCTTTCTGAAGTGGGGGGCCCAAAATTGGATGCAGTACTCCAGGTGAGGCCTTACTGAGGCTGAGTAAAGCATCAGGATGCCAACCCTGTTTTTGTTTTTGTTTTTTTTTGTTTTTTTTGATGAAGTAATTGGCAAGGTTATATGAGAGGGATACATCAGACCTGAGAGAACAGCTGTTCACCAGAGCTCCCCAAGGGATAACAAGGTCTAATGGCCAGAGGAATGACTCCAGGTAGGCTGATTTTAGACTAGACGTAACAAAGAAATTCTTTACAGTGTGTGTGTCCAGGGTCTGGAACAGACTCCTCCCAGAGGTGGTGCAAGCATGTACTCTGGACTCTTTAAAAAAAGATATGGATATTTTTCTTGTTGGGATCACTTGATAATAGCTGACTTCCTGCCTCTGGCTGGGTAGGGGCTGGACTTGATGATCTCATGAAGTCCCTTTCAGCCCCTAATGTCTATGAAATCTATATCCGCTACTTTCTGATAACAGAACTTAACTGATGCTGAGAGTACTGTGAATTTTATTTTAAAATAAGTAATATTTTATCCTTGATTTTTTTTTTTTTTTATTAGAACTTCCACTGCTCACCAGACAAAAACTTCATCAGGTCTATGTGTGTGCATGTTTGTGCACACTTGTTTATGCATGCATGTACCCACATTTTTCAGTTTTGTGCAGGTGAGTATCTGCACATGGCACAAATCTGGATTTGGAAAATACAGCACTATCTTTAATCAGGATTTCATTCAGATACCTAAAAGGGAAAAGTTCTATATAATGAACAAGGAAGACTGGGAATCCCAAAGGCTTCCCTGTTCTCAGGATTTCAAATGGCAGCATGGAACACAGAACTCACCTTTGTGTAGTCTCATGTTCAAAATAGTATCTTTAGCATATTATAAAGCAATATCAGAAATATTTTACATGGTATTTTTAACTCCAGAAGACTGGAAAAAATCTCTTTTAAGATGAACAATATTTATTTCCATGCTAATAATTTCTTTGTACTTTCAGACTTTTAATGGTTACACTTACTCTTAATGGCATCACCTGATTTTAGTGATACAATAACTATTAATTTTATGACTTTGGATCTGACTTTTTACCTTCTAGGAGAATGTAAAGACTTAATGAGGAGACCATTTCTTCTAACAATTTGTCCTTGTGGATGGGGTGTAGGGGTGGCAGAGCCTCGTAAGTGACCATCGAGTAGACCACATCTGACTGAGTGACCCGAGGAGGCAGCCCCCACTGGGAATATTCAAAGTTGTGGCAGGCGAGATAGGGGCAGTCTGCCTCAGGAGAGAACAGCTACTTGAGCAGCAACCAGAGCGGACAAGGAGAACATCACATACCATACAGGTTAAAGCCACTCGAGACTGGGTGTTTGAGTCCTGACTGTCACAGTATGACAAGCCCACAGTATGGGCTGTGATATGCCCATAATGTGTTATGTTCCGCAGTCCAGTCATACACAAGATGATTGCGGAAGTGAGGGCCATTATCGCTCTGTAGTTCTATAGGTGATGGATACACAGATAGCAGAGTTTCCAGTGCTGCATGAGTGTCCTGGGCTGTAGCTCTCACTGAGGCATGGGCAAATGTTATTATTGTGGCAACTTCTACAGCTACAAACACGTAGCATCACAACATGTCTTTGATATTAATGGATTCTATCCATGCAGGCTAATAACACTGGATACTTTCTGTCAAAGCTGGTAGTGATGGGATAGCAGCCATCAAGGGCTCAGTATTAGCATTTAAAGCTCAAAAGTCAATAGTCAACTGCCACCCTCCATTTGGCTTGCGCACTGGCTACACTGGGTTGTTATACGGAGAGTGGGTTTGAATAGTAGTCTCATCTTTTAATTGCTGGCTTTTATAATACACTGAATAGGTTGGGTGGCCTTGGGAGGGAGTTTGATACTGGGGTCTGTGTACTCCTTTCATGGGAGGCAGGGTTAGTGGAATCATGCTACATCGAATTACAGCTGTCATAGCCATTTTTTTTGGTTCTCAGTGAGGCACTGCACACTCAAACTGCTAATTCTCTTGTTCAAGGGCAAACCGCTGTTCTCTTAGTACATTAAGTCCCAGTAAACTTGGTCCCCCTTTACATATTACTGCGGCTGCTGTTACCTTAGAGCCATTAGGTAATGTGAAGGTTGTTTGGACTAGATGTCCTGGTTGTCTGGTGCCTCTGACTTCAATTACTTGATAAGGGGTTCTTTTCTTCCCTTTCTAATCTGCGGAATCTAAAATGCAAATCTGGGCACCAGTGCCTAATAGCTTACCAATTGACTTTTCACTTTTACTTAATTGAATCTGTACAGGAATCTGAATTAAGGGGCCAATGTTAACTTTAGATATTGGTCCTCAGCCTGTTGCTACCCTCATTGTGGCTCCTTTCTTTGGGGGTTGGGCTGGCTGGACTCGCTAGGCCATATAATCAGGTAGAGTAAAGGCTGGTGGCCCCACATGTGCCTGGGAAAATATTGACAGTTTTGCTCTCAGGACAGAGAATCTCTCCGGTGGCACAAAAGGCTCTGCTTTTGGTCTTGCCCTTTTGGTGCAGTGTTTAGCCCTCAGCCCTTGCAAGACATTGATGGGCAGTCTATTGATTTGCACTTCATTGAAGCAGGCAGCTAACAAATCTTTCCACATTTTTGCTTGCGGAGTCTTGTGCTGGCTTTTCCTGGCTTTTCTCAACAATTTGGTAGGTTTAGGGGGTTTATCTTTTACTGAGACTGCTGCCATGGTCTTGGCAGTTTTCATCAGCTTGGTAAGGCTTGGCTTCTGCAAAATGGGTAGAAGCTGCACTAATTGTTGGATCGCATCTCTTACTAGGTGATTCACCGCCTCTGGCTCCAAGGCCAATAAGGCTGAGGTGCACTCTTTTGGTGCTTGTCGGCAAAACTTCTTCCACAATGGTGTTGTCATGACTTCTGCATTTGGCGTGTGAGTCCAAAATGCTGCACAAATGATTTAGTTGCTGATAATAGATACAAGCAGCGGACAGCCTCTTTTAAATTGGCCCATGCCTGAGAGGCTGGGCTAAGCTCTTCTTCCATATTACCATAAGTGGCTGCAGTGGCTTAGAGCACAGCAGAAAACAAAGTAACATTTTCATCACTTCCTGCAAACTGATTTAACTGGAGCTCAGGGCACAGAACAATTTTTGCAGCTTCAGCTCTATTCACTGAAATTGCAAATGTCCCTTCACTATATATTTGTACTAGCCAGTTTATTACTGGCTCTCCTGGCTTGGACGTTTGCTGCTTTTGAATATTTTTAATCTCTGCACAGGCAAAGGAGTGCAGCTCTGTTCAGGGATTCTCTCCTTGCGGCCTTGAATGAGTTATCACCATGGGAAAAAATTGGCTGAGTTTCTCCCTTGGGGTGGGGAAGGCCTGGCTAGGTTCTTCCCTCTGGGCAGGAACATATGGGGGTGTTTCAGCACCAGGCTTGTCATAAATCTCCTCCTTTCCATCAATCTCCTCCCTTTGATCTTTCCAGAGCTTAACTTTTGATTTATCTCTGTACAGACACTTGTGGGAGGTTTGCTCCACACCCTGTAATAACTGCAATTTCTTCTGGAGGGGAGTGGCCACATGCGGGATCATAACTTTTCCTTTAATGTTTCCAAGCACCTCTGTGTAGCTTGCACAGCCTCACACACCACGCTGTTGGAATCTCTCACATCTTTTAACTCCTTACTTAGCCGGGTGACCTCTTCCCGGAGCTGGGCATTCTCTTCAGCCCCCAACCATATTGCCAGCAGCCATGACAGGCACCCCTTCTCAGGCTTACCCTGGGCAGCAGTAGCAAACTGAGCAGTCCCCTCTGATACCTGATACACAGCAAGCTTCTCTTTCTACAAAGTTCAGTGAAGTCAGGTGTCCCCAAACAGCGCTGTCCGAAGGGTGTCATGAAGGACCTTGGAAAGCAGTCCTTGGGCTCCTTGAGGTCCATGGGTCCACTGATCCAGGCAACAGCTAACTAATCCTTTTCACAGAGCTGTATCTTCCTTCTGAATGGTTTCCAGATATTCCAGTCAATTTAAAGCTTCTGAAAGGTTCTGATAACATACAACCACTCAGATTCCTTTAACTTTAACTGTCCTTAGACTGACCAATAGCAGTACAAGCCTTGCATTCCTTTGATAAGGTAATTTTAACTACATCACAGGGCCTTACTACTTCAACGCTTTGCTAAATTTACTAGGCCTTACTTTATACAAGGTCTCACTACATCTTAGACTTTAATTAGGCCTCTAGCAACAACATACAGCTTAATATCTAAACAAATACAGAAAAACACTTGGTCTAATCTTCATAGAGCAAGCACCTTTTTCCACACAGGCACACTTTTCAGCTGTCACAACAATCAATCCCCCCCTCCAAAAAAAAAAGGTGTAGATATGGCCTTTTTGTCTAGCTAGCTGTGGGTCTGAAGGATTGGAGCTCACAGGCCCTGTGCAAGGCTAGTAGTACCCCCTGCCATAGGTGTTATAGACCGATAGTATTCTTTGGTATCAACGCAATTATAATATAAGCTGTTAGGACACAGCTGTTACAGCTACATGATTCTGTAGTAACACAAGTGTGGCAGACGTATTCCAACTTTAACTCTACTTCATTTAGGGGCAAAGTTAGGGTAATATACATCATCCATATGCTCCTTAGTTTCTTTACACAATAGTGAATAGCTGTATTTTGGTACAGTTCCAATTTCTTTAATCTGAAATGTTTCACAACATCCTAGACCAGTGGTACTCAATCTTTCCAGGGTATGACCCACTTGAGAGGAGTGTGGCTGGTCCATGGGCTGGATCTGGTGTCCAGAGCAATGTCATCTAGCCCCTGGGGAAACCCATGGGTACAAAACTTGGGTGCCTGGGAAGCTGTGCCAATTAATACTGCTACTACTCCCCTCCTGCCAAATTTGTGAACCTACAGGGAGTCCCACAGTCCAGAAGATTCAACTCTAGCCCACAGACCTTCCTTTGAGCATCTCAACCCCAAACTTTCTGCAAAAACAAAGTTGCACATAAGTGGTGCGAGAGTGTACAATGGATGTTGATGATCATAGGTTAAATAAAGAGTTTTGGTTTTCTAGACAGTAGGCAGTAGAATAAATAGTTGGCATACATTTCAGTTACTTAATACATCCAAAGTGCAAGACTTTGTATTTGTCCTTATTGTGTGTAATTTAATTTATTTTAGACCATTTCTTCAGTTTATCAGTCATTATGGATCCTAAGCCTACCCTCCATTGTGTCAGCAATGCCATTCAGGTTGGTTTTATCTGGAAACTTGCTAGCTGTTCACTCAGTCACACCTTTTAAAAAATTAATGAAGATATTAAACAATACTTGACACACTGTATACACCTGGCGATCCCTATTCGATTCCTCCTCCTATTTAGACATTGAGCAATTGATGGCTACTGTTTGAACCTGATGATCCTGGTTATGTATCCATTTTACAGTACTCTCATCTAGACTGTATTTTCTTAATTTACTAATGAGATTGTCTTGAGAGACAATGTTAAAAGCCTTGCTAAAGAAGGAAATCAGGTTGGTCAGGCATGACTGATTTTTGTTAAATCCATGTTGGCTGTTTCTGATCACCTTATTCCCCAGGTGCTTAGAAAGAGATTCCTTGATTATCTGCTCCATATGTTGAGGTCTGAATAACTAGCTCGTAATGCCCTAGATCCTTCATCTTCCCTTTCCTAAAGAAAGGTATGATATTTGCCTTTTTCTAGTCTTCCAGGACTCCATGTGTTCTCCCCAAATTCTCAAAAAGGAAAAGTAAATTACTCTGAAATTACTTCATCCGATTCCTTCAGTAATCCTGTCTGACACTGACTTGAAATTGAATGAATGGCCCAGTTGATCCTTTGGTTCTTGGTGAATATGAAGGACTGGCCTATTTCATGTGCCAAAGGGAGATCATAGGCCAATGTCCACAAAAGAAAACTAAACTTCCCTTAATAAGGGAGGCCACTGGGGATACATCAACTAGATATGGGGGACAAATAAAGAGAAAGCAGGAAGGAAGTGAGGGTCACAGGTTAATAAAAATGGATCCAGAAGGGAAGAATTAAAGAAGTGGATGCAATAAGCCATGAGGCCCCTTCCAAGCCCCTGTTTTGTGTGTGAATTTAAGAACAATATTCCATCATTTGCAAATTTAAGGTTTCCATAAATGTGTTTGTTGCTACATGGCTTTTAAACTCAAGACTTTTACATTTTCCACACAGACCTCTGCCATGAAAAAAGAATTTCACTATGTAAATAGACTAGCTCATGTAAAAAAAATGGGACACACACTTTACCTGTGAATTACATAACTATTTGCTGGAGAGTAGTAATGTTGGGGCTTATGGGTCCTGGGTTCTATTCCTGCTCCTGGGTTTAATGGCAAGAGTACCAATTACATTATATACATTTGGCACATCCTGTCTTAGAGGCTGTGAAATCTGTCCTATTAAGGCCCTGGGTTTTGTTTCTAGATCTATGAGAACCTTCCAGTTAAAATCAAGTGGATGAAGTGATAATTTCTTCATTCTCATGATGAGCGCATGAAGCATTGGTCAATAGCAAGGACTATGAAATGCACAGAATTATAAACATCAGGGAGCAGAAAAGATTTGTTTAGAACTCATAATCTATGGGCTCTGTTTGTTCCCCCTGGGCTAAAAGGGAACTCAACTGGGGATTATCTCTTTCTCTCACTATTTGGTTTACTGTGCTGTGCTGTGGAATAAGGAGAATGTACCACTGAAAACTGAGAACACAGAGCATGATCTGGGCCAGCTGATCTTCTTTTTAAGGCATTACCAACATTCCAATTCAACTGTCTGCACTTCCAATATAGAAAATATTTGATGCAACTTGAATTGTTTTTCCTAATATCTCTACAGTTTTGGAATGTATCCTAATAGAAGTTGTGGCTTTATTTTACAGGCAAAACTTTAAGGGCATCAGCAGAAGAATTTACTAATGATCCTTGTTACCTACCTAAAAGGGAGGCTGTTGTTCAAGCAGCACGTTCTCTTTTGACTGCCGTTACTAGACTACTTATTCTGGCAGACATGACTGATGTTGCCTACCTGTTGCAACATTTAACACAGGTAAGTAGGACCTGAGCTAACTCAGTACGCCTATTGTCAGAGAAGTGTCTGCATTTATTGACTCAGTACACCATCCTCACTTTTGTCACAGGTCACATGTGCTTTCAATAAATTAAAAAGTATAACAATAAGTTTTATTCCAGGTAGCATTTGAAGCTATTACAATCACTAATATGGGAGAATTAAATTAGTCTCTAATGGGTAAAAATGCATGAGATCAAATGCAGTCCATGTTTTAAGTCAAATCTGTAGGGAGAGAAAAATCAGATTTCTACCTGTTAATTGAACATATTTGATACAGAGAATTAAGAGGAAATATAGATATTTTCTTTCATTATTTTATCTTTCCAAGTTTCTTATGGGAAAAATTGTGCTTTTATAGTGAGTTACTTTAAAAGTGCCATTGTTTCCAGTATTGATTACTATTAGATCTGAGAGAATTCTTTTGCCAGAATATTCACAGAGAGGTCTTAAATGTATCTCTTTTTTTTAATGTATCTGATTAACACATTTCTGATTTTTCTCATGGTATATGTGAGAAATCAGTATGTGTATTGTTATTTTGAAGGTCGAATAAATAACATATGTCTGTTTCCTTTCAGGATGAGTGCAGAAGCAATTGTAGCCTGAGTTCTTTAGGTCTATTGGACTTCAGGGTCTGTAATGTCTTTATGTAGCAGTGGGAGGATAAGCAGCAGAGGAGTCAATTGACCTGACTCCTGCCCTTTGCATTCTGCTACCTGTCCCTTCCTATTCCTTGCCCCGCCTCCTCCCTGTACCCTCTGGCACCTGCACCTACCTCGCTTTTGCCCCCTGCCACTTGCCCTCATTGCCTGTTTCCCTCCACTTGCGCTCTCTCTCCCACCTGGCCCTCTGTATCTGAGCCCCCCAGCACCTGTGTCCCCCAGCATAGTGCCTGAATCCCGTGAGGCCTACCCCCACTCCTACTTGCTCCCCTCCCATCTGCCCCTTCTGTTACCTGTCCCCACTATGCCTGTACTCTCTGGTGTTTGCCTCCCCCGGCATGTGCCCCCCTCCCCCCCCACCTGCTCCTTGTTGCTGCTTACTCTGTCTTGGCACCAGCTCTGGCTCTGGTCCTGGACATAGAGTACATGGTTGTTCTGGCCCCTTCCTAAGCATAAAGTGACTGTTGCAGTGGTGGTAGCTCCAACTCTGGCCCTGGCCCTGGCTCTGGTGGAGTTGGAACCAGGGCTTGAGTCAGAGGTTCCACCACTGTTGTTTCTGCTACACAATTGGGCAGGGGCCAGAACAACAACTCACCATCGTTCAGGCCAGAGTGGGGCCAGAGCTGGAGCTGTGACTGAGGCTAAGTGGTGGTGGGGAGCTCTGACTGCGGCTCTGTCTTCTACTGCTTCATGGCTAGAGCAAGAGCCCAGGTGCAGCAGTTGCTTGCTTCTAACTTGTGCTTGAATCTAAGATAAGACTTTAATGAGTAAAGAAGTCTTGTCTTGGATTTTAGTAAATAGAGTAGATGAGTTGGTAAAGTTAAGAAGCGAGGCAAATGGTTGTCTCAGGTTCAAAAGACTTTGAGTGTCTTGGGCTTCTAGCGCACATTCATTCAATGGTGTGATGGGATCTGATCCCTGATTCCAATAATTGTGCCTCTTTCCATGTCACACTTGCCAGCCTTCTCCTGTGCCAGCAAGCTGGAAGCCAGGTGCTCACAACCCAGCTGAATCTGAGTGATTCTAGTGCTGAGAATGACAATGAACTGATTGTTGGTCCCAGCTCCAAGACTGCACAGGAGTCTTGAGCCAGCTGTTGTTACCCTGCCTCACAATCATTGCGAGGCATGATGAAAATCAGCCACAAAACTGTTACACACCTTTTGTGGAATATTTTTGTGGGTCATTTCCTGTTTGGCGAACAATTAATCCCATGAATATGTGGGAGGGTTACTATTTATAGATCAATAACTGGGTTAATTGCATCTTAACTTTAATGTCTGCCAGGGGCCTTAGTTCTTCTGCTGGCAGAAGTCAGATAATACAAGCCGAGAAGCTGCTTGCAGGAATTCTCTAGCAAGAGAAGATGAAGGAGACAGAACTCTAGTCAGGGAGAAGCTATTTTGGTGAAAAGTAGAGAGTAAGATCCTAATTTAGCTCTTATGATTATTTTTTCCTATTTCTGTCTGTTCAGCCTATGATTTCTATTTATATGATTTTTCTTGCTTGTGAAACAAATCTTTTTGCTATTTCTTATAGCTTACTGATTGTCTGTGGTAAACATGATTTCAGAGCAATTGATGAGTGAAGGCTTGTCATGCTTATGTGGGGCAAGGAGCTATAATACTTTATGCAAACTGATAAGGGCATGACCTATAAAATGGCAATAATCTTTCTTCTGGAGCTGTAAATCCTAGATTGAGATAGTCCAGTGAACCTTACTTCCTCCTAAGAAATTAGTGCAGAAGCAAATCTTAGTTTTTTCTTAGAGGACAAATAGCAGTATAGTAGAGAGAAGTGTGGAGCTGAAGGGCATTCTGGGGTTATAATACTGCCCCGGTTTGTGACACTAGTATAGGCACACACTTAAAGAGGAAAACGTTTTTTAATGGCAATTTTCTGTGGTAAACAAATGTTTACATACTCCTGTTGATCCTAATGTCAAAATACTTCCATATTAGATAAACAACATTCATTGTTTCTACTTCAGCTCATTATCTGTTTTAATCTTAATGTTCCATATAAATAACTTTTTTCTTTTTTTGAATCGCATGATTGCAGATGCCAGTATCACATCTCTGTTAAACAGATTTTGTAGGCTGAATATACTTTTCAGATATTTTCCTGCAGGTGTTTTACTTCTGGTCAGTTTATATCTTTAAGCAGAAACTAGTTTGTTTCTAGCATCTTCAGTTTACAATCAATAAACTGACAAATGCCAGAATCTACTTAGTGTGATGTGTCCAGGAACAAACAGATCACCAAAGGCCAGACTGTGATAGTCTGGCTTGCATTGAATAGTTTCTGGTTTTAGTGGGATTATTTGTAGACTTAGTGGGAACTCAGTGGGAGCAAGGGAATCGGATTTCATGAGAGCTTAGGAAGGAATTCTAGAACACTGTCTTACAATAAAGGGTATTTTAATGACTCCTTTGAAGTATCCATCATTGGCAATTTTTGGAGACAATATAGGATAGATTCAAGACATAACAGGATAGCTCCATGCCTTAGGCAGTGACAGTGTACACAGCAGTACCAACTGTTGCAGTGGCCTCTTTCTGCCCCACAAAAACTAGTGCCTGGGGCTGCTGCCCTGGCTGCTCCCTTCAGTTATATTACTGGGCTAGAAGGATTATCAGTGTTCTCTGGTATAGAAATTCTTACAGTGTAAATACGTAATTTGTCAGTTGTAAAAGAAATTTGGAAGATGATCTATTTCTGACATTTTTCATCAATACTTTATTACATTTTTATATAAATAAATAATTCATAATCCTAAAGGCACTGCAAGTATGTTTAAGGAACAAAATTACTAAAATAGGGCAGTATTCTAGAGTATAGATCCAATATTTCTAATGACTTTGAGTCACTTTTTTCATTGGAAAGTAAGAGCTAATAATCTTTTTATTCACAAAATGTAGAGGATTGTTCAAAAATTCAGAATTCTTTATAAAGAGTTCACTTAAATTTTCTTCTCTTCTGCTCCATTGTTTAAATGCAGTTTTCATGAAAAGCACCAGATTGCTCCCACTGTAGACTGAATTCCTCTATTAATTTTATTGAACACAACTTGCAGTACAAGATTATCTGCAATGCTCTGTACCCTCCGCTCTGTACTCAGTGGCATGTCCCTTGCACACCTCTCCTCCCATCTCCCCACTACCCCATGCCTGCCCATTGCTGCTGCTGTCCTTGGCTGACCCAGGGTGGAGAGAGTTGCAGAGGTGCTCCTTCCCCATTTGTGCTTGGGTCATGTGGGGAGCCAGGCTCAGCTGGGAACAGTGGCAGCAGTGGTCTTCTGGGGAGACCAAAAAGAGAGAAGGAACCTGCCTGTTGCTGCTGTTGCCACTGCACAGCCTGCCTGCAATAGGGCAAAAGCAGTTTTGGGTGAAAGTGGGTGATTCTTACTTCAGGAAGTCCCCAGTCACTGCTCCCATGGTGCAGTCTGAAATGGCAGTTTGGCCATACCACTCCACCTGCTCTGAATCTGCCACTGAAGCCATGCCTTTTGTCCTGGGGGGAAGAAGTAAATTCTCCATGTCAATTCAGTCCCTGGCCTGTATGAGCATGCCAACAATGCTATCAGTTATAATAGTGCCCTTTCATGTTGATATATATTTATTAATTATGAAATGGATTGAAAATACTAAATAGTCTTAAAATATTCCAGTGACCAGCCATTGTGCAATAACAATTTTTGGCCACTATCAACCTGAGACAGATTCAATTACAGTTAAGAGTTCTTAATTAATTCTGATTTTACTCTTCAAAATCTTTAAGTTTCCTTTTTATATTTTAGAATCCTGTCCCAGGCAGACAGCCACCAAGGAGCAGGAAACCTTCCCTGTGGGGGAACTCAGGACAGGGGCAACCCAACCTCCTTGAAAAACCACAAAATCAGGGGTCACTTACCCATTTTAGGCTGCCAAATGCAGGATGGGCTGCACTGGGAGGAAACGCTCGCATGGTTCATCAGCCACGCTCATCTCCAGCTGGAGCTGGTACAGGCAAATGACTTCATTAATGAGTGCTGCCTGGCCAGGATAAAAGCCAGCATCAGTGCAGAGAAGGGGAGAGCAGTGGAGGCAGCAGGGGCTGAGTGAGCTCTCCACACTGGCCACAGGCAGCACTGCTGTGCAGTGACGGAGCCAGCTCCAGGAGGAGCGAAGGAAGACCCCAATGAGGGCAGAGACCTGAAGCAGCATCAAGGGATGAATTGAGCTACAGGCACTGGGGCTGTGGGGGTGGAAGGGCTGGTTAGCCAAACCCTGCCCTGCTTTTTC
>JAGPOW010002673.1:13056119-13072548 GCA_030014935.1 Caiman crocodilus
CAGCCTTCTTTTCTTTGTGTCCTTTTTGCCATTTTAAAGTGGCGTGTCCTTTTGTCATTTTTTTTCCTTTGGATCAGTTTTTTCTTTTTTATCTGGGTGGGGTGTGGTTAATGCTCCAAGGACGGGAGCTGCCCCCAGGGCCTGCCAAACATGACATTCAGGAAAATTGAGTACCTAGCCACCCCTGGAGCCCAGCAACCAGGCGGTACATCAAAATCCAGGAAGTGTGAGGAGCAGGGATCAGTGAAGACCAGAGGAAGGTGGAGCCCCATGAATATTTGCCAGGAAACGTAACTGATCCTGTGGAGTCATCAACGGGGGACCCCACCACTGAGGATTCATTCAAAGTTGCAACAAGCAAGTTTTGGGGTTTTCCCCGATGTAATCGAGGACCCCTCCAGAGGTCAGATGACCCCACACAGTGCCCAACACCAGCCGCATGCACCAAGGCAACACAGGAAAAATTTCAGTTTTCCTTAATGTGGACCAGGTCTGGAAAGTTACCCATGGTTTCTGCAGTATGGAAAGCAGACCTTGTCTTTGCTGTATCAGTTTCAATATGGTGAATACTTACTAGTGCAAATCATTTAAAAACACAGTACTTTTAAAATATGCCTTTAAACTATTCTTTTGAATCTCTTCTAAACTATGGATAGCACTAAAATACTGTCCTGTTCCACATGAGAATCTAAACTGTACATCTGTCATCTGTCATTTGAGAGGAGATGAAAAAAATCTTTGCCTTTCATTTCCATGGCTCTGAGCTTTTGTACTTTCCAAAAACTAAAATCAAGACGTTTTGATCATTGAATCAAAATTACTCTTAAAGACTATGAATTAATGAAATTCATTACACAATGAATGAAACGAAAATGCTGACCAAGGAAGAGATTTTGTTACATACATAAAAATGAAAGAAAATGAGCCAGCAAAATTAAAGAGTTAGCAGAGTATATATCAATTCCATATTACATATTTATTGTACTGCATGAATTATTATATATGGCATACATAGATAAGAGCTATTTTTAAAATGCATAAATTGAAATGTTTTTGAAAGTTAATAGTATTGATCACTCAGTAGAACTGGGTTTATTACCACCCTGTGAAACATTTTAAAGCTAGTTTCTCTGTGGTAAAATTGGATCTTACAGGTAGGCTTTCTCCACTTATTGTACTGGCAGAAAAGCAGGCTGGTTTGTTAAACTTTAATTTTACTATAAAGTTATTGGATACAAAGTAAACCAGAAATAATAATATGATTAGCTGTCAGAACTGTCACAGTATCACATATCATTCTGAATTTACTGGAATAAACAATTAACATGTAGAAGTGTGTTTGGAGCTGTGCTGCAAATAAGAATTTTTTTATTTCTGGCTGACAGAAAAATAAAATTTAATTTTGCTCCAGATTGACCTAAAATGATAACTTTCTACTCCTCCCACAAAACAAAAGGCTGAAAAACTTGTTATAGAGTTAACTAAAGATCTTGTTTGACACAAATAGTTTGATCCAACTGTTTAGTCTAGCTTTGGGGTTTTAGCCTTTAAAAAAAAAAAGTAAATTTCAAAGGCAAACATTAGTTTTAAAAGAAAAAAAGTCATTCCTAAAAAAAAGGTTGAAATGAAACTTTGATTCTATTACAGTGCATACATATTTTAAAGTTATTATTTGTCATTACTTGTTTCAGTTAATTAGAACATGATTTTTTTTGGCAAAAAATTTTCACCAGCGCAGTTTTCAATACTGTTAAGAATAATTAGGTGAATTAGAAAAATACTTGACTTCAGTAAGCAATTAACTTTATTGAAACTGCCTAAGATGGAGGAAAAGAGTTTCAGGCTTTTCCATGACCCTAAGTTCTCTACTAGATATCAAATACCAGTAATACATATTACAAGATCAGCAGAGACTCAATTACTGATTAGACTCTGATGATATAATACTGCTTTTAGCTGCTCATAATTATGACAAATTCAGTGGTGATGGATTCATTGCCGAGATTTAAGAACCAAATTGTTTTCAGTAATTAACGTGGTATGACAGAGGAAAGTATATTTCATCACATCCATATAATGCAGCTCACATAAAAGTCTACCTCTTTAAACAACAGAATATAGATTTGAGGGTTTTTCTGGGTTTTTTTCAAAGGATGGGAGTAGAGGTAAATTGATATGCATCTGTCTCTCTAATTTATGCTCTATTTTAGTGTCCAAAATCTCCGCATTTAATTAACTACTGAATCACTATCGTGAACATTTTGGATAGACTAAATTCTGCCCCATGCATCGAGTCCTTTTAGTCAGTGGTACATTTTCAGCCTCATTCACTTTAGAAGTGATGCTCAATATTGTTTTATTAAGTGAATTAATAGACTGATAGAATTACTTGAATTTATTGACAGAAAAGAGAAACAAGAAGGTAACAAGTGCCGAAAATTTTATTCAAAGAATCCTGACAGCACGTCTTTCCTCTAATCTATTTCAAATTCTGCTGTTCTAGCATATTGTATCTTCCTTTGTTTCTCATTGTCATGTTTGCAGATTTACTGTTTAGGTCTATATATTTTTCAAAAACTCGTTAGTAGACCCAGTAATCTTGATAAAATACTAACTTGGAATTATTTAGAACTTGGTTGTCAGGAAAAGAGAAATGACAATAGTTAGAAGTAAGAAGCAACATGGCAAATTGTGTTTCTTTGGGCAGAGCACTCTGCTTCTTTTCCTCATTCTTTTGGTCCTCCCCTTTGTTAGTCAGAGAAGAATGAGATAACATGCTACAGTGGGCACTTACATACCCTGTTGAATTACAGTGCATTACAGAGATGTGTATTTTTTGTGGCATCATTTTGATATTTTGTATTGATGGAAAGTAATCTCAAAAATCCAGTGTTAAACATGAATGTAGGTACTTTTCAGATTATAGGTTCTGATCTCAAAACCTACTGAAGTCAATAGAAAAACTAATGCATTCCAAGTTAAACCCATGACAAGGTAGGACTCTCAAAATGAGGACACTTGAGAGAGTTGCAAAGGAGATACTGGGTATGCCTACATATGCGTTTTAATGTGCAATAGCATTAAAGCATGTGTAGATGCACCAAGTATTGTCCTGTTTCCCTTCAATTCAAATGGAACTTTATTTACCAGCCAGCCAACAGAACTGAATTCTCAGTACATACCTTAGGGAAGACAGATATGAGTTATTCACGTGACTGAGTAACTATTTCCCCTTCCATAATTTTGGTGGTAGACTTTTTCTGTATATTGTGAAAACATAATGCAGATTCTAAATTATTACTTGGAAACCAGGCATTTTAAAGTGTCCATCCTCTGTACTGTAGGAAGAGAGTGCTGTTATAGTGTCACCACAACTAAGAATTGTCCTGTAATTCTAGCTCATGTCAAGACTTTACAAACCTTGGATTTCCTAGAAACACTGAGATATGACCTAATAATGACTTTTTTATCCTATCAAACTGGTGCTAGGCAACAGATATCCATAGCTACTGCAGGAGGAATTATGACACATTTGTCTCTCCACATACTGTGTGGGAGCCACTGAAGAAGAAACATTTGACTTCTGCTGTGACAGAGGTGGCACAGACCTATCTAGAGAACACTTGTAAAATGTGGAGAGGTAGCATGCCGCAATACAGTGCACTCAAAAAAAAGCAGGAAGGGAACAACCCTGTAACACCTTATGAGGAAAGGGGGGGGGGGCTACCAGAAGCCCAGTGGAAAGGAGAAAAACAGTTTCTTTCTGAAGAAGAAAAAATTAAGAAAGAACTTGGACCCCAACCAAGACCCAAAGCAGCTTTGCGGGTAGAGTGTGTGTAAAAGAAAAATGAATTGCATTCTCTGAGGCGCACAAATCTGGAGTGATAATGAATACAAACTTGCCCTGAGATGGGTGGGTTCTGAGTTCTGAGCAAGTGTTTACACATCCAGATATGAGAAAATATTAAAGGATTTGGATTTATTTTAAACAGGAAAGAGGAGGTTTTTGAGGTCACTCAATAAATGCTTTTATTATGACAAAATAATTTATAAAAATGATGGCAGTAGCTTTTACACATAGGAATAGAATTTATAACTGCAAGTCAAAACTCAAAGTAGAAAGGTGGTAAATGGGAAGCTGAGGGTATGTTTACACCATTTATTTGGTGCTCCTCAAGAACTGCTCTCAAGCGTGCATTGCCCACCCCCTCCTATTCTCACTAAACCTATGCCAACCCCCAAAATGAGGCAGTAAAGCTGATTTAGGGACTGCTTTCTGCTACTGGCATAGGCATGCTTGAGAGGTAATTGGAGGAGCCTCCCTTCCCCTCTGCATGGCTTTGTCCCCTCACTTCTGGGTTTGGTGCATGGAGAGCAGGAATGGTTGGGTGGAACATGCTCAAGAATGGTCTCCTTGGGAGTGCTGGGCACAGAGTATAAATATACCCCTAGACAAAACTATTTGATAAAAGAGAGAATATTTGGGATACATTACTAAGGAGTATGTTAGAAGCAAGCAGAACAGTTGGGTTAGAGATGCTAGTCTTATTTCCCGGAATGGAGGGATAGAAAAATACCTTAATCCAATTTCTAAGTTTTTTAAAGTAAATAAAAAGAAAATAGACAGTAAATTCATCAGGTTATTATTGATAGTGTGGCAGTCCCTAGAGGTCTCAATCAGAGATGAGGATGCATCACAAAAAATGTTCCTAATGCATTATATAGGTCTCTCATTAGCATGTTTTTTCCTAACACTATAACACTACTCAATCAGTAGTTAATCTTGAACATAATCTTTAAGAGTCCAGTGAAAATAATATGATAGGTACATTCTGTGAAATTTCCTTCTGTGAACCTTCATTTTTAGGTGACCGATTTTTAGTTTGGTAAAATGACCTTAAATTCAGTTTCCTTTAGTAGTTTATAAATTAGTAATTAGTATAATCTATTATAGTTGGTTCAGTCACCAATTTATTTGTCCCTCAAATGAGTACAAATCATCATGAGCCAGAAAAAAACAACTTAATAACTTACCTTTGCTTTAGGAAGCAGAAATGAAGAAATGCTTACAAAACATAATAGCATCCACTTATCATTGAAATATGTTTTCAGTCCTTTTAAAATGAGACTAATGTAATCTGATATTTTCTGAACTGAGGAGACTGCAACCCATTTCCCATAAACCTAAATAAACCTGAGCTTATTCTATTACAACAAAGTATCATGAGAGTAACCATTTTCCCCACATATATGTGTGTTCAGTAGTTAGAATGTAGAAAGCTTTTTAATAATTCTCTCAAATCTCCCACAGTGATTTAAAATAGTACATTTAGTATAATTTAGTTTTCTGAAGATGCAGCTTATTAAAACTTTAAGTTTTTCTTAATGAACTACCTTCTTTTGTTGGAATGGAGATTATATTTGCTTCTTATCCTTAATTCAACTAATATTCAACCATTGATTTTTAAAAATGTATTTCATGAGTAAATAAAATATTCCAGTACAGTGAAAAGTGATAATATAAATATTTTGAACAACAATGGCCTCTCTCAGGCTTTTGCTGCCCTAGACAAACTGGGGAAGAATTATTACTCTATATGTTACAGTAACAGGTGGTCTTTTCTATCTCTTTGGTTGTGTTGGCCCTGAATCGAACCAGACATATAAAATTACAACAGATTAAACGTCTATTATAGTCCAACTGATCTTGTCCCTGTCATGACTTAGCTTGATTTTCCAGGCATATATCAGCAAACCTCTGTGACTAGACAAACAACATTATTCACAAACTGAAACAGAAGTTTTGCTGTCTTTTGGGAGTTTGTGCTCCTATTTCTCCTTATATGGTTGCTGTGTTACTGTTACCATTGCTAGGGCTTGCTTATCCAGGGTTAACAATGTTTCCTTTCACTTTCCCAGTCCAGTTTGAGTGTTGGAACATACTGGAACTACAAATTCGTGACTATACAGTGATGTATAGTCCTGACAAACATAACCCTGCAGACTATTCCTCAAGCATCTTACAGTCTGCATCTGGCATCTATGCAGCAACTGAAGGTGCTGAAACAAATGTGTATTTCATTTTCCAGTGGGACGTTACAGTTGGTAAAGACATCTGTTCCAAAAAAAAATTGTGTTTTGCCAGATGGAGCTGTCCTAATACTCTGGAATATTTTTTTTCAAATCCAGACCTGCTTGGTACAGCTCTAGTGTTGGATAACGTTATGCCTCTACTGTTTAAATGTCTGATATACCTTGATTAAAAATCATCTTGGATTTCTGTGACATCTTATCTAGTCAACAGCTGGTGGTTTTACAGATGAGTCTTACTTCCCATGTTGTTACCACCATTTTTGTCCAGGGAGTCCCACTAAGAATAGACAGCATATCATCTGCTTATGATACTCATGTTCTCAAAATTAACAGTCACTTTTCAACAATATGGACTCTACTAAATTCTGTGACATGGCAGTCACAGTTCAAATTAGGGATGAGTGTAAATCAAACCTTGGATCAAAACAAATTAGAACTTCATTATTGCTATAGTTTTATGAGGACACTGTGTAGATGTTATTTATTGCAAGCACAAAGAATCATAACCCAAGGTAAAATTTGACAGATTTTTATGAAGCTACAGAACATTTCTATTGTACTAGCCATCACCAATATTGTGAATTAATTTGATTGCAACAGTTAACTGAGACTTCTGTGACAGGGAAGCAGAGCCTTTAACAGGGAAATGAAAGACCACATTGAAACTATATGAAGATTTTTGACAGTTATTGTTAAGGAGTGGGAAAATTGCTTAGGATAAAAGGGAAAAAGAATAAATTGTCTATGCCATAACTTCAACTCTGTCAAAATTTTAGGTAGATGGAACCATGATCATTACGCTTCAGTCCCTGATTTGGTTTGGCAGAGATTTGGACCAATTCGGCAGCCGAATCTGAATCCAAATAAAATTGCAGGACCCTTTAATCTCTCTGAGTCAAATCAGAACCTCTCCAAATCAATTTGGAAAGATTCAGAAAGATTCTGTGATTTGGACATGGACACAGCTTTTAAATGTTTTTTTTTTTCTATATACTTCTAGGTAGCAGGTGGCTCATGAATGCTGTGTTGCTGGGGTAGATCCCTTGGGAGCATGGGGGGGCTCCCTAGCGTGCTTGGCAGCAGACCCAGAAAGTGCTTCTGATTCACTTCTGAGTCTGCCGGAGAGTGCACTGTCCCCCCCCGGCCCTGCTCCGCCATCCCCCTGGCTTGGTGACTGGTGCCTTTTGGATCTGGGAGGCACCTGGGGTTCCCCTGCCACTGATTACTGGGCCAGGGGGACACTGGGGGGGTGCACAGAGTGTTCCCTAGCAGACCTGGAAGTGGATTAGAAGTACTTCTTGGCCACTCCCTGATTCACTGCCAAGCATATGGTGGAGGGGTGTCCCCCCACACTTCTGTGGGATGCTTCATCCATCCCAGCATTGCAGTGTTCATGAGTCATGCTGGTACCTTGAGGTCTGTAGAAAAAACATTTAAAGCTGTGTCTATTTCTGAATTGCTGATTCTCTAAATCAGTATTTAATCTCCAGATTAGGCCTAATTGAATCGGGGACAGTGATCTAAATCAGCGAATCGAACCACTGTCCTCAATTCAGGCTGAATTGAATAGGGCCTACTTTGAATACCCCTAATAATCATGGTCTGAGGAGTGACCACAACATCACCTATTTTCAATTGCTGCAAACTATATTCCATCCATTTCAAGCCTCCTGTGTGGGAAGATAGCAGTCTCCTAATCACTGTGTCTCTTAGACCACCACGCATTACAGAATTACTGAGAGGCTAGTTAGCATGTAGCTCCTTTGTGGGGGCTATCTTGATTACACACACATACCAAATAGTGCTGAACTGTGGGGTTACCATGACTTTAAATATTGTTGACATTACTAGGACCCAGCCCAACGAACTATATGGTAAATCATTTTTTGTCGGTTGGCAACGGATCATGCTATATCAACCAAAACTGAGCTGGATCAGTTGATGGAGAGCAGTAGCCAGGAGGCTTACATTGTGATGGCCAGGTGCCTTATGTTTAAGTTATAGCCAGAGACCTGTGTTTTGGTTGTTGTTTACACCGATGGTTTGGGTGAGGCTACAAGGGGTTGGAGGAGGCCTCATACAGGGACCCCAGTGGTGGGGGGACCCCAGTGCCAGTGTGGGCGCAGCAAGCCCCAGACTGGGGGTGGTATTGAGAAGCCGGAGAAGGGGCAAGTCAAGCTGGTAATAGGCTAGCGTGGTATTAGACCTTGGCCAGAGGCTGGATGCTGCGGTGGGCCCTGGGAAAGACAGGGGTTAGCAGCATAGTGCCTCCTAGACAAGGGCAAGTGCTATGGTGGTCCCCGATCCAAAAGGGGATAGCAGCACGGTATGCCTGGCCTTAGTAGAGGGTAGCTGTGCGGTGGGCCGAGAAGACCGGTGGACCACTAAGTGGCCCTGGAGAGGGGCCCTGTTGAGAAGGCCCGGAGCGGGTGAGAATATAGAGAAGGCCCGAGAGAGCAGGCATAGTTTCAGAACACCTTTGAAGTTTGGGGTGTGGTATTAGAGGTAGGTAGGAGCCACACTTGGCCTTAAGGCCAGGGTGCCTGGAAGGCACCCATCACATAGGGAGACAACCCCGTGGGGTCGGGAGATCATGGGGACAGAGGTCCCGATCCACCGTGCCCAGGGCGGTATAAAGGCAGCCTCCCAAACTTATCTAAGACCAAGACGTGGAGGGCGAGAATTTGAGGGTGCCTTGGCCTGGACTTGGCACGGGTAGAAGGCCCTCCTGTAGGATCCCGCCATGACACAAACCAGCAAGTTTTTGTTATATATAAGTAGGTACAAAAGTGCTGCTTAAAAGTGTGTTTATGGAGCACTCGTTCTAAAACTTGCAGCAGTTTCAAAAAAGATAAACTGCATTTATCTTGGATGACCTAAGTCTATGCGTATGTATAATAATATTTCTATACGTAAGTTACTACATGTATGTTTATTTCAAAGTCAGTGTTTTCACATTTGCTCTTCACTTCCATGTGCTCAGGGAGAGCAGGATCTGACAGTAAGGAGCAGAGGAAGGGACTGCAGGGGGAAGAGGTTGAAGGGGCAGAGGGCAAAGGAGGCCACCTGATTTTCTATCCTCCCCCATTTATTTTCCCTTCTGTAGTAGCAGGAGAGGAACAAATTCAAGGCAAATCTCCAATAATTAGATTCTATACTTGGAAAACTATAACAAATTTTAAAGATTTTTCCATATATGGAATTAAATTATTGGTGGGGTCATCTTAAATTCAAATAAATATTGTAGTTACTGGAAGGTCATCTTAAACTCAAATTTATCTTGAATTTGGGTAAATATGGTACATCTAAAACTCTACATCTGTAAACATAGAGCGCCTCTATCTCATAACATCCCAAATTTCAAAGCAGATTGGAGGTTTCAAGAGTTGTAGCAATGTATTCATAAAGAAATTACATACAACAGCCCTTGTTAATGTTTAAAATTATCCCTAGGTAACAGAGCTATTAAGATAACATCTCCATGAATGATAACATCTGTTGCTCTACTCTCACAGTTTCAAAGAACATTTGAGTCTCTAAGAAATGTGCGCAGCAAATCTGAACTACAGAAAACCTACCAGAAGCTGGGGAAAGACCTGGAAAATCTAGATTATTTGGCTTACAAATGTCAACAGGTAAGAACACAGAGGTAAAGAGGGAGGGCACAGAATCTCTGGTTAAAGATTGGAGATCTGGTTAAGTGACACTTTGTCAGTTGGCAACAGATCATGCTATATCAACCAAAACTGATTTTACATTGTTAAATGCAAATGAACTTGGATTTAGTGTTAGATTTAGTTGGATTTAGTGTTAAATGCAAATGAACTTGGATTTAGTGTTAAATGTCAGTATACATTTCATCCACTTATGAAAGTGTATAGGGGAAAAAGTAAGGTTTATTTGCAACTCAGACTCAACAGAACATGTAAATTAGTCTCCACAACTGTTGTCTGACAAAGCCACTGTGACTACTCATCAAAATAAAGTTCTTAAAAGGGAATTACAGGAAAGGCATGGTTCTGTAGAATGTTTCTGAGCTGCTACAGTTATTCTTATCTTCCATCTGCCCATGTGAAAAAGTGTGTTTATGCTGAGAAACCATGGCTTGGGAGCATTTGAAAAAGCGGTGTGGGGTTTATTTGGTATTAACATTTTGTATCCTGACTATCCTGACTTGTACCCAAAGAAGTTAAGGGGATCAAGCATTTGGTGTATTTGATAAGTGCGCATAAATACTAAACACATTTTAAATTCAAAATTCCAATTTTTTTTAAAAAGCTTACTAGATTTGTCTTCAAAGGACAAATTGGACTATTCCAATGTTTAATGATACTAAGTATTATGTGTGGTTGCAGGTTCAAAGTCAAACATACTTAACATAATTTTCTTAGGAAGCTATTTTCTGTAACTTTTTTTATAACTTTCTTAGAAACATCAATTTTGGCCCATTTTCAGAATAGGCTTCCTAGTCTTAAAGCTCACTTGAAAAGTGATAAACTTAAACAAAAAAATATTGGTAGCATAAAGATCATGGCTTTATTTTACTTCAGTTGCTTAAAATTTTGCCACTAGGTGTCAATATTGTCAAACACTTCTTCTCTTGTTTTGGGGCAAATCCCTTTCAGTTCTGTTTTATGTAGTAGGTAGTTGATTATAGTGTTTGAATCTTGGGATTTGGCTCGGGGAGAATGGATACTTGAACACACGAGTAACTTGGCCTTGTGTTGTGGAGGGCTAGGAGCAAGTTGCATTAGTGAGCTTCATTCTGGTGATGGAAGCTTTTTTCTTTTGACTGTCATAATGTGGCATGGCCTTTTATGTCTTTGACATAGGGCTCCTTGGTAACTATAAGGCAGTGTTTCAGGTAGTGATCAATGGTAGCTTTGGCTTCTAATGTGTCCACATTATGTCATCTCATAATTATGTTGAATGTAATAAATGTTGTCTCTAATGGCTTGGAAAGCTATCTCAGTGAGAAGGTAGCAATTCAGCAGTCACTCTTCAGAGAACTCCACTTTTGTTGGTATTATCTGCCTCTGTCTTGCAAAGTACTCCTTTTGTTTTTTAATTTCAAGTAACAAATGCTTTGCTTGTAGACTCTGAATAGACTTCAGTCAGATTCCTCAGTTCACTTTTAAACAGCTCAGTTATTGTGTGTTGTTGGGTTTTTGTGTTTTTATTTTTTTTTTTTATTTTTTAAACTGGCTGGGTCTTACTCCTGCACTTCCTGAGAGACTTTTTTTTTTTTTTTGCCCTCTTCCATTTAACCTGACCCTCATCTCTAGTTTGGATTCTCAAAACATTTTGAATGTCATGTCATGACATCCTTGTCTCATTGTCTTCTGTAGAAGTGCATCCCCAGTAACCCATCCTTCTCTCTTTTATACAGTTAACTGTATTGCCAAGTGCAGAACATTCTCCTTATAATGCTTCTTCCCTCTATTATAAGCATATAAAACCACAAAGTGATTGTTTTTTCCCCTTCTTTCAGTTGAAGAAGCTCACCACACAGAAAGGGAAGATCCATGCTTTATGTGCTTCCTCACATGTATATTCTTTTGCATATGATGCTAATTCAGGTTTAAAAAAGTAAATTAGGTAAGGGCTGAAACTGAACATACAAAAAGCTGGAGACTTCAATGTGCTGCACCTCTTCACTGCCCCTTGTTCCGTTTGCTCATCTGTTTTAAGCTGCTGCTTCACTTGGTTGCAGCAGTCAGTGCAGTATAGTTCTTGGTAGAATTTTCAGGAGAATCTGCAAACTGAGAGCTTTGAATAGCTTATTGGTCTCCCAGAGTGTGCTTCAGGCTGCTTTCTGTGCTGAAAACTGAACAATTTATTGTGAAAGGTTGCCCCAAGAAAATTAGCCCAAACAGCAAAGTTCAGACCTGGTTAGAATCTAAACTACTTCAGGGTTAAGGACTGTTTGCATCTGGCTTTCTGGTTTAGGCCTCTCTCTAACTGCTAACAGCTAAAACCATTGACAAAAGTGATGTGCAAGACAGCACTTGTAACCCTGTTGGTTAAAAGTTGATTCATTGTTGCCTATTTGGGAATTAATCAGGAGGATTAATCCTCCTATTTAAAATAACGCAAATGGGCTTTACATGGATGTCCTATACACGTTTGCAGAGTCTGCTCTGATGCACTCAAAATTCAGTGCATTGCAGCAGGTCTGATTAACTGAACATGGAAATTGACCTGCTCTGGCAGCCTTCTGCATCACGTGTATCCTCATCACCACGTCACTCTGTAGTGAAAAAATGGTGATGGGGTGCTTTGGAATAAAACATGTTTGAGCTTTAATTCAAAGCCTCCCTACTGTCATCTTTTCAGTGTGGGGATGCTGATACACGTGATGCACAGGCAGTTTAATTAATGAGCTGGGTTAATTAAAAGCATCTGTGCCCTGTCTTGCAGCACATGTAAAAATGCCCTGATGCATGTTACTTTTGCATTGAGCTGTTAGTTTATCTCTACATGTGTGTAGGCATATACATAAATATGGAAAGTATCTATATAGAATAGTGTATATTTATTAGTATAGTGTGTGTATATATAATAGTATATTTTTGAGGAGTGAGAATGCTATAGGGGACCTAAACTTGTGGTACAAAGTTTTTAGGAAAGATGGTAAACAACTGACTTCTTTCAAATGACATTGGGACTGACTTTTAATAAACATTGACCAAACTTCTTAAATTGTTGACGCAAAGGGCATCTTTATATGTACTCTGGGGTGGGGATAGGGACACTTTTTAATTGGAGCAGCTCCTGGGAGTCACTCTAATTATAGTGCCTGCAGTCTCTCATGTATTCAGCAGCCTGTGCTTCAAGATGAGGCTTTAAGTGCTACTGTGGAAGGTCTTGGAATTTTTGCCCAATGTCACAAAGTGACCATTCACCACCACCTTCTGTGAGACTGTTCCTGTTAGTTAACTTCTGACTAGCTAAAAGACTACCGATGATGAGTTTAAGGCAATTTTGTCAAAAGACCATTTCTGATAATGGGAGTATAAGACAATCTGTGGTTGTAATAAATACATATGCATATGTTGCATTGAATTTTAATACTTATCAGACTGAAAGAACTTGAGTCATAGCAATAATTTCAAATGTTAGCAGTGCCTTTTAATAAGCCTATAAGCACTGTTGGCTCGCATTCAAAGGAAGCTTTGGTTTTGCTTAGATGTCTTCAGCAATACTGTAACATAACAGCTGACAACAGATCTTTAAAAACCTTCCCTTTCTTTCCCCCCCTCCACACCCTCTCCCCAAAATCACCACAACAACATTTTAATTTAGATGTTACTTAATTGATTGTGATTGTGTGCCCTCAGGCTAATATGTAATGAAATACTTGTAATTTATGCTGAATTATTTAAGTGTAACATTTTTAGTTCTTCATAAGATCATGTTCTAACCATTCCTATCTACAGAAACATTTAAAAATGATTTTAGATAAAACTTTAATTATTACAGCAGATACACTTACAGTACAGGCAGCAAATTACATTTTGACTTGGAAATACTTTCATAAGGTAGAGCAGCTGTGGCCAGGTACAGACATTACACACAAACTGGTCTATGTAAATGGAAATTGAGCTAAACCTGCAAGCATACAGAAGTTTGGCACATGTAGACAGGTCTAAAAATGGCAAAACCTGGTCTAAGATGGTCCTGGTTCAATGTGCATTCAATTCTAATTTATTTAGGTTAAATCAGTGAATCAAACTTCTGTACCAGGTCCCCTTTTGATTCAAGTTAGCTCATTGTCCTCTAGTGTTCCAGCCTCCTTTGCAACCCTTCCCTTGCAGGGAAGTGAGCTAGCACTTTACCCATGCTCAGCTGTTTCAGCCAAGTGCCCAGTGGGTCCTGCCCCTGGCTGGGCTCTGGGAGAGCTCAGCCCAGACCCTCCCCCAAGCCCTGCCTCTGGCCACCTGTCAGCTAGAGGCAGGTGGGTTTGGGGGGTGGGGAGGGGAGGCTGAGTCCTCGCATGATCCCAGGGACTAGGCACCCATGTCCCCACACTGTGTGCCCCTGCACCTCATCACAAAGCTCTCCACACTGCCTGCATTTCACATGGAGGAGAACTCCCACGCTTGGGCACAGCCCCATAGAACCTGACCCTGGCTGCACACAGATTGGAGAACCTCATGTCACCATGCTTTGGCATAGTCTTGTAGAACCCAATCCTGGCTCCTGTATGCCACATCTCAGTAACCAGAGCCAGGCACCCTGTCACCCAGACCTCAACATGCAGCTGCCTACGCTCCGCCACCCACAGCAGCTTCTGCTCAGGTGGTTGTGGGAGTATCTCACTTCTGGTAGGCTGTGGTGGCAGCAGGCAGAACATGGGGACTGTGCCTGCATGGAGGCAACCTTATGACCTGCAGGTCGGCCACTACCAATGGGTACTTGGGGTGCTGCAAGGCTTTTTTGGCTTGAAGCTACAGGGTCCCAGAACTACAGGGGTTGGGCACAGGCAAGCATGCCTCCAACAGCTAATGAGGGATGGCCCATATGCTTGGCTGTGCTCAGTAGTTTCTGGCAGCCTGGGGAACCCTCAGGGCCTGCTGGGCAGCATGAAGGCATGCCCCCAACCTGCTGGCCTGAGCCATTGCAGGAAGTCTGCATGCCCTTCTACAAAAGGGTGAACAAGTGTGCTGTTTGCTACCAGTCTAAGGTTTCACTTAAAGAAACCTGTGTAGGTTAGATCAATTTCTCCTTGGGTTTTTTGAACATCTGTACCTGGCCTGTGTTAATCAGTCTTCCATTTTGTTTTCGTTTCCAAGAAGCAAACAATATCACTTATGCTTTTATGTGCTAATAGGTCTTTTATTTTTTTTCAGATTGTTAACAATTTAAAAATAAAGACTAACAAGAGAAACTATTTACCTTTGCTTTGATACTGGGCATTTCTATATAGTGAAAGGAAAGAAGCATTTTTTTCTTTTAATCTCTTAGCTATTCATACCTATCCTTTAAGATTCTACTAGGCAAGGATGCATCTTTCCAACAAAGTGCTCTGCACCAGGGCCTGTGACTTCATTTCCCAAAGTGCTCATCGCCTATCTACATTGGACATATCTTTGGGGAGACTTATTACTGTAATGTGTCTAGTAGTAAAGATGGCATTTTAAAAAGAACACTGAAAAATTGGGACAAGTTTAGAGCAGATGTATTAAAATTATTTGGGGCCAGGAACACATGCATTTTAGATGAGAAATGTTAGGTACTCAGTCATTTTTCACTTCAGAGAAGATTAATACTTAGAAGTTCCTATAAGCAGAGGTACTTACCCACTACTGGAATACTCTTTTAAACTAGACAGAATTATAAATAAGGCTCAGGGCCTGACTGGTAAGCAGGCAAATTTAAACTAGAAGGGAACTACATTATAACAATGAAGATGACTAACTATTGATAGAACCTACTACAAGATGTAGTGGATTCATAACCACTCTGAGTCTTTTAAATAAAGGCTGGAAGGTGTTTCTGAAAGATGCACACTAATTCAAATTAATGGGCTAGGTGCAGGAATAATGGAGTGAAACTGGTTTTTTATGCAAAAGTTGAGAGTAGATATCTAATTTTTTATCTGTTCTGAATTGATAAAAAAAAAAGAAGTCATTTCCACTGCTTGTCAGAATCATGTTCGTTTAGAATATCTGGTATCATGGGTAGCTGTAGGATTTTGAAAAGGGGGATGTAAATGGTGTGGTATAAAATCACTTACAATACAACACCCATTTTTCTCCAGTTAAAGAGGAATTGGAACTTTTACTGACATGTTAGGGGCCCAGTCCTTTATTATTCCGTTTACAATCAAAGCAAAACTTTATATAAGTTTATTGGAATGTGCACTACTTTGCTAGATGATATATCAAGTTTAAAAAGCACAAGAAACCAGGCAGAGTATAGTCAAAATATATTGTGTCATTAGTTCTGTAGACATGATTGAATCATGTTTGGCTGAGGGGCCTTGACAGCCCCACTGCTCACTGTTGATTTGGCAAGCAGGCAAAAAACCTGGTTTAAATACACCTTATTTTTTGGCTCCTGAAAGATCAGCAGCAAGTTCCTGATCCAAATCTGTTGGAGCAGGGACTTGACCTTGGTTCTTTCACATCCAGGTGTACTGAACTGATGGGAGGTTGATCTCTTCTTTCTATCATGAACCCAAGAAATTTCTCAAGTAAGTTCTTATCAAACTTTTTTTTTTCCTTTGAAACATTGTGGCTTTCAATGAATGGCACTTTTCAATGTGGGGAAAGAAGTTGTATCAAATTTTGATGCGTTCTCTTGTAGTATACAAAAAGGTAAAAAAAAAAAA
>JAGPOW010002673.1:13072648-13086721 GCA_030014935.1 Caiman crocodilus
AGCATGTCCCTCGTCGTGATGTGTCGGTCATGGTTGAGGAAGCCAAAGCCCGTCTCGAAGCACCAATCCCATAGCCTCCAGTTGGTCTCCGCTATGCACATCTCGTGGCGTCTGCCTCGTCCACTCACTGGCAGGATGGAAGAGAAGACCGCCTGGGCGCGGTCAAACCTGATGGCCTTCTGTGATGAGATCACTGCCTTTATGGATATAGGGAGACCAGTAGATATGGTATACCTTTATTTTTAACAAGGCTTTTGATAGTCTCTCACAATGTTCTTGCAAGCAAGCTAAAGGAGTATATGCTAGCTGAATGGATTATAAAGTGGATAGAAAACTAGCAAGAGCATCAGTCTCAGAGGGTAATAATCAATGGCTTGATGTCTAATTGGCAGCTGGTATCAAGTAGAGTGCCCCAAGGGTTAGTCCTGGGGCCGGTTTTGTTCAGTATCTTCATTAGTGACTTGGAAGATGGCATAGGGTGCACCTTGATCAAGTTTGTGGATGACACCAAGCTAGGGGGGAATAGTAGATATGCTGAAGGGTAGGGCTAGGATTCAGTGTGACCTAGACCTGGGGGTTACAGTGGACAATAAGCTGAATATGAGCCAACAGTGTGCCCTTGTTGCCAAAGACTAATGGCATACTGGGCTGCATTGGTAGGAGTGCTGACAGCAAATCAAGGGAAGTGATGATTAGGCCTGTGTGAAGTGGCTAGTATTTGCTTTGGATTCAAATTTGGCCGATTCAGGGTACAGTGATTTGATTTGGATGAATCAACTCAGATGAATCTGATCTAGAGATTTGGCTGCCACTGAATTACCTGATCTTCGAATCAGACAGGCCCCATACCCTGCTGCTCTCCAAGCCCAGTGACTGGCTGCCCTGCCCAGCCCAAGTGTTCTGGCTCTTTTTTTAAAGCCTGGTACTCACCAGATCTGCTGCCAGGTGGGAGGGAGGGAGGAGGAGTGATTCCCCACTGCCATGTGCTGTTTGGAGGGCTCTGTCACTACCCCCCAGAAGCCGCAATGGCTGCTGCAGTATGTGCGAGGCTTTGGGGAAAAAAATAAAAAGAGCCAGGAGCTGGGGCTAGATGGGGCATCCATGGGTCGGGGAGGGGTGGTGCTGGGAGAGGGGGCAGGGGATGGGAGCTTGTGGCAGGGACTCCCATGCAGTGTGGGCCAGTGGTGGGGCAGCAGCGATTGCCCCCTGCTTGGCAGCAACTGGTGAATGGAGGCTTTTTTTGTAAAGAGTGGGAGCTGGGGTCAGGTGGGGCAGCCATAGGGGTTTCTGGGAGAGCAGGTAGGGGTCAGGACACTCAGGGGAGCAGGCAGGGGATGGGGCCTGGCAGTGGTCACTCCATGGATCCCCTTCAGCTTCCCTCCCCCATCCCCTACTTACCAGCACGGAGTTTGGGTCCAGCTCCCTACAGCAGCAAGTGGGGACTGCCCAAATTTCAAAAGCTCTCTGAATCTTTTCCAAATCAATTTGGAAAGTTTTGAATCAATCCAGACCTTTTTATTGGTCTCCTGATTCAGTTTGGATTCAGAGATTCAGCTGCTGAATTGGGCTGAATCTCCTCCAAATTGAATGAGCACCTAATGCCTAAGAATGAGCACCTAATTTGCAGAGCCCTAGTGATTATTTCCCTCTATTTAGCATTGATGAGGCCACATCTGGAGTACTGTATTCAGTTTTGGGCCCCCCACTGCAGAAAGGATGTGGACAAATTTGAGAGGGTCCAGTGGAGGGGAATGAAAATGGTTAGGGAACTGGGGCACATGACTTATGAAGAGAGGCTGAGGGAACTGAGCTCTTTTAGTATACAGAAGAGAAGATGGAGGGGATTTAATAGGAGTTTTCAACTACCTGAAGGGTGGTTCAAAAGAGGATGGAGCTAGACTGTTCTCAGTGGTGGCAGATGACAGAAGAAGAAGCAATAGTTTTAAGTTGCAACAAGGGATGTCTAGATATTGGGAAGAACTTTTTCACTAGGAGTTTAGTAAAACACTGGAACAGGTTACCCATAGAGGTTGTGGATTCTCCATCCTTGGAGGTTTTTAAGACCTGGATAGTAAAGCATTGGCTGGGATGATCTAGTTGGGCCTGGTCCTGCTTTGAGCAGGGGGTTGGACTAGATGACCTCCTGAGGTCTCTTCCAACCCTAAGTTTTTGAATCTATGAAATGTAGAATGTGTGGAATAATTTGAAATAACATTTTTATATAGCATTACTGTTTTGCTTGGTTTGAGTTCAGCATAGATTATGGTGGTGGTGAAGGCTGTAAGGACGGAATATGATCATGCATCTTTGATGAGACTAAGGTATCTGTACCTCTTCATCTGCACTCATGAAAATGCTACTGGGAAGCACACATTGCCTGTCTATTTTTACTAACACATGGCTAACCTGGAAATAAGCAGTGAAGCCATTCTGGAGGCTTCTGCTGCTATCCTTATAAGAGAATAGCAACAGATCTTGAGAGAGGTATCTGGTATGTGCAAGTTTTGGACTGAGTAGGTGGGGCGTACTTCTTGGTAGTATTCTTTAGAGCGGGGTGTCCAACTTTTTTGAATGTGGGGCCGGATCACGGGCTTTTTATCACCCAGTGGGCCAGTGAGCCATATTCAAAGATGTCATTGGAAGTGGTATCATATCAGGAAGTGATGTCATGTGACCTTTGACACCAATGAAGTTGCAGGGGTTGACATGGTGCTGGTTGACATGGCATGCATGCCTGGGTTGACATGGTGCTGCAGGAGCCACTTAGTTACAACTGGGTTGACCTGGTGCCAGAGAAGCCACGAGGCCAGGCCGGGGTTAACCTGGGGCCTGCCTGACCTGCCAGTGCCATGCCCGGGTTGACATGGTGCTGCAGGACCCGCCTAGGCAGAACCGGGTTAGCACTGGCCAGGAAAAACAGCATGCAGCTAGCTTCCCATATGCTGCTGGGGATGGGAGAAGGCCATGTATGTCTACACCAGCCAGCAGAAGTGGCAGCGGAGCTGTGTACTGCTTGAGACTGACTGGTGCAGGCTCGTCCCTTCCTGAGAGGTTCCATCACCCCTTCTGCTGGCTGGTGCAGACTTGGCCAGGCTCCTTCTGTCCCCAGCAGCATGTGAGAAGTGGCCCCCTTAGGGCCTTGTGTGTGAGCAGCCAGGCCCAGATATCTGCAGTACCCAGGAGAGACTGTCCCACAGCAAGGCGGTGCCTGCTCCCCCCAGCCAGAGCAGTGCAGGACAGTGGGGCTGGCTTGAAGTGGGGGGGAGGAGGTGAGGAGGAAGACGGGCTGGCACTGCTTGGCCTCCTGTGCGGGGCCATTCCCTCCCCTGGGCCCCATGGAGGGTAAGCAGCTCCCCTCCCCTTGCTGCCGGCTGGGGCCCGCGGGCTGGCCCTGCCCTGCCTTGCCCTGCCCGCCTCGCTGTGACCCTGTGCTCCACAGCACTCTGTCTGCCTCTCCGCACTCCCTCCGCACTCTCAGCCGCAGCAGCGAGGCGGGTAATGTGCTTCGTGCCACTGCCGCCATCGCTGCTCTGCAGCACTCCCTGCCCGCTTCGCTGCTGCCATGGCTCCGTGCTCTGTGCCATTGTGGCTCCGCTGCATGGCACCGCGGCTGTGGTCGCAGTCTTGTGCTCCGCAGTGGCGGTGCTGCCGTTGCAATGGGCCAGATAAAATGGCTTGGCAGGCTGCATGGCAACCCGGGAGCGTATGTTGGACAAACCTGCTTTAGAGTATTCAGCAGGGTGCAGATTTAGTGCAAAGGCATTGAAGACTATTTGGTTTTTACTTATTGTTGTTGACCATCTTCTATACCTAACTGACCAACTTTACTTACTTTTACTGAGTACAGCAAGTTTAATTTTTGGCTCAACATCTAGCAAAATGTTATAAGATTTATTTGTTATTGCTTATTTTCTTTTGACTTTCTCACATCTAGGCATCTTTCAGGTGAATCTGCATGTGATAAGTTTATGGATTTGAAGCCACTTCAGAATGACTTTGTTATGGTGTCATTGGATTTTTGGTTTTTTGCAGAAATTTAATTTTTGTTTTGTAGCCTATCATGTCAATTGATTCAAATACCTGTCTTTAACTGAATTAGCAATGGATTATCATGGTAATTACCATAGATTCTTGTGGTCACTGTAAAATATTTGTTTCTCAAAGGTATACTTATGTACCTATCCACATCAAACGGTGTAAAATATATGCTCTTGTCTCTGCCCAGGATTCTATACAAGCTGGGAGCTTAATTACTTTAATAGGCATGCATATAGCTGTGCAGTACATGACTTTATTCCACTGCATGCAGCATTCCTAATGCAAACATGTATCATCCTGTAGGATTACTCAATCTGTAGAAATTATTGCATTTTGAAGTTAACATATTGAAGAAATTCTTCACAATCTGACCATAATTTGTATCATGAGCAGGCTGTTACATTTCTGTGAAATTATACATAAGTGTCTAGAAACATTTTTTTCATTAATTATCATAATTGTTTTCCATATTTTTCAAAGTAGGTTCTTTGGTCATTCTCAATACCAGATATTTGCACATGGATGGGGAGGAGGTGTAGGGGAGAAGGGATTCTACAGGTAAATACTGATCAGAAAAAAATGTGATGATTTTTTGAGCATAAGACATATGAATCAAAATGAAACTTTAACACAATATTAAAAAATAACTGTTCATATTTTGATCCCTGAGAGAATCAATTCTGGTTTTATATAACGGGACCTGATTTAAAAATTGTTTATGGAATTTTTCCTTCTTCCCTCTCCCAACTTAACTCCACATATATAATGTATGAAGTCATTATTACTTCATATACTGCATCATTTTGAAATGGCTTCAAAGCTTATATTAATCTGGACATCTACTTATATTGCCATGTCAAGTTTTATATATTTAACATCAACCTTACAATTCATCCTTCTTTGTCACATGTCAGCTTGACTATCTACCTTTCTTGTTGGTTTTAAATGTTCTGAGTTCAGAAGCAGAATTCGGGTGGGCCTTACCACACCTTCTTGTCTTTTGATGTAATAGAGCTGTTTCAGTTAAATAGTTGCATTGACCAGAATGTGTCTTAGTTTTCATTGTCACTTTACACACTGAATGCGTCTCAAAAATCTTATGTTATCGCTTAGTGAGATACTACAGTTACTTTTACAGACTGCAATTAATTTAAGAAGGTTACTTAAGGACTTTAATCATACTTGTTTTTATACTTTTAGTCCTTTGATCTCTCAGCTTGCTATGTGTTTTGAAACTGAGGAGAAGGGGTACTCCTTGGGGGATGCTATCCTCAATTTCCAGGAATCTCCGAATAAAATATACTTGCCATATATTTTAAGCCTTTTGGCACATTATGTAAAAGGCATACTGAAGAATTTAATAAACTGTTGGGGGACTGTTTAATATTTTATGACAGAGGTGATAAGGTTTTTACAAGTCCATCAGCTTTGGGATGATTTTAGGTTGTCCATAGAACAATATTTTAAAATATGATTCTAATTCAGCTTGGCCAAGCCATAGGTCATATACAGGTGGAGAGAGCTTTCATATGTAGGTTTTCTTCTGTCAGAGGGGCTTAACTGTCTGAATGTCACTATTGCCCTTATGAACCACCTGAATCTAGTTAATTAGTTTCTATTTAAGGCTCTTATTGTGACAAGTGTCTTGGAGACTATGGGTTCTGACGTATGTATGTACGTATGTTATTCTCCTGGCTCCATGGGCCTTACCTTGAATAAGTGATACAGGTGCTAATTTTCCAGAAGGTTTTATTTGTGAATGTGGTAATTTTTTGCATTTATATTATACTTTGCTGCAATGCTGTAATAATTCTCATTACCTCCCACACAACTAAACTGCCCTTTCACATGCCTCAAGGTCACAATAGCTGTCAAAAAGAGATCACTCTGCCTCAGGGAGCAATGAGGTGATCTGTGTCATGGCACGCATAGCATCTGTGGTCAATATGTTGCTCACCCAGTTGGTGTGGTGAGCTGGAGGGTGCAGGAGGAAGTCCTGCAAGGAGGAAAAAGAATGATAGATTTTCAAGCCTAGCAATCACTTAACTTTTCCAAGGATACCGTAGCAAGAAAAGTCTAGGAATACTTTTTTTTTTTAATGAAACCTAAGATTGTACTTAAAATTTATGCACCCAGAACCACAGAGAATCTGCAAATTAGGGTTTTGCAGGGCATCAGGTCTGTCTTGACTGTAGTTAAGAAGGTTGACAGTCTTCTTTCCCCATCTTCTGATCACAAAATACATACTGTAAGTGCTGTTTTCCAGGTTTACAAAATCATTATACATTTATGCCAGTAGTTATTATCTTTCAGCTTTTTTTTTTCCATGTTAAAGTGTAGCCTTCTATGTTGATAGCAAAATATATTTTGTTGGTTTTCTGAGGGGAAATATCTAGCCTCTAGTTATGAATGCTGAATTATACTTTTCTTGGAATTGGCCAAGCAGGGTCAAATCTCTCAATGTTTATAAGCTATCAGTGAAGTTAATCATAAAGAAAGTTTCTTGTAAATCAAACTAAGTATCAAGAGTTATTGTTAATGTCCCTTTAAAATGGAAGGAGAAGTGGCTGGGGAGTATTTGAAGGAGTGTTTCTTGGGGAGTTCGCTCATCTTTATGTCTCTGTCCAATAAAAGAAACAGAAAAATGTTTTGTCAGTGGAGTTTGTATATAATTTATTTAACAGCCAAAAGGTATTTTGTATGAAACAGTCAGCACATGATGGAGGAAATACTTATTATCCATATCAAGATATATCTAAACTATCCTTGGGCAATCTTAAAAATTAAAATAATAAGGTCCATTATTTGGTAATGGAAGTTCCTCTGATTTGCACCCATCTAGTTTGTTCAGAAAGACGACCTGTTGGTTTTACTTCTGATAAGACCAAAAAAAAAAAAAGGAAATGCACAAAAAGTAAACTGGTAAATTATGTGAAAGAAATTAACAGTAAAATGACACAGGATATTTTAGAAGAAAGATAAGACTGTTTTGATAGGTACAGTACATTTACCGCAATACAGTTGCAATATCTTTCTGATTATTTTTTTCCTCTCTTCTCTTTTGATGCTTCTATAATAGCTCCTATTCCAGCTCACAGTAAACGATGGTTTTGCATTCATTAATTGGATTTTGCTCTGACTGACTTCCTTACTGGCCGCCTTTTTTTTTTCCTCTTCAAAATAGATGTAGTATAGTATTTGTCAAATTCCGAGTGCTGGAAATGGACTATGAAGTAGTCAGGAGTTGCTGCCAGCAAATAATAGTGCTAAGTTCTTCTCCACAGGTCTAGGCCTATTGTGCTTGTGCCAGGTACTTTCTGAGCCTGGATTGCTGCCATAGTCCCTGCAGTCAGTGGCTTTCTGCCTTCCTTTTGGAAACCATTATTATTTTATAATCTGTTTAGATAAGATCTTTGGGGCAGGGATCATGACTGAACTTGTGCATTGTATAATGCCAAAATTGTCTTAAAATTATTCTATTTTTATAACATTTGATATAGGACACTGGTCTGTACCTCCTGTATCATTCTTTTCATTTTTTTTTATTGGACGTCTGAGTCTGCAAATGTCAATGGGCTTTGTAGCTGTCAATTTTTTGAGTTGTCCTGTGGTTCATCTCAACTTTTCCTGGCACATTTTTGGGAGGGGAATCATAGCTCCCTTGCTTTGAGTTGCCTTAACCAAGATTTTACCTTACATTTGCTTCTGCCTGCCAGAACATTGGTAGTTACTTCTGATGCTGCATGTGTCTGTTGTATTTATTTGTTTTTGTATTTTCTATTCTGCTTGCTCTGACCATCCTAAAATCACTTCCAGACCTGTTCACAAACACAGTTTCAGTGAACACAGCATTTGGAGACCAAATACAGGCAAACTGCTGCTTTTTTGAATTTTATTTGTCAGTCTGGTTGCTCAAGCTTCACAGCCATGACAGTAATGTGTCAAAGCAAATCTGACTTTTATTGTTGAACTAACTACACATAATATCCATGCCCCTGATATGCAGAAAAAGTGCAAAACGAACAGAAAAACAAAAACAAGCTACTAATCTTCACAAGTCTTCTATTTATTGCAGACACTTTTCCCCTTAAATCAGTAAAGAAGGTTGTTAAAAAATAAAATACTCGAATGAGTGTTTACTAGATACATATTTATTTTTCCTTGGCCAAAGTAAAAAAAAAAAAATTATTCTTATTTAGCCATTGTTCCTTGAAAAAAGCTGTCACAAGTATAATTTGTATCTGAAGGTACAAGAGTAGTAAATTATATTGTGAGACTTACAACTGGAAACATTATCTTCTTTTGGGAATTAGCTCATGAGTAACGTCTTTAAAGATAAATCCCCAGGCAACCTGAAAACATTTAAATAAATGAGAAGCCAAGGCTTCCTCAGCAATAAAGGAAAGTTGCTTCCTTTTCACTTCACATATATGCTAATAGTTGGAGACCTGGCCAGGAATTTTATGCTGGCCTAACTTGCTGGGGGGGAAAACAACCTTGTCCTTTTCACAAAATTGAATCCCTGCCCACCTACCATGGGAATCAATCTTGGGATAATCAGACTAATTAAATACAATGCATCAAGCCATAGATTTTTCATATTTTAGTCTATTGAATTAACTACATTTAACATAGAGGTATGTAGTGCAGGAAGAATTAGCTGCATGAAGAATAATTAAACTAAAATAGCAGAGTTAGGATAAATGTTAAAAAATATATTCATACCTATCTATCTATGGATAACCAGACTTGATCAAAATCGTGATTATTGTATCCCTGCAAGAAGAGAATCTGTATCCTGACCCACAGGATATAAATTCTCAAGGAGGTCAGGGGGAAAAGGGACTTGGTAGCAGTGGTCTACTGTAGACCACCACACCAGAAGGATGAGCTAGATAATTCTCAGAGGCCATACAGTCAAGAGATATGGTTGTCATGATTGACCTAAACTACCTTGACATCTGCTGGGAGGAGCAGTCAGCCAAATCTAACCACTCATGTAGGTTCTTAACCTGCATACAGGACCTCCACTTAATACAGGAAGTATATGATCCCACTAGGGGAAATACCTTGTTGGACTTGGTGTTAGCTACAGGGGATGACCTGGTGGGGAATCTGCAGGTACAAGGTAACCTATAGGATAGTGACCATTGATTGAGTGAATTCACTATCTGATGAAGGGTGAATAAACTAACCAGCAGGGCTGAAGTGCTAGAGTTCAGGAAGGCTAACTTCATTTTGCTCAGGAGATTAGTTAGTGAGGCATTAAAGCTCAAGAGCATTGGAGAAATGGGGATCCAGGAAGTGTGGTTGTTCCTCAAGGGAGTGATCTTACAGGCACAGAAGAAGACCATCCCATTGCATATAAAAGGGGGCAAAGGGGCCAAGAAGCCCTCTTGGCTGAACAGTGAAGTCCAGGAAAGCCTAAGGGCAAAGAAAGAGGTATACAGGCTGTGGAAATGAGATAGCTACAAAGAAGGAGTATACCTCCCTGGCTTGCACTTGCAGGGAATCAGTTAGGAAGTCTAAAGCAGGATTAGAACTTAAGCTGGTGACAAAAAATAAGGACAATAAAAAGTCCTTTTTCAGGTATATAGGGAGCAGGGTATCATAGGACCCCTACAGGACAAATTAGGACAATTGGTGATGGGGGGAGGGGGGAGAACAAAAGTGAACTTTTCATTGAGTTCTCTGCATCTGTATTCCTAGACCAAGACAAATTTCCAAACTGGATCATAGATAGACACAGGAGGTCCATCAGCTATTAATGCAGACCTAGTGAAGGGGCAGTTGGAGGGGCTGAACGTATTCAAATCAGAGGGCCCGGGTGAACTTCATCCAAGGGTGCTAAAGGAATTGGCCAGTGTCATAGCAGAGCCACTGGCATAGCTGTTGGAGCACTCATGGTGCTCAGGTCCCAGAGGACTGGAAAAGGGCCTATGTGGTCCCTATTTTCAAGAAGGGGAGGAGGAAGGAATGGGGAAACTATAAGCCAGTTAGTCTCCCCTCTACCCTTGGGAAAACTCTGGAAAAAATCATTACGGTTCACATTTGTGGGAGCCCAGCAGGGGAAATAATGCTGAAAGGAAATCAGGATGGGTTCAGTGCAGGTAGATCCTTCCTGACTAACTTTGTTTCTTTTTATGACTAGGTCACAAAATGGTTAGATGCAGGAGTCAAGGTAGATGTCATCTACCTAGACTTTAAGAAGGGCTTTGATACAGTTCTTGTAAATAAACATTCCAGACTGTGATATAGATGATTATATGGTCAGGTGGGTGGCAAATTTGGCTTAGGGGTCACTCCCAGAGACAGGTGTTGAATGGGTCGATATCAACCAGGAAAGATGTGGGCAGTGGAGTCCTTCCAAGCTCAGTGCTATTCAGTGTTTTCATCAGTGACTTGGATGAGGGCATAGTTTGCAGATGATACCAAATTATGGGGCAAAGTTAACACACCAAAAGGGAGGAAACAAATTAGGTGGATCTGAACATGTTGGAAAAATAGGCAGAATGAAATGGGATGCAGTTCAACAAAGACAAGTGCAAAGTGTTGCAGCTGGGCAAAAAGAACCATCAACACGCTTACAGGATGGGGGCTGACCTCAGCAGCATAGCAGCAGAAAGGGATCTTGGAGTCATAGTTGACTTTGAAGATGAACATGAGTCATCAATGTGATGAAGTGATCAACAAGGTTAACCACATTTTGTCATGCATCTGCTAATGCATGATAAACAGGTCCAGGGAGGTGATGCTTCTCTTCTATGCAGCATTGATCAGGCCGCAGTTGGAGTACTGCATCCAGTTTTGGGTGCTGCACTTCAAGAGGGATGTGGAGAATCTTGAGAGGATTCAGAGGAGGGCCACACATATGGTCAGAGGTCTGCAGGCAAGGCCCTGCAAGGAGAGACTGAGGGACCTAGATCTCTTCAGCCTTCACAAGAGAAGGCTGAGAGATGATCTTGTGACATTCATCAGGGGAGGGCAGCAGGGACTAGGAGGTGCTTTATTTACTAGGGCACCCCCTGGAGTAACTAGGAACAATGGCCACAAAGTGATGGAGAGCAGTTTTAAGTTGGACATTAGAAGACTTCTTCACAGTAAGGGTTGCCAGAATCTGGAATGGGCTTCCAAAGGAGGTGGTGATTTCCCGTACCTTGGGGGTCTTCAAGAGGAGACTGGACAAGCACCTAGCTGGGGTCATCTGACCCCAGTTCTCTTTTCTGCCCAGAGCAGGGGGTCAGACTCTATGACGTACTGAGGTCCTTTCTGACCCTAACATCTATGAATTTAGTTCTTTAAAGAAAGAGCTTCATGGAGGATTTTATAAGGGCTTTTCTCAGAAAAGCCCTTATCTGTTTTCAGTAAGTCTCAAAGGTTGTGTTTTAAGTTATGCATCCTTCTTTGGATATGCAGATGACTCTGATAAAATTTTGTTCCTAAAGGGAGTAAGAACACTAGTTCATGTACATAAGTAGTTTAAGAACTACGTTTAATAAGAATAATAACCATACGATTATATTTATGTTCATTTTCCTCTTAGCTGGATAGCTCCTGAGTGCCATCTCCAATCCCACCTTGTTGAAGTGGCAGCAATCTTTTTAATTCATCTGTTGATGGATGTGTCTTATCGTGCAGGCCAGGCACCTCTGGCTTCATTGCCTCTTAACCCTTTTCCCCCCTGTGTACCACCTGGTCAGGCAAACTGAAGCATGCTATGTTGTCTCAGAACAGCAAAGACTTCCTATGCCTGAAGAAGGATGATTGTGCCTGAAAACCTTGCAAAGAACTTTTTCCCAACCACTCAGTTGGTCTAATAAAAGATATCACATCTACCCAAAGAACCTTGCCTGCATTACAACATAAACACACTTATACCAAACATTGCAATTAAACCTACAGCATATTGCCTCTAGCTGGAATACTACTTCTTGTCTACTGCAAATAAATGGGCAGGTCCTGTAATTCCCAGATGTGCCAGTTTCTTTTGATTATCTTTAGGGATCCTCACATTTTGTTCTTTACTGGTTGGATGTTGATCTAGGAATAGAAGTATACATAGCAAAACTGTTTCTTCAAATTTATTCTGTGGCGGTCCTCATAGTACTGGGATAACCAGTTCACTGCATCACTGCTATCTTGATTATTTAACAGGCATCAGTTGCTTTACTAACAAGTAGTCCATGGCTGCCAATGCAGTCTGGGGACATGCTTTTAAGTTTTGGCTTCAACAAGAATGTAACATTCTCAAGAATTGCTGTGCAAGATGTTTTGTGTTTTGAGGGTATTTAGAGGGAGTTACAACTATAACTAGCCAAGGCCATTTGTTTTCTCTCTCTGGATTACTGATGAGAATTTTGACAGTTGGTTTTGGCTGGAAACTTCTGGAACAGTTTTATTATGGTACTGATGCATGAGGTCAAATTAATCCCTGATTTACTCCATTTTCTCCAGGGGAGCTAACCAAGAATTAATTTGACCAGAATTCACAGATTGCATCCTGAATATATAACCAAGGCATATAGGGCATGTCTATACAAGACATTTTACTGTGCAGTAGACTAATTTACTGCACAGTAAAGCAAATGCAGGGAGTAAATTAACTGTGCAGTAGCACATGTGTAGATGCTGACCTGGAGCAAAATTGCTACCACCAGGGGACCACCCTCAGTCTTGTCATGGAGGCATGGAGCTCAGAGCTTGTCCAGCCCCGGAGCTGGGGCAGCTCTTTGCCTGCCCCAGCCTGACCTTTTAAACTGTGCAGTGACCCTGAGGGCCTGTACCACCTGCTGCCTGCTCTGGTCATTGGGTCCTACAGCAGAAGCCCAGTGCTGGTGTTGACTTGACACGTGCCAGATCAATGCTCTGGATCTCAAGATTGTGCTGTTAGGCAGGAGGGTGTGACACAAAATTATACAAATACACACAAGCTACACATGACACTATAGGGCCACACAAACATGCACTTCAGTAATGTCTGTGTGTTAGCGCTAGGGGGCACTTGGGGTTACTTGGGGTCACTTGCCCCCAGGGTTACTCATGGTCACTTGGTGCTGGGGTTACTTGGGGTCACTTGGTGGCCTGGGGTTACTTGGGGGTGAAAGAAAATCCAGGGGACAGAGGAGGTGAAGGAGTAGAGCCAGGGGATCAAGTTGAGGCAGCAGAGAGAGCCAAGCTGGTTAAAGAAGCTGGGAGGAGCAGCAGAGGTAAGGTGAGGGGCAGTGGAGGAAAAAGCTGAGACCTGGGAGGTAAAAGTTGGAGGAGGAGGAGGCTGGGAGGTAAGGAGCCAGGAGATGAATCCAGAGGCTACATGGGGCAGAGAGAGAAGCCAGGAGATGGTGATGGTTGGAGCTGAGAGGCAGAGACAGAGAAGACAGGGGCCACAGGGGGCAGAGAGAGAAGCTGGAAGATGGTGATGGGGTGGAGCTGGAAGGCAGAGGGCAGAACCAGGGCTGAAACTGGGATGCAGGTTGGGGTTGCAGAGAGATGGGAGGCAGACAGCAGAACCAGAGGGAGTTTGCAGATGTCAGGTGTTAAAAGATCAGAGAGCCAGGGAAAGAGAAATTGGAGCAGGGCCAGGAGATCAGTAAGACAAACCCCAACTTGGAGTTCTAAGATACCTGTTTAATAAAACTGTTAACATACTAGACAGCCCATGAAGTTATTGGTTCCCCCCCCCCACACACACAGACAAACTCTCCCACACACTCACAATTGTAGCAGTGTTGAGCCCCCCAGCCCAAATGTGGGTTTGTGCCCGGAATGCAGACGCCAATATACACACTGGGCAGTGGAAGTAAAAAGAAAAGTCTATTGCTAGCAACAAACGGTGCAAGGTAACAAGCACCCTGAATATAATTTCTGGAGTATTTTTATACAGAAGTTTACAAGGTTTCACAAGCGTACTGTTCAGTAATTGGTGACAAGGGAATGACACAAGAAGTTCTCTACTGAGCATGTCTCTATACCTGTGTTTAAGCCATGTACCTCATTTACGTACATGTATGTTTCATTAGCATACTTTCTCTCCACCTA
>JAGPOW010002673.1:13086821-13124796 GCA_030014935.1 Caiman crocodilus
TATACCTGTGTTTAAGCCATGTACCTCATTTACGTACATGTATGTTTCATTAGCATACTTTCTCTCCACCTAGGGGTGTGCTTTTTAGTATTATAATGATATATATATAATTATATATCTTTGACCTAATTAGCTGGCTTTTCTTATTCCTTCAAGTCTCTCTCTCTCACCCAGTTACCAATGCCACCTCCTTATCACAGATGGCCATTGTTTACATAAGTCTCTTCCCCTTATCATGTTTGGGTGGAGGTTTACAAGGGTATTCCTTACACTGGCAAGAGGGTGTTCACGTTACTGCCCCTGAGAGCATCAGCAAAATGGGGCAGGAATGCAGTGGGCAAGAAGAGGCTGCGGGGAGTTAGGTGAATGGGGTTGGGATAGGGAGAATTGGGGTGGGTACCTGGGGATCTGCCCCCCTCTCCTTACAGCAGGAGAGGAAAGGCTTAATGGAGGGACTGAGGTCAAGGTATGCAGAGACAGAACTCAGGTCCCTTGATTGGGGGAAGAAGCTGGGTGATAGCTACCTATCCAGGCTGTGAGTTGATCCTTGATGGCTAGTTGAAGTCTTCTCCAGTGACGTGTTATCCAGAGAGGGTTACTGGCAGGGCCTCTGGGTGGATAGGTGGTGTGGCATAGTGCTGGTCTGGATGGGGAGGGCATCCCAAGGAGGTCACACTCTACCACCCCTTTTATAGGGGTGGTCTACCTGTGACTCCAATGGGAAGGTGTGCAGAGGCAAGGGCCAGTCCTGTTCAGATGAGGTCATGCAGTTCCAGGTATAGTTACTGGTTTTTATTCTGTTCTTTGTTTCCATGTTGCTGGTTTCTTTGAAAGATAAAGACCCTCCAATATTGGGATTTATTTCTGGTCCTGGGAGTAGGTCTGTGGTTTCAGGGAGAGTCAATGCAAGGTGCTAGTCTGATTTGTTAAGTTGATGGCCCAGTCATTAAGTCCGTGGCACAGTCATTAAGTTGATGGCCTGGTCATTCAGCAGGAGCTATTTTTAAGCCTGCTACTGTTATTTCTCAAGCACTCTCATTCATCCAGGAACCAATTTACATAGGAAGGGTAGGTATGAGTCAGTTAAAACACAATTACAGTGGGGTATGCTCGTGCAGGGGACACAAAATGGAGACTTGACATTACTTTGGCTAACTTTAGAAAAACAGGCCTAAATCATATGGTATCAATAAAAAAACAGTAAAATTCAATACAAAAACAACAGAACTCTATTTACTATTTATATAAAAAGGGGCTTGTTATAATAATGACATATAAGAACTTAGCTTACCTATGACTAACTATAACTACTTATGAGAGGAGGGGGGGAAGGGGGGAAGTGGGGAGTGTGTTACTTAAACTGGGGGTTTTGCCACACTGGCTACAGCAGGCTCTTAGACCCCAGTGGTGGCCTCAGGCTCAAACCCAGCACATCTGCCTCCCAAGTGTCATGGCCCTAGGCTGCAGGCATCTGCCCAGGTGTGGCAGAACCTGGATTCAAAGCTGGAGCCCCTGAGGCCCATCAAGGGAGCCATGCTGATGTCCTTCCTGACACCACATATTATATCCCAGGGGCCCAGCTCGTTCTAGACTGAGACTGTGGACCTTATGGCACTGTGGGGTGATGCTGAGTTTCAGAGCCAGTTTGCCTGGGGCAGGCACTCCAATGCCCACATCTATGAGACCCTAGCGGGCTGCATGCAGTAGTGTGGGCATGAATGGTTGGCATGGCATTGCTACATAAAGGTCAAGGCCCTATAGGCTCTGTAGGTCCATGTCACTAACCACAACTACTGGTTGGGACTGCCTGCAGGACCATGCCCTTTATGCAGCAGCTTGACCACATCCTCACTCCCCAGGACAGAGCCATACCATGTTCTCTAGCATGGGTGGTCTGCCAGAGTCTGTCACAGCCTGTAGCAGGGACCGCATTGCATCAAAAGGCCCCTTGGTGCATCAAGAGCACATCCTGGCATGTTTCCAACCCCTGGCCTTATCCAGTAGCTCTGGGAGCCTGGGCCAGTGGCTGCCATACCAGCTCCAGGTGCACAGCCCCACCCAGGAGGACAGCTCAGGGATGGTGCCACCTGTCCCAATGAGCTCCAGCTCCTCTCCAGAAGGGGCCACTGCTTGGGCAGCCAGGTGCCATGTCCCTGCACCCTAGGATGCTGGCAGGAGCTGCACGTCATTACTGCCAGTGGTGAATGACTCACACCACTGGGGATGCCTGCCATGCCCATCTGGTAAGCCCTGTGCTGGGAAGAGGGCCTTCCATCCCTTTCCCTCCCTGCCCTTGCCTGCCGTTAACCCCACCTTGCTAGTCTGAGCTCCCCCACAGCTCCCAGAGCTCTCCCACATGGCATGCAGGGAGATGGGAAGCAGTGCAAAACATTATTGATCAGCCAGTGCCCTATCAGCTAGGCAGGCATGGGCTTCTTGCCTCTTCAGATTCTATTTGGACCCATTAAAAGGTCCAAATAGAATCCAAAAGCCTCCAAATTGATTCAGAGAAATTCAGAGGTTTGGATCAGCCAGGGAGAGGCAGGCACAGCGCAGGTGCAGTGTGGCTCAGCAGGCCAATGTGACAGCTGCTGTATAGGTGTCAGGTGTGGGAGAGGGCCCTGCACAGGAAGGCTCTGCCATGAGTCCCCAAAGGCCCTGATCCCTGCTGCCAAAGCCATCTGGGGCTTTTTTTTAATTGCTGGGAGGCTGAGGCTGTGTGGGGCAGCCAGATGTGGGGGAGGGGCCAGATGGGAGGTGGTGATTGCTGGGAGGCTGGGGCTGGGCAAAGGATGGGCCCAGGCAGCGCAGTCATGGGGGCTTCTCCTGTGGATCCCCTCCAGCCCGGGGAGTTGCAAGCATAGCCGGAGGAGCTGCAGGAGAACTTGCAGCTTTCCGGCTGTGCCTGCCTCTCCCCAGCTGATCCGAAACTCTGAAACAGCACTGAATCTCCAATTCTGATTTGGCCTAATTGAATGGGGGCAGTGATTCGAATCACTGAATTGAATCATTGTCCTCTGAATAAGCTGAATCCAAATTTGAAGACTTTCCTGTTCACACAGGCCTACTGCACACATCACTCTACCTGTTGCATCCAACATCCTACTTGTTACTCACTCACGATGGTTACATTCTCCGTGAATGCTTTGCTGCCCAAAATATAGACGTACCAAGCATGCTTTAAAAACTGAAAATGCATCTTTGCTTCATCAAAGTTCAAAAGTTCAGCCTTTTCAAAAACTTCTGGAACTAACCATAGCTGAACTCCTTAACAGAAGTACTAACTATAACATAAACACTTGGAATAACAAATGACTCTGGTGACTTGTCCCTTACACAGCCACTGCTTGTCAGCCCAGGTCCCCTAGACAACATGGAGGCACCATTCCTGGCTGTCAGGGAAGGCCTACAGGTGGCAGGTTTGGAGCCCCAGGAGCTTGTTGGACAGAACCCGTGGCAACATCCACATGGTGTCCCTGCTGGGGTCTAGGCAGTGGCCCAGAGGCTGGTCAACATCAGCATGGGGCCTCTGATGGAGTAGTGAGCCTGGCCACATGGCTGCGTGGCAGAGGGGGGCAGACAGAGTCGAGACTGACCTGGGCCAGGTGATGGTTGTTGTGGCAGTAAAGCACAGTGAGAGCAGCAGTAAACAGAAGCCCAGGGGGTGGAGCAGCCATTGCATAGCACAGGCTCTGAAGACAGTATGCTGCAGGCTGCTCCTGGCCAGAAAAGCAGATGGCCAGAGAGTACCATGTGAGGCTGCCTTTTAAAAAGTACCTCTGGTACCCAGACAGCTGTGGCTGGAACATCCAGCTACCCCTGACTGCTGCAGGGGGGCATAGCAGGGATGGAGGAGGCCTGGAGCAGGCTACTCCCATAAGGACAAATCTGTTCCCAAATGGCTGCATATGTAGATGCCTGCCCAGGGCTGGTTTTCTGCACAGAAAATTACTATGCTGTAAATCCAAATGGCATTAATTGCATGTGTAGATGCACCCACATTATTCTAAGAATTGGAACAATACCAATTTGCATTATAAAACTTAGCAAGTAGTAGTAAGATGCTTGCACATTTGTAAATGCAACAGATTCAACAATGTTGCAATTCCTTTTTCTGAGTCTTTTCTATAGCAATACAAATGCCTTGGTTTGTTACCAAGTTTTTACTTGGGTAAAGCTCTCTCCCTCTGGAGAGAGGGAAATTATGGCAACAATTTCCTGAATTCAGTACAACCTTAACAAACTGTCACCTCTTTTTTTCCAACTGGGACAATTTGCTTCAATGACTTGGTTTATTAGAGTAACAACAATGGAATCTCCTTTTTGTTATACCTCTGGTAATACTTATAGCCATCCTTGGGTCCATTGACAAAAATGGTTGAAGAACCTTAGAGGAGCTAATTTGTAATGTGCTTATATAAGCTATACCTTGACAGAGATCTGACATGTTTGTGCACCTTCTGTTACTTTTTATTTTTCTTCTCGGTTGACAGATCCATTTTACCACAAAAGAGTGGCAAATTGTTCCTCTTTTTATACTTGGCTGGCACAGAAATCTCATGTTAGGGTACATTTTGTTTTGAACATTATTTAATTCTACAATGTGTAGGGTGATTTCATGTGGAGGAGCTTCAGTCTTTAATTTCATGTACTGCATGAAGGTATACTTGGGTTGGATCTAATACCTACTCCTCTGAAATGTAGATATTTTTTTCCTTGTGCTGGAGGGGGAAAAAAAGGCAACTGGAAACTGGTGTGATGCCTATAAATATAGAAAGAGAAATTTGCCCTTGTCTTTAACCAGAATCAAGCCTTTAGTTTGAAAAAATGCCACAAGCTCCATAATGTCCATGAAGAACAAAATTTTGGTTTTCAAGTCCTATGTATAAGATTCATATGCAGCAAAATATATGGAATTACTTCATTGATTTATTAGGCTTGTAGTATTAGTAGCTGTGATGGTCCAGGAAGTGTATGGGAGGCAAGGATTTCTTGTGATATCTTTTATTGTATCAACTGAATGGCTGGGAGAGCTGTTAGACAAACTTTAGGGCATCAAGTGCCTTTCTTCAGGTCTAAGAAATGGGCAGACAGTCTGAACTAGACAGCAGAGGGAAGGCTTCATGTAAATGAGGCTTGGGCAATAGATGTCACTGTACCCAGGCTTCTTCATGGTATAGATTTTTCATTGTAAATGGCGAATTTGTAATAGGGCTTGAGTGTTGTTGTAACTCTGGTTGTCTAGGAAGTATACAAGAGGTAAGAATTTTTATGACTTCTTGTATTGGACCATCATTTATTTAAAAAAGGATGAAATATTGAATCAATCTTGCTGGGACTCAAACTTTTGTTCCAAGAAGGTTTTTATTTCAAAATGGCTCACCTACAGAATTAATCCATGCTCTATATTTTGTGTTCCTGAAAACTGGACTATCTGTGACTATGAAAGGTTCCTTGTACTCTTTTCAGATAATCAGGTGTTAACCTTGGTGTCTTAGACATATTGGCTAATTTATCATACACAACTGTGGGTGTATGACATGGAGATCCTAAATTAAAGTGGTGGGTTTTTAAAAACACCACTTTAATTTAATGCCCTTTAAACCCCTGTGTTGTGCACACACCAGAACTTACCTGCCTCCCTGATGGTGGGGAGGTGAGGGGGGGCAAGCTGCTGGCAGGTGGAGCAGTCCCTGGGCTGCTGGTGGGGGGGGGAAGCTGTTGCTTCCCTCCATGGCAGCAGCAGCACCCCCCAGGTGGCACCCACCCACAGGCACCTGGCTCGGGTGGTCCTGTGGGGCACTGCAGTCATGTTACTTGGACAGAGCCTGTCTTCCCAGGCTGTTGCCTGGCTGTATGCACAGGGTTCTTGCAGAGCCCCCCAAGCTACACAGAGCCTGGTGCTTCGCTGTGAGGCTGTAGGGCAGCAAACTAAAACTCTTCAGAGGACTTTTAGTTTGCTGCACCCCAAGTAATTTAAGGCCCATTGTACCACAGAATTTGCTACAGCGGCTGGAATTATTGTGTAGTACACTGCCAACACATACCAACACCAATACCATTAAAGCAGTGGAAAAACATTTTAACTTGCTTTAAAATGTTGTACACACATGCCTCTTATTTCATCTACACATAGCCTGTGTAGCTTAAAACATATTGGCTGGTTGCTTTCTTTTGGCCTATGTGGTCTCATCCAGACAAGCATGCACATGCATCTTGCAGCATCTCAAACTTCTGCTGGCCTCAGGCTCTAGCTCCCCCTGGCTGCAGATCTGGGAGGAGCCAGGCAGGGTTATTTTGCCCTACCTAGCACAATTTGTCCCACACCAAAGTGCATGTCCGGGCATGTGCATTGAGGCAAAAAGCCCCGGCTCATCTGCTCTGCTTCTATTTGAGCTGCTATAAGTCCATGTGCCTGCATGAGTATGTGCCCTGAGATCAAGTGATTAACAAATACAAAACAATCAACCTTTCAGGAGTTGGAGGAAGAATCTAGCTATCCCAAAACACTCCCCCAAATTCTTGGCAAGGCTTTGATTTTTAACGAACTCTGCTTACCCTTATACATGCTGTAGAGAGACATTTAGGTTCAGTGAGGATAATGAAACTGGTAGATCTTTTGACATGTAGTCCTTATTATCCTGTCAGTTAACCAAGCAGGATATTTGCAAACAGCAAATATTTAGGATATTCAGCTTCCTGTGGGAGGGCTGGTGTTGCGGAGATAAATCTGGGAAGCTGCATAAAGGAATTTTGCCAAGCTTTTGTTGATCTTTTTTTTAAAAAAAAATGTTTTTTGTGGTTCTGTTTGTGGCAAAAGGAGCGCATAGCATGGGTAATAATACAAAGCATCATGGTGTTGGTGGTTTGGCTACTTGTACAGTGAATAAATGGAATCCTATTAAAAGATAATTCCTCTTCTAATGTTTAAACTCTGACCTAATGTAACAGGTAGTGCTTTCATAGGTGAACCTGTCATTTTAGATATGACCTTACAGGCATGAATGCCTTGTGCCCCCAGCGGCTGGGGGGGCACAGCAGTGGTGGGAGCACAGTGGCGGGGGTAAGGGAGTTCCTGCAGATGCCACTGGTGCTATCAGCAGTGGGGTGGGGTGGGGTGGGGGTGGGGTGTGCTAACCAAGGAATGGCAACCACCAGCAGCATTGGTGGTGGCCAGTAGGGATTACAGACTCCCTGCAGACACTGCCACTGGTGCCAGCGGTGGGGTGGTGAGTGGCGACTGCCCCCTTCTTGTAAGGGGTGCACTGCCATGCTCGGGGGGTGCACATACACCTGCAGGCACTCCCTACATGTCACCCTACTTACAGGGGAAGATACAAAAGTGCTTCCCTTTGAGTTTCTTTGACCTATATCTTTCTCCTCAGCCTGTCTCCCCTTTGGAGCCCTTTTTAATCTGGTAATATGTACAGGATGCTCCTTCATTTAATTTTGGATCAGGTTTTACATATCGGGAATGAGCCCCTTTTACAAAAGCAGGTCAAATATCTCATTGGAGCATGCCGAGAATAGAGAGTATTTCACGTGTGTGTGTGTGTGTGTGGCTAATTGATATATATGAGCATTGTCTCAAGCAGTTGTGATGGTGGAGCTACAGATCAGTTCCTTTGTTAAGGGGCCTGTGGATGGAGGGGTTAGACAGAAACTGAGAGCCAGTGGTTTACTGGGAAGCTTGCTAACATTTCTCTTCATCACTTTTTAACAAAACTGGCCAATAATTGAAATATCACATACATTTCTTTTTTGATGAATATAGGTCAATTTCTCCTGTCAGGTGTGAAGAATTGTGCAATAATGCACTCAGGTATGTGTCCTGTTCTGTGACTGATAAAGGAATCCTTTCATAAGCAAGAAATAAGATGATAGGCAAAATGAGCTGATTTAGTTTGTTTGTCAGAAGTTGTGGGAAAAATCTAGTGGTTCCTTGGCTACAATTACTTGAGTAAAATTTAATCTTGCATTTTAGAACTAAAAATTAGTTATGCAAATCAATGTGAATGCTAATTTCCCCAAACTGAAAAATGCAGCATGGCTGTTGTTTCTTCGCTGGGCATAAAAATAGACCTCAAACCCAGTTAATTGATTAAACCAGTTCATGTTGTTCAGAATCTTTTGTTTTTCTTAGCTGCCAGTCCAGGGGCTGCTCCACCCTGACTCTAACTACTGCGATCACTGGCACAAATGTACATGCTGCACCCAGGAGCTGCTGACTGGTGCAAACTGAACCAGAATTTATTGCTCTGTGCAAATTGCATTTGTAGATGTACCCAGTGGGTGGGTTATTTTTGAGGTGCACTGTTACATTGATCTGATACATTTGCTGCATTAGATATCAGCCCAATGAGGCTGAAAACTTGGCCAATAAATGCCTGTGCTGTGTGCAGCCGCAGCTCAGAACGGAGCAGAGTAGGCAGCATGGAGAGCTGCCTCTAGCTGGAAAGGGGAGGGGGGAGGGAAGGGATGTAAGGAGGGCAGATCAATGCCCCCATGGTGAGGGGGGGAAGGGGGCAGGGGCAGCCAGTGCCTAGGGGGGTGGGAGGGCAGGATGGATGCATGGCTTATGAAGGGATGGCTCCTGCTGGTCCTTGTACCCTTGGAGGGTGGGGGAGGGGGCATGTGCCCCCTGGATCTGCATGGGGTAGGTAGGTGGGCGGGCTAGAGCCAGCACTGCATGGGGCTCTTTTCAAGAAGGGCTGGCCTTGGAGCAGGTGTCAGAGGTTCTGGGAATGGCTGCAGTCACCCCAAATTTTGCCACAGCACCACTCCCAGCACTACCACTACCAGGCCCAGCCTGGCTCCACGTACCACTTCCACCCACACACTGGAAAGAGCTGAGGCTGGCAGCAGCAGCACTGGGAGCCAAGCTGTGGTGAAATTTGGGGTGGCTAGGCCCCCTCTCAGCAACTGCTCTGAGCCCACCCCCACTGAGAAGAGCCCTGCCCAGCATTGGAAGAGCCTCAGAGTAGGCACCAGCAGCACTGGGAGGGGGCTGCAGCCACACTAAATTTCGCTGCAGCTCCACTCCCAGTGCTGCTGCCACTGCCAGCTGCCCAGTGCAACCTCAGCTCTTCCCAGTGCATGGGTAGAGGTGGTATATGGAGCTAGGCTGTGCCTGGCAGCATGAGGCTGGGAGTGGAGCTGTGCAAATTTGGGGGGCACCCCTCTGCCCTCCTGGGGTGCAAACAGCGGCAGGAGCCTTCTTCCCCCCTATAAGCTGTGCCTCTGTTCTGTAGCCCTGTGCCCTCCCTCCCTCCCTCACCCTGGGGGCATTGATCTGACCTCCCACACCCCCTCCCTCTCCCCTCCTCTTTCACCACAACAGACTTGCCACCTGGAGACAGCTGTATCAGATATTGGATTGGTACCAGTCAATATGCCTCCTTAAATATCACCTATTGGTACTGGCCTCAAAAACTCTATTGGTGCACCCCTAACTCTTATGGATGTCAGTCTCTGGTGGTTGTTTTGGAGTGAGTTAAGGATCCTGTGTAAAACTGGTGGGAAATTTTCCAATTGAAGGCTCACCCCACTGACCCTGGAAAATGTTAGCTAGTCAAAAAGAAAATATACTATAGAAATGTCAAGTTTTTTGATTGATCCTTTTTTTTTTTTTTTTTGAAGGGAACCAGGATACCAAGTTCTCTGACTCTCGTGCGGCCTTGGCAAATTAAGCCATGGAGATTGGAAACCTGGGGGTACATTTCATTTTTGAACATACAAATTGTCATAATTTTAGGATGACTTCCCTTCCCCAACTCATCCCTGCTAACTTAAATTTTTTTGTATAAGCAACTTCACTTTTTTTAGCACACTTATTGAAGGAATAAAATATAATCTTAGTCTCGTGGCCAACTTTTGTTCTTTCAGAGTAGAATAAGTTGTAACACAGGGCTTCAAAAGAGCTGTTGACAATGTGTGATATTTAATTGCCTTTGTAAATGACCTAAAATCTATGGATAAAAAGTGCAGTAAAATAAAAGTAAGCAGTATTGTATCTGTATTTAACTGCCAAATCATGGTACTTTTGGGACCAAGTCTACTTGCAAAGTTTTGCTGGAATACCTACTCTTTAGGAGCATAAAAAGATCAAATTCTAGCAGATATAACTATGCCAGCAAACTCATTCTTGCTAGGATTCTCTTGTTGGTATAGGAGAAATGCTTTATTTAAACTGGCATAAGAACTTATTTTACCAGTATAAGCTATGTTGTTGCTGAAGGTTTCTTTGGCAACCTGTTTACAGTGTAAATTATTAGCCATAACAGTCAGAAAGGTGCTTTAAGAAATACCTTGGGTGTGAAAAGTAACAAAATAACCCTCAAATGTATTTGGTAATAGGTGTTTCTAAATCATAGTACTGCTTGATGCACATGCCCCTCAAGATCTCAGTGTTGCATAAACTTATGTAAAAGCTCATGTTACACTACAAACTTCTGAAAAAAATTTTTTCTTAATAAAGAGCGTGGACAATATTTTTTTTTGTAATATTTTCTTATTATCCCATGAATTTGTATTTGGAACTTATGTAAGTACGAATGCAAGAAGCAAGGATTTTTGTGGGTGAGATCTTCTATTGGCCCAATTGCATGGTTGAGAGAAAGTTGTCCCACAGAAATCCTTTCCTCTTGCATAATTCCTGGACCATCATGGTTACAACATCACTCCAAAACTACCAAAACTATGAATGCTAACTTTAAAAAAGTACATGGAAAAAATGAGCAATTGGCTTGAGATCTTAAATACTTATGGAATGTCTCTTTTTTTCTGAAGCACTGATTTTATAGATGTACAAATTAATTTTGTAATTTTACAAATGTACAAATTAATAAATTTTTAGTAGCTCAGATAATCATCTAGTTAAGGGGTAATAGTATTTTTTCACATCAGAATGAAACGCATTCCCTCAGTTTTTGGGAAACTACTGTATTTTCTCACATATATAGTGCATCCCAGAATATATGTACCTTGTTTTCAAAAGACCAAATGAAGTAGTAAGTATATACTTGTAGTCAGCATGTTTGACCATGCTCAATGCCATGTTTAATGTTGGCTGCATTTAATCAGCTTCATAGTTGGTTTCCCTTACTAAGCGTGTGCTGCTGGCTGCAGTTTAATGATAACCAATATATTTAATAAAGTTTCCTTGCATGCACATTGTAAGACTAGGGGTTTCCCCCAATGCTTCTTGGAGAAGAAAAAGCCCATCATCTTATATTTGTACAAATACCATAATTAAATTATTTATAATACATTTAATGAATTGACTGATTTTTGACACACCATACTCTTAATTCTTAAATTTTTTTAAAAAAATCTGGTGTACAGGTACCAAAATATGGAGCAGTTTTACAATTAGTGTCACATTGGAATTGAAAATCCTGATCATGTAATTGGTTATAGACCTTTTCCTAATTATTTGGCAGCATAATACACAAGAATAGTGAAAGGACTAGTATAAGTATGGTGGCATATTTTATTGATTCAAGTCTGAATATATTCTGAAGTTTATATACTAATTTTTTACAAACTGTGAAGTAACTCCACTCTTGACAAAGTAGAAAACATTTTAACTTCATAAAAGTCAAACTGGATGAAAACCAATATAGCCATTTAGGTTTTGCAACAGAATGAGCCAAAAGGGAAACTGTAAGAGAGTGGAATAGATAAGAACAATAGGCCAGATTCTGCAGTCTTTAATAGGTTCCCCTGGACAATAATGGCACTTCTGCATTGAAGAACATATGAATTAACTTGGCAGCAGAATCAACTTGGTTACAGATTTCTTATGTGATGTTATCTGTGCCTTTAGAATTTATGACTCGTTGCAGTTTGGAAGAATCAACCAATGTTGTGTACTTTTTATAGATTTAATTTAAAAAGTGTAAGCTAGCAAATATATATGGGAGGGAAGAACAAGTGAACTCTACCATGCTTGAAGAGAGAAGGACTTTTTAGTGCAGGAACTGTCATTTTTATATTTTTTTCAGTGCCTAGCTGTATAGAACCCTGATCTAGCTGGCTCCTAGGCATCCTAGGAATGCACACATGTACATTTCGGAGCTGTTTCAAAAAGGCAGCAGCTGTTTATGTTCTAACTGTTACTTGTGGACAAACTGGGAACAATACAAATGCAGCATAACTACTCCAACCATAACACTGTGTCATATGTTGCTAAAGTTGGAGTGGTTTTGGTGCATATGTATTGTGTAATGTATCATTTTTTGGCTTGTTCATAGGTAATGGCTAAAATGTAACAGCTGCTGTGCTTCTGAAACATTCTCCCTGTGAACTGGCTTAAAATGTATATGTGAAATATAAATGTGGATAATGATGGTATTATTCTGTATCATTCAAGTGTCATGAGTGCAGTGGTGAGGAGGTGGAGTCTTACCTCCATCCTACAAGTGTACCATGCTTATATGCTAATTTAAAATGTGCTTTTTGTGAACGTTTTGTGACATTTTAATTTAAAATAAACCATTTTCCAGAACCTTCTTGGTAGTAAACTTAATTACAAGACTACAAGCTGAACACGAGGAGTACTAATGCATTCAAAGTGATCTTCTTTCAAAATCAAAAATATTGCTAGGAAAATGTGTCTGAGACTTGCATGACAGTATGAAAAAACAATTTGCAAATCTAGTTTTGAAAAACATTATTTTTATGACTACAGTGTAACAAAGAGGTTAAGTGTTAAAGGGGATTGTTATTGAGGGGGTCGGTTTGGAACAATAACATGTTGTCAAATGATCAAGTCAAATCAGGTCAAATGATGCAAGTGTAGCCTGAAACTGCACTGCTGTAACCAAATGTGGTGAAGAAGAGAAATAGGGAAGTCAATTATTCAAGGCATACTCAGTTTTCAGGTTTTGTAGACATGATTTGGTCCTCTTGAAAAGCTTCAGTAAATTAAGGCCTGTAATTGTTTTCATGATATTGCAGTATTCTATGGATGCTTAGAAAAAATCTAAACCTAAGAATATAAACAGCATTATGAAGGTATAAACATATTAACACATCAGCCATTTTTTCTATCATGTTCTAGCCACATTTAATCTATCTCAGTCACATTGCAATGACATTGTAGCTGGATTGTAGTCATGTTGAATTGCTTAATTAACTCTTAAATCTATCGCTAATATGAACTCTCTCCTCCCTCTTCTCTCCTCTCTCCCTCTCCCTCTGTGTGTGTGAATGAAACTGGTGATCAGAACGGTGTACTAGTAGTCATGCAAAAACTGTTCACTGCTTCAGTTCAACATGACCATCAGTCACAGGGAGAGAAGGAGAAAGAGAATACAGAAACAATCAACATCATAATAGTAACTTGACTTATACATCATGTCACATCTCATGTTTTTGGTAATTTATTATTTCTCTGCCAGCCAGTGCTATACATGTTATACTATGCTTGCAAAAAAACAAACAAAAAAAAAAGCACCCTGGGAAGATACTGTAAGAATCTGAATTTGCTCATGTATTCAGGCAGAATAAGTTAGCAATGGTATAAATGTGTTATACATAGAAACTGTTTCCAGTTACAATTTTTAAAATTGTAACAGTAGCTTCTGAAGTGCATGGGTTGATATAACAGCACAACAAGCTTTATCAATTGAGGAAAATAATATTTCATAAAGGCCATGTTATTCAAAGCAAAAAAAAAAATATTGCATTGAGCCATTTTTTTTGCTTTATTTGACAGGAATTGCACATTTATTCCCAGAAATATTATTTTTGTAATTTTGTATTTTCTCTTCAAATTTGAGTCTTATGGTTTGGATTCTTTTTCTAGAGGATTAGTATTGGACTTCACTTATGGAACAGTAAAGTGTGCTTTTCTAAGATCATCATAATCTGCTTTTCTTATACATATGAAACAGATTAAAAAAGTATAGAATGTGCTTTTCTTAGTGGGTTTTTTTAAAATCAGTGGGGCGCATCCAGACAAGCGCACACGTGTGTCTTGCAGCATCTCAAAGTCCTTTGAAATGCTAAGAGAGTCACATGTGGGAATGAGAAAATATTCCACGCACTGCAAATTTGTAGCATGGGGGCAAAATTAGACCCCTGGATATCCAGGGGTAAAAAAAAAAAAAAAGTGGAAAAAAGTGGGGCAGGGCATGGTCCCAAACCATGGGGCATGGGGTGCGGCTGGGTGGGCAGCCATTGGGGGTGCTGGTGGAGCAAGTAGGGGTGGGGCATATGGGTCCTGCAGGGGGGTGGTGGTAGCCCTTGTGGTGGCCATTTGTTCCCTATTGTGGGGGCTGTAACCCTGTGGGGGGGCTGTAAACACTGTGGGGGGACTTTAGCCCCTGTAGGGGGGGCTGTGGACCCTAAGGAGGCCAGCAAAATATATAGGTATTTTGAATTCACTTTCTTATGATGATAGAGATGCTGGTAGGCTTCAAATTGCTTTAACACTGTAATGTGTCAATGAAACATTGCCCAACTGTTCGCTGGCTTTCTGTCTCACTTTTCTCTAGTGGTCTTTTGTTTTAATTGTGGAGGAACATGGATTTCAGGGTATTTTACAGAGTGACTTTGGGACTTTTTTATCAGGGATTTTTCAGTTTTCGAATATGGAACACCAGTATTCCTTCTAGGGAGGCAAGTGACAGGACCCAGGTGGAGAAGCCTGCTCAGATTTGGCACCTTAGACCCAGCTGGAGGTGTCTGACCTCCTGGCCACTTGGTGCCAGGAGGACATGCTTTGATAATTCAAAGTAGGCCACCACACCTGGAAGATCTTTCAGGTGATAGCTGCCCAGAAGACCAGGCAGGGGGCACACATGGAAGAAGTGCTGCACAAATGTCAACTTTGCAGCCACGTCTCACTGGCAGCTGGCCGAGAGAGTCAGATGCTTCTACTGGCCATGCAGTCCCCATCTGGGTCTGGTAAGTGCACAACAGATCACAGCCAGGAAGCTGCCCCCACTGTCAGAATGCTGCTGTGGGTAAAGTGTGCAGGGAACTTTCAGGGCTGCTTCAGCAGTCCAGCTGGCACAAGCAGTAGTGTCCCCAGGTACCAATTAGCTGGGCCCCAGAAACTCCTTGACAGGGCAGCTTTTTGTACTGCTGGGGACAGCAAAGGTGCTGGCCCTGGGCTCGATCTCCCCCTGGGTATAGATCTAGGAGAAGCCAGACAGGATTATTTTGCCCCAAGTGGCACAATTTACTCAACACTGAAGTACATGTCTGGACACATTTGCTGAGGCAAAAAGCCCTGGCTTAAATTTGTACCGCTTCTATTTGAACTGCTGCAAGTGCATGTGCCTGCGTGTGTGTGGACATGCCCTATTTTAGCAAATTCAGAACAAGGACTTGACTCCTAGTCTTTAGCATACTGGGTGAGCAGCCTAATTATCCTGTTAGCCCTTTTCAGTCTCTCCTGGTTGAAATGTTCCACTTTGTATAAATTGTCATTGGAGCAATTGGCCAGGAGGTCAGTCACCTCCAGCTGGGTCCAAGGTGCCAGCTCTGAGGAGGCAGGGTCCTGCCACAGGCTTCCCTAGCAGGAATTTTGGTGTTCCCTATTTGAAAACTGAAACAACTCTGATTTAAAAAAAAAACCCCAAAAAAGCTTGAAATCCATGTTCCTTCACAATTTAAAACAAATCATAATAATAAAGTGAATTCTAAATCTTTCATAAATTTAAGAATACATGTTTTGCTCCCCCCAACAGGGGCTACAGCCCCTACTCAGGATCCAAATGGTCCCCACACGGTCTACCACTCCCTTCTGCAGGGCTCACGTGCCCCATTCCTGCTTGATCCCCCAGCCCTCCAGATTTGCTGCCCCGCCTGGCCCCATCCCTTGACGGCTCCTGCAGCCCCACCTTATGGCTGCCCCAGCTGGCCCCAGGCCCTGCCCCATGGTCAGGGACTGTCCTGCCCCACTTTTTTCAGCTCTGTTTTTTTGACCCCTAGATATCCAGGGGTTTAATTTTGCCCATGTGCTGCAAGATGCACGTGTGCACACATCTGGATGCACCCATAGGGACTTGAATGAGAATTGCCTTTGCGTCCTAACTACCAAGACATAGGAATGATTTCAATTAAAAAATCAAATCCTGTCCTTAAGGAGATCCCTCCCCCCAAATAAGACTGATATATCCTCCAAATAAATTCTAATTAATTAATGTTTTTGTATTTTAAACTGTGTTTACTGGAAAATTCCTGACTAGTACTCTTGTTCCCCACAAAATATAGAATACATCATCAAAACTAAGATATTCTAGCTATCTAGATTATCTTGGGAAAAAGGTAGAAATCTCTTTGTATACAATTGTTTCAACTTCTTTACAACAAGATTATCTGGCTATTCTAGGATACATATGGAAATATGGATAGAAAATATTCATTATGCTTAGTAGGGCTGTGCAAAGCTTTGGTTCCCGATTCGATTTGCCTGATTTAGTGGCCAAATCTTTGAATTTGAATCATAGTCAAAGCAGGAGACCCTTTAATCCTTTCCAAATCAAATCAGAACCCTCCAAATCAATTTGGAGAGATTCAGAAAGATTAATCAATTCAGACATAGACACAGCTTTACATGTTTTTTCTACATACCTCAAGGTACCAGGTGGCTCATCAACACTGCAGTGATGGAGCAGATGGAGTGTCCCACAGCAGCATGGGGGGCTCTCCAGTGTGTTTGGCAGCAGACCCAGAAGTGGACCAGAAGCACTTTTAGGCCACTTCTGGGTCTGCTAGGGAGTGTGCTGGGCCCCACTCCCCTGCACCTCCCTAGCTCAGTGACTGATGCCTCCTGGATCTGGCAGGGCACCCAAGGTCCCTTTGAGGCCAATCACCAAGGGGGTGTGTGTGTTATATTCTCAGACAGTAATAAAAGTATAAAAGTAGGTTCAGGCAAACTGCACTTATTAGTATTGCCTGATGGCTCATTAATGTACAATAGATGCTTTATTGACCATAAGGAACTAAGAAACCACTAAAAATGAATTATACAAAATAGTATTATTGCACTAGGAATTATGTCATTATACATTCTGCCTTTTCAATTCTTTTTTAGCATTGTACAGAGGTGGTTAGCCATGTCAACTTTGCTTGATTTTCCATTTTTTCTCCTTTCCATCAGTGTTTGGTTTTTATCTACATAAAAGGATGGAAAGTGTGTTCACTTATACCAGGAGTGTCAAACATGGTCTGTGGACTAGAACTAGTCCATGGAACCATTCCACCTGGACTGTGGGACTCCCAGAGGGGCAGGGATTTCATAGAAGGGGCAAAAGGGGCTACCACAGAATTTCCCACTGTAGATCAGCATGTGTAGTGGGGGGAGGTGAATGACTGCTGCTTATGCCTCTCTCGACCCCCTCAACAGTTGTTGAACACTTGCATGAATGCTGGGAGGTAAGCACTGTTTGCAGTATTTCCCTTTTCCCTTTTAATAGCAACATTTGAAATATTCTCGTTTTGGTTTGTAAATAGAACAGTTCATGTGTAACATCCCTTCTTATTCCTTTACTGTTTATCTTTTTATAGATGGAAATAACAGATGTGCTGAAGTGAACTACCCACCATCTGTTTCTAGCCAAGGGCACTGACAAAGATGGTATTTTCTCAGTATTTTTGGCTAGTGGTTTTATAGCAGTGTGTTGAAGATGAGGAAAGAAAAAAAAGTCTGAACCAAAATTCTGGAGTTTACAACCCTAGTAATTTTAAAAGTCTGTTTTGCTCGAAACCAAATCATTGAGGCTGGGGACCATTTCTTTATGCCACATAGAGAGAGACTATTAAATGACACACATTCACTCTATATCTCTTTACCCTTTCCCTCCTTTTTGCTCATTCAAATCATGGGAAATAATTTTAGCTTTCTGAAGCTCTCCTGAAGACAGACAGTTTTCTTTGGATTAACAAAAGGCTGGTTGACAAGGAGTTGACATCAATTTGAAAAGTTGGAATGGCTGAAGAACAGTTTCAGAAACATGTGAATCTCCTTTTGCACAGTCACATGCCTCTCAAACTTTTTTCCACCACTTTTGTCAGGTGCAGATTGCCTCCCTAGACCATCATTGCTTTAAAATTATGCAATTAATTCCATTTCTAAATAATTTGAATAATTCAAAAGAGATGATCAATGGCTCTGGCACGGTCATAGGACTTAAACAACAGTAAATGAAAACATTGAGGAAGGATTTTGGAAAATAAAGGAATTATGAAAGGAAGTGTAAAAAATATATATATATACTGAGCTGTCATGCATTCCTGGACTTATCAGAAGTTACACCTGAAAAGTATTTAAGAAGTGGTAACACAGGAATTTTTAACTCCTGAATTTTTTTTCATCTCAGTACAGTTGCTTTAATTTTCATTATGAGTTACGTGAATGCAGAGAAGGTACACACACCTCTGTGGTTTCGAACTGAAGTCTCTGGGAATCTAGGAAGGGACAAATGAATAACAGTTTAGAACAGCCTCTCATTATTTGTATTTTTGTGTAGGAAGACAGGTAGGTCTCTAGACTTAAAGAGTGCTTTACTAACCTTAAAAAAGGGAAGTTTTAGAAAATTTTACTGCCTACAGATTTGTCCACATGTTGGCATCTTAAATGTGTGTTGTTGTCAATATTGAGGAAATATTAGGTCACTGATTGTAAACCCATTTTCCCACTGTTTTGTCTGAAGGAGAGTATAAATATTATTTCACCTTCTAAACCAGAGCTTATTTTGCAAAGTAGGGACTTCTAAAATACACTCTTTAGGGTATTTGCTTGGAGTAAAAGCTCTAATTTTTATCTAGTAGTTGAAAGTTTTTAATAGATCTAAAATGCTCACATTAAGCACACCCATTTCAGAGCACATGGGCCTCCCAGTATAGGACTTACCAGAGATTAAAAACCACCGTAAAGTCTTTGAAGACTTTGAAGTCTACCACATTTACTTGATTCCAAAACTACTTTGAATTTAAGATGACCCACCCAATAATTAGATTCTATACATATAAACTTATCAATTTGTTATAATTATTAATTTATAATTATTAATTATAATTATTAGAAAATCACCTTAAATTCATGCCCCCCACTACTACAGTGGGGAAAACAATGCCAGGGGTATAAGTAGTAGGGAAAAGAGGAGCAGGCAGTTAAAAGTCAAGTGACAGGAATGGGCAGGCGAAATGACTCCTGCCTGTTGCCTCCATCAATGGAGACATAAAAAATTATTTGGTGGGGGGAAGGCTGAGCTCATGCGCACCCCCCCAGCATGCAAGTCTGTGGGAGAAAGGGTGGGGGGAAGGGAAAGTGCCATGGGAGGGAGCAGATTGAGGCCCCAGTGGTGAGGGAGGGAGTGGGGCAAAGACAGGAGCAGGGGCTTGGGTAAGTGGGACCCCAGCTGGGCCGGTGGTGGGATAAGCGAAGGCCTGTGGGGTATGTGCCCCCTCATTTGTATGTGGGATGGAGGCAGCTGCTGCTGCACGCTAGGCTTTCAGCTCCGCTGCCCCAAGAACTGCATGGCATCCCCACATGTCCTTCCATGCATACCCACTACAGCCTTTCTAAGTACCCTTGGGGGGGTTGGCAACCCATGCCACCCAAACTGCTATACTTGAATGGTAAGAAATAATAGAGCTTTATCCAGTGATGTTTTTGTCAGTTTCTTTCATAGTTTTAATCTGGCTATGTAATCAAAGGATCTCTTTAAATCTGTGATGGCTACATAGAAATGATTTTGTGTTTTTTTCATATATATACATATATATAGATGCCTAACAATGTAATATTAAACTATGGTGCATACAAGAATAGTCTTGTTTGAAACTAGCCTTATGGGATTATGCTGGTGATTATGGTGATAGGGTGATATGCCGGAGGATCTCTTACGACCATTTCTAAAGATTGAGACTATTATATTTTCATGCCAGTACTTAGGATAAATGCCTTCTAAAATAATGATGTTAACATTTTTGTCAGAATTGGGCCTCACCACTTGATAGATTTCTGGGTAGAAGAAAATCAAGGCTGGGGGCCTTTCTGTTACTGAGTAGAGATATATACGATCTTACTTGAGATTCAGAGGCCAGATAATGATCTGTTGTAGCTTAACAGATGAAATTTCATTCAGTGAGCAACTATCATTTTCCTCATCAGCTGCAAGTAAATTGTTGAACTTATTTAAAAAAAAATGAAACTCATGTATCTTCAGGGGTACATGCATCAGGAATCAAACCCTTTTTTTTTTTTTTTTGTCTCTTTGGCTGTAATTTGACGCAAGTGTCTCTTACTGTTATTATTCCTTGCAGTTACAAGTTCTTCCCATAGCTCCATTTGATATTTTTTCTTTTTTCTGTTACATTTTTATAACTTATTTTGATCTTTGTGATCTATAAAAAGAAGAAAAAAAAGAAAAAAACCTAACAAAATCACTTTTGGACATGTATTCCTCCATGGAATATTTACACTTTCCTTTGCTTTAGAGTAATCCTCATTAAACTATGGTTTATGGCACCAACACCTATTCCCTAGAATGAGACTTTCTTGTGAGAGCATTTCCCAGTTGTTGGACAACTGCTTCTTACTGTGTAATTGCTTCCTGGGGTTCTTTTTCTTTAAGAATATGAGATAAGTTGCCTGACAGAATATATTTAGACACAGCAAAATATTTATCTCTGAAGTCATCGTCCCATTAATGTATACTCTTTTTATTAACCACTTCTAATTTGAGTAGTTTTGTGTAGTTTGCAAGGAAGACTCCCCAAAACATTCTAATGGTATTTTTAGAAAAAGGGGGTAGTGATTTCTCTCCACTCTCCAAGTGGTTTATACTTGTACCATTTCTATGGTTCCTTAATCTATCATGCATGCTTCTTTAGTAGAAACAAATGTGAATGCTCCCAGGTGTATTCTTTCTAGTTCCTCCATTAAGTGTTCTAAAATTCTCTTCTGCAATAAATTTTAAGACGCATCATTGTCCTTCATTTAATTTCTTACCATGTACATTTGCTAAGGGTAATCTCCATATTTCATTTATTACATCTTAATTTTCTTGAATATTAGTGAATATAGACATGTTTTAGGAACAGTTTTAAATTTGCTCATTTCTGAAATACTTTGTACAAAACATGTTAGTGGATTCCTTGTATTTCCACTGGTGTGCATCAGTTTCCTTTACTTTTCATGTATGTTCTGCACTGATCAGTACAGTGAGCCTCTAGATTAGTACATCCTGGGCACTAGATCATACTTACTTTGCACCCCCACCAACCCAGCTGGTGGAAATTGGAGTATGAATTACATGTGAGAAACAGGGATCCCCACAGGTCCATAAGTTTGGCAGCAGGAGAGCAGTGGTAATATTAATTACAGCTTTTGACTGGGTTGGTGCACAGGGTTGATCTTTGGCTGCACTTAGCATGCCAGATCAGACCTGGCATGCAGGCCCTCGACCCCAATGTATTGGATCAGGTCAGTCTTCAGGATCAGTCTGTAGATAGACCTGGCACATAGTCAGACACAGAACATGTGCCTGGATCCAGTGTACCAGATTGGTCAATGGCCAGACATGGTATGTGGAGTTGGACCTGGCATGCATCCCCAGACCTGATGAATCAGGTCAGGTTACATCCAGCAGGGACTGCCAACTCAAACAGGCGGCTACTCAATTACTCAAGATTTACATGTTCCCACCCCGCCCTCCAAACTACCTCTCAGAAACAGTGCATATTATATTTTGGGGTGTATTATATTTGATAAAATTTGGTACTTTTTATATGGAATGTTGAAGTATAGAAAGCTTGAGGAATTTTTGCTCAAAATTCTGTTACTAACTTGTTTGTGCACAATGTGCATGAATCAGCAAAGCACATTTGTTAAAGAGGAAAATTAAAGGCACTTCTTGGAGAATTCAAATTAATTGTTGGAGTGATATTTTATTTGATCATTTCACTAGCAAAAATGCTTATGAGTTGATACCTTAAATCAAAGATAAATTAGTTTGAAGAGTTCCTTGTCAACAATGGACAATTCCACTTCAAGGTAATAGTATATTTCCAATGCGAGTATGACAGTGCGCCTCGGGGCCACCCTCGATATGGCCCCTGCACCTGTCTCTGGGCAACCGCCCGCCTTCTCGCCTGCCACGTCTTTGGTGTTAATTGGCAGGAGGCTGCTCTTCTACTGTCCCTCCACTAGGAGGCACTGTCTGCAGCTCCTTCCTCCCCAGTACTGCAGCCCAAGCCTCATGGATGGGATTGCTGTTGTCTTCCTGCTATTGTGCCCTCTTGGGGTTCTTTCTGCACCCCACTGGGCTGTGCCCAACTTGAGCTCCTTACGCCTAATACTGTGGCTCCCTCCTCCTCACTTTCAGGGGCTCTTAATGCCTGAACTTGGGCTTCCCAGCATTGCCCCTCTCAGGCCTCTCAGTGCTGCCCCTTTTCGGACCTCTCAATAATCCTGCCCCCCCCCAGGGCTTCTCAATGGTCCAACCCGGGGCTCACCGTGCCCCACAGGGCTCCTTAAAATACTGCCCCCTATCTAGGGCTTCTCAATGGTCCAACCCGGGGCTCACCGTGCCCCACAGGGCTCCTTAAAATACTGCCCCCTATCTAGGGCTTCTCAATCTTGCCCCTCTTGGACCTTCTCGTCAATATTGCCCCTCATGGGCCTGGGGTCTCTGCACCCCATGTGGCTGCGCCTTCTCTGGTGCTAGATCACACTCTCCCGGGCGCGAGGGCCCCCACACTCCTGTGGGTCCCTATGAGTATATCGCGCCAACTCTGGCACTTATAAAACACTGCACCCCCACGCGTGCTGGGATCCTCACGCTCCGTTGTGAGTCCCTGCTGAGGCCTCCTCCACCCCTACAGCCTCGCCCAAACCACTGGTTTTGTATAACAACCAAAACACAAGCCCCTGGGCTATAACTTAAATATAAACCATCTGGCTATTATAACAACAACAAAACACAAACACAAGCCTCTGGCTATAACTGAAAACATAGGGTACCTGGCCATAACAACATAGGCCTCTTATCTAGGCCAATATCCTTGCTCCAGCCTCTGGAGCTCTTGTGAGCCGCGCTCACGCTCTCAGCTCCTGCCCCTCTGGCTGCTGGTAGGGAACTACCAGTCTGACCTTGGCTCTGGGCTTTATAAGAGCCAGGCCCTGCCCCCTAGGGTCAGCTGACTTCATTGGTTGCCCCGGTAACCTGCAGCTGTGCTGCTTAATCACTGCTAGGGCTCCCCCTCTGGCAGTTCTCCTCCTGTGCAGGTACAGGGCCACTGGAGTGCCCTGTGACAGTGAGTAATAAACTTTATCTTTACTATACAGCAGTAGTATTTCCAGCATAGTGTTGTATATGTTATTTCTCAAGGTTTTTAAAAAAGATTTCTGTTTATTTTTGTGGGGTGGGCTGATTGAGGGTGGCTTATAACTGAAGCTATTCACCATTCTAATTTATCCTACACAATTTACTTGGCCATAGCCATAACGTATCTAGTTTCCTTGAGATATTCTAATATAATAAAAGGATTAGTCTGTCTGTCTGTGTCTGTCTGTAATACTTTTGAGCAAGTGCACAATGTTGCTGAAAGGGCAGGTAGTGATAGGTTGTGCAGCCCGGGCTGCACGGGCCCAATTTTACACTGCTGCCAGGGAGGTTTGTGGCAGCAGCAAACATGACCTGCCCACCCAAGCAGTGGGGCTTCTTCCCACCTCCCTGCCTGAGGGCAAAGGGGGGATCATGGTGGCAGCACCTTGCTGCTGCCCAGCCCCCCAGAACAGTTAGCAGAGAGGGGGAGGGAGAGGAGAGGAGGGGAGGCAGATGGACACAGGTGGATGTGGATGCTGAGTGGGGTGGCATGGTGGGGTAGGTAGAGAGGGTTTGGACCCAGAGCTCTGGGGAGGCAGGGAGCAAGTTGAGATGAGTGGGGGCAGAGCAAGGCTGCACCCAGAGTGGCTGGGGCAGGAAATGGGGCAGGACCCAGAGCAGTGGAAGGTGGGAATGGGGCTGGACTTGAAATGGAGGGAGGAAAGGGGGAGAGCAGGGCCTGGCCCCAAGTGGTAAGGCTGGGGCACACAGGGCCAAATGCTCAGGGTTGGGTAGAGCAGGGCCAGAACCAGAGTGGAGGGGGGGCACAGGGCTGGATGTGGGGGGGGGGTAGAGTGAAGACGGATCCTGGGAGAGGGATGGGTAGAGCAGGGCTGGATGCGGGGGGAGGGATACAGTGGGGCCAGACTCAGAGTGGTGGTGGGGGGAGGTAAAGCATGGCTAGATGTGGTGTGGCGGAAGCAGGTGGGGGGTAGAGTGGGGCTGGACCTGAAGCAGCAGGGGGGATGTGGGGTAGAGCAGGGCCACATGCAGAAGAGTAGAGCTGAGCCAGACCCAGAGTGGCAGGGGTGAAGAGAGGGATAGAGCAAAGCCGGACCTGGATCAGCAGCAGGGGGGCGCAGGGGCATGGGGCCAGATGTGGGGCTCCTGCCTGCCCCCCATCATTCTTGATGGGCAATTTGTTAGTCCTTTATAGTTATTTTAGAGATTGGTTAGAAGGCTTTCTGGTACCTGTCTGTCTGAGCGTATGAGCTGCCCCTGGTGAAAAGCAGTGGGGAGAACTCCTTTAATATTGATCACAGAACATAAAAACAGGCATTTTTCAGCCTTCTCTTTCTTCAAGGTGTAGAATCACAGACCCAGACCTAGTTAAACCAGCATATTCACTATAGCAATGAATCTTGGAGATAACTGAACAGTGTTCTGTGTATCTAAGAGGATTCCCACCACCATTGCAAGAGCCCTGTCTGGAGCTGGGGCATTGGCAGCAGCACTATCTGGGTGGCAGGGGCAAGGAGAGCAGTTCTTTTAATCTCCTTGCCCCTGCCACCCTTTCAGGGCATGGAACTGTCTATGGCAGTTGCTGCTTTCAGCAGCTGCCAACTGATCATTGACAACTTGTCCTCTTCCCTGCTGGGGAAAAGGGCAATTGTCAATTATTGGGCTCCCCTGGGGATGGGACCCAAGAAACAGACCACTATGACCCCCTGGCTGGAGAGCTTGTCTATGAGACAACTGTGTAGCTTTCTAATCAGGGGACTAGGACAATGGTATGTTCTCCTTCTCACCATGATTTCCTAGTGCTGCAAATTTATTGGAAATTTAGTGCCACAACTGAACGCCCATCTATAGCCTGTGTTGCCTTATGTACTGTTGCTGATACTGATTTGTAAGTTTTATCATCTGAGCATTGTTTGCATAAGCACCACAAGAAAGAGGTCCAGACTTTTCCAAGCAGTTTTGATACAAATACTTGTAATTATGCAAGATGTTATTAAGGCCCATCTGGCACTAGAGAATTTTAAAAAACATGCTTACCAGTGTGAACTTGGTTCAGCTGAACTGATGTTAGTCCTACACTGTACAATGCCCTGGAGTATCCAGTGTTTTGCCTATATTGTTCTAGCAGATGTAATTAAATAGCATAGTGGTGAAAATGGGTCTAACCATAGGAATCTTGTCTGATAGGGATTCCTTTGGTACTGTATTAACTTTCTGATGGTTAACTTTCTGACAGTTGAGCCAAATTAACTTTTAAAAGTCACTGAAAGTTTTGAAAGACAGAAGCTATAATTTTATAAATGTTACGACACTTGCAGCATCATTCATCTTATGTATTTTCATATAAATCATAAAACTATAGTCTGAATTGTAGCTTTGAGGTGAAGAGTTTCCAGACCTTAAAAAACCTTTAAATGTTTCTGAAATTACTTTTTTCCTGCAGAATTGCATTGCATGTTAGAATAAAAGTTTTTAAAAACTTTAGTATTTTCAGCCATTTAGTTTTTTCAACTTCTACTAGTCTCTTTAAATTCACCTTTTCTTTTCAAACTGCACTGACCTTGGTCATACAAGCACTTTTAAATTCAGTGTGCGACTCATGTGAGTAAAATCCACATTTGCAGGATTGTCTTTTATTTTTTTAATGTAAGTTGCAGAGCAATCACCTCTCCCCCTTTAAGGGAAATATTTAAGTAGAATATAAATTATTTCATAGCTACTTTATGGATGTTTTTGGTAAAGGAAATTTGATAAAGGGTACATCTTGTCTTTAAGTGAAGTAAAGGAGGGAAATAAAAAATATGCAAATGACTTTCTTGGATACAAAAAACCTTCTCCAACAACCTTGCACAATACTTTCTTTTGTAATTTGCAACAGCAGCATACCAAAGGACTTAAAATTCAATAGCTTGGTGGAATCAGTGATCCAAGTCTGACATATTTTTATCTAGTGTGGATGCAGCTTTAATCTTATTTAACTGTTGTTTTGCTGTTGGTTTAGAAGATTAATTCTTTTCCAATATGTCTAATCCACAGTTTTGCTGAGTATAGGAAAGTTGCCTCCAAACCAAGGTGTTCAAAAGCTTGTTTGACAAGAAAGAAATCCCATCTCCTGGCTGGCCTAAATTTTGGCTTTTATGAAAATAATTTTTAAAAATTAGATCTTTACAATTTAATGTTTTTGAGATCTATGCATAAAAACTGCTGTATGAACTGCATATCATATTGTACAATATGTGTGTGGTTTTAAACTTGCTTCCTATTGAAGTCACTGATATCATGGAGAACAGTGATCTTATTAAGTCTTTTATGAAAAGATTTTTAGCTACTGTAATGGTTTGACACCCTGTGCCACTATGAGATGCTAATGTCCCGAGAGAGGTCTGGAGTTCTTTTGGGTGGGGCTATATTGGGTTGCTTTCTGGGAAAGGTCAGGCAGGGTCTGTTTTTGCATTTTATATTCAGGTCTGCATGTCCTGCCTTCACACTCTGCAGAAACTTTTCTCTACAGTGCATATAGAGTGGCTTGGAATCTGAGGGCACTGAGCTTCTGGTATCTTACAAGGGCTTTCTCAGGACATGGAAGGAAGGAACTTAGTAACCAGATCCTTTGGGACACAGAGGAAGAATCCCCCCTTGTGGAACTCCAGCCCATAATATTTATCTTGATTTGCAGATGGCAGAGACATTCCATCCTCTGCCAGTACACTGAAGGCTGGTCCTGGCTGGCACTGCTAGGATTAGAGGCCCTTTTGGACTGTAGTAAAAAGATTGCCAAGATCTGCCCATCATATTCTCTACTGTATACCACGGAAAGTGAGAGCTGTTGTGTTCCCTGTGTTAGTCTCCTATCACAAGTTCTGCAGAACAGCTCCTCTTATAGATACCTCTGTTCCTCTGGAGGCCGTCTTTGAACTCATGCCCCATAAACTCCTCCACCAGTCACCTCAGACGCATTAGATACCCATCCATCTGAACTGCCTCTGAACTGTGCCTGACAAATGTCTGTGAGTGCTTGTGCTCCACATTATCCACTTCTTCCTCCCTCCATCATCAGGACACCAAATGGTAAGGCCTTCTGCTACCTGCTGAGGGTAAGGAGCCCTATTTGCTAGCCTCTTCTTCATCCTGGTCCTGAGGTCCACCAGTGACATTAACAATGCAGATCATCCAACATCTCTGGATGTTTGCTCTTTCTGCAGTAAATTGATGCTGGGACATGTTCATTTTGGAGTGCATCAGGTCGAAGTTCTTGTTTTGCTCCTACAGAAACATCATGCGGGGTTTCAGGATGAATTTTTTCCTTTCATTTCCTCATTCATGCACACCATATGCTTTGTCCCACAAAGTGGTGAGACCTCCTCTTAGCCCTAACTAACTTGATCCTCAATAACATCAAGAGGAAGGAAACTTGGTGGGGGTTTGGTCTGTGCCTCTACAGCCTAGTCTTATTCCTTGCTTGAATTATGTCTCTAAGCAGAATTCCTTGGGGTGGCATCCATCAGCCCCTTGGGTATGTGCAAATGAGGAAAAATAAAAATTACAGGATCTCTTTCTTCCTCAAACCAAATGAGTTGTAAATTAGCAAAGTCCTGCTGGTTTTATGTAATTTCCATGCAGAATTCCACTGTTTTGTTCCCCCTGACACTTGTAGAATGTAATAGCATCCAGTCTTAATTTTTTTAAATGAAGTTTTAATTTTAGGATTTCATTGAAATTCTGCATTTCTCTTAGTCTCTGTGATGCTCACACTTTTTGCTTAGTGTGTTGACTTAGTTTACTTAGTTTTGCTTAGTTGGTATTCTAGCCTGGTTTCCGTCAATGCCATTGTAATATGTACAGTCATGTTGTTCCCAGATTCTTTTGAATAAATTAGATGTTATCTCCATGACCATGCATTTGTAGCCTGAGAGAAGTGTCCCATTGGGCTACATCCAGTTTAGGTAGGAGATGAGTAAGAAAGGCCCAGCTGATTCCTTATTTGTTGCTTTTACATATCCACATAAATATCTAGATACCTACTTCGTGTCATGTTGACCTTGGGATATGCCATACATTTACTTGAAATGTCTATTCCAGTTCTTTCTCTTTCATTCTGTGACTGACTGAAAAATTGTACTCTCTTCTTATCAAATATTGACTCGATTCCTGCATTCACGAGCATGATTTTTACAATTCATTATATCTAGCAATAAAGCCTCACACACAGATAAAGCTCCTGTTTATACAAAATGGATCATCCAGAAGCTCTCTGTTAGCTTTGATCCCCTTACTGAATTCAGAATAGCCCAAAGACCCTGCAGTCAAAGTCATCCATAAGATTGGCCATAATTACCTGAAAGACCATGATCTTGACCTCCACTGACAGCTCTTTTCTATTATGCTGGAACAATTTTTGACTAATATGGGAAGGCTTCTAAATGCAAAAAACTGAACACACATGGAAGTTGGACCTAGGTTATGTAACTGTCACCCACAAGACTTAAGAATGATCATAGAACTGACAACTTTCACAACTAAATACAGAATTCATTTATTTGATTCGGCATCTTCCCATTAATTCTGCATATGTACCACATATTCACTCATTCAGACAAATAAATAAAAACTATACACTAGTCACACTATATCTCCTACAAGACAGAAGGTAAAAGACAGATTGTTATATGTTTGGAGAATGGTTTAGGTAATTCATTTTCTGATTTATTATAAATAACTATCATACATCTTGTAAAATAATAGAGTTTTCATAGTACAATATCTCCCTGCTTCACCTCCTCTTAAATCTCTTCAAAGTGAGGAAAGACTTGAACATTTTGTTTGTGAATTGACAAAGCTTTAATGTAATGAGTAGTTGATTATGATGGTTGACAGATTTTAATTTCATAACCTAAAACAGAAAATGCTATTTCTGTGTCATGCCCATTTTGCATGATTCTCGGTTGGGGCATGGAGACAAGCACTGCCCTCACATTAGTAATAGAAAACTGAATTGCTAGTTTCTCTTCTGCAAGATTACTATAGAGGTTTCTATAAATTTTCAGATTCTCCATTATCCTTAAGTTAAAATATTTATAGTTCAATTTTACGCCTCTTATTTTGAAACTTTTCTTTATTAATTCTGAATTCTGTATTTCATATTGATATATTTATTAATGTAAGGTGACTCACCCTTAATACTGCTTCTTGCCACCATGAGAATTCTTTCATATCTAAGGCCATTGGTGAAACATTATAGGGACACATGAGGGCATGTGGCCCCAGATTTGTGGGGGTCTGTAGAGCACATCTAGGGTGCCTGTGAAAGGTAGCTTTGCTGCTGCTGCTTCAGCTCCCCCTGTGGTCAGAGGCTGGCTGAGTTGCAGAAGTAGGCAGCCCGCATGAGCAGGCAGAGCCTGTTGTAGCAACCCCCACAGCGGAGGGGATCTTTGCTTCCAGCCCCCATTTTTTACCAGAACGTTTTAAATTGTGACCACCTCAACCCTACTACCAACAGTTACAAGTCACCCATGTCTAAAGCTGTGTCTCTGTGTTACATTTTATGCCATGTAAATGTCAAGGGTGCTACATATGCACCCAGTTTAAGGCACCATAAAATGACAGGTATATAATGTAGAACCAGGAGTGCTGAACTCTTGGCCCATGGCTCAGATCTGGCCTGCAGTGATGTGTCATCTAAACTTCAGGACTCCCAATAGGTTCAGAAATTTAGTGGTAGAGGACCACTACTCACTGCTATCAAATGTCTGGATCTGTGGGGAGCCTGTACCTTTGACGGGTGCCTGATTCCAGTGTGTAGGGCCAGGTGGGACTGCTGCCAGGTCCCAGAACCCAATCCCAGCATGTCGAGGAACCTCTGGGACCTGGGGCCCAATATCTGTGTGAGGTATCATGAAGGGATGATGTCCTGATGCCAGCATGTAGAGGCAGGAGGGATGGTACGGGGCCCCAAGGTCTGATGCTGGTGCTCAGGGTTCCAGTTGGCCTATGGACTGGCTCTGTGCCACTCATCTGGTGCGTGGGGCCAAAAGCTTGAACACAACTGATGTAGAACATTGTTACAGCTAGTTTGCGTGGTGCCTAAAATTGAATGTATTATAGGTCTGGGTTGGGGACAATAATCAGCATGAGTTTAAGATACCTTCAGGATGATCTCTTCCTGATTAAACAAAGAAAAAGTAAATTATGCCCATGCCCCTTGATTCATATGTAAAAACAGCCAAGAAGAGGATAATATACTAAATGCTAATGCTAATTCACTTGTGTTGAATTATCAGTTTATTAAAAAAATGTGGCTTCTCTTTTAATAAGCATTAAATAATAATAGAGTTAATCAGATCATATACCTTTACATTTATTGATGCATGAATCAGAATATTATAGGATGGTTTGATTTATGATGATTCATGATGGTTTTTCAATGTATTTATGTAATAGCTCTTTTTGGCTTGTTATGCCTTTAAAAACTCTTCTACATGTGCAATGAGAACTAGAAACATTCTTTCTCTTCCTTCCCTCCCCATTACTATATGCATTGGCATTTTTGAGGGATATTAAATTGCAGAAGTGCAAAACTGCAATATGAAATAATTTGCCAGTGTAAAGGTGTACATGTGTGCATGTGTGTATATAGTGTATATATCAAAGTCATAGACTTTTTTAAAAGGAAAGAAACTTAACTGAAACAAGTGTTTTCTTAATACAAAAATAATATCACTTAAAATCATCCACAAATGATCTTCAAAATGAAAGCATAATTTCTTTCCCTTCTTACTACTGAGACTCTGAGGCCTGACATTAAAAATGAAAGCTAAAAAACACAGAGGCTGACATGGATTCGCTTTTTCCTGAGCAATACACAACTGCTGAGGATAAGTAGATCAGACTAGGGACTACTTTGTCCCTCCTTGATGTTTAAATACCATTATCATCTTCATATTTGCTTTTCATGAGCTTATCCTGCAATAATTGTTCATATCAGCAGTCCCATTGAATAACTTGTAGCTGTTCATATCAGTTAGGATTTTCCACAGTCTCTCACCCCATCCTCATTAAAAAGATGGGAGCTGTGGCATTGACCCCTACACGGTTGAGTGGGTCAGAAACTGGCTGACAGCCCAGCAATAAAGTTCTTAATTGTATTACCAAACAACAGGACAACATTTTGTTACCATTTTAATTTGAAACGTAACTTTAACAAAAATATTTTTGTTGACTTAGTGGGAGTTAGCCATGCCAGTTACACCTGCTCATTCTGCCTTTTCCTCCAACCCACTGTGGAGATCACTGATAGGGTTGAAGTGAATCTCAAGGACCATTTAGTGTAGTCCAGCTCTCTGAACACAAAGCTCTATTTCTTCTGTTTATACCTAGTTTCTTTAGACTTTTCTTTGTGTCTTGCATTTTAAGCACCTTTATCATCTTCATTTGTTTACTTCTGGCTTGTCTCCAATTTCTCATTTCTTTCCTAAAATGTGGTATCCCAAACTGGGCTCAGATAAGTCTGCTGAGGCTTAATATGTGCTGAAAAGATGATGTGGAGCTCTCTTTCTAATGATCCTCCAGTCACATGCCTTGATCAGATATTTTATTTTAATGTGTGCTTTTATTTTAATGTGTTTTGCTTTCAAAGGAGATCCACAATGGATAAGATAACTAGTTGTTCTCTTTCTGTTTGGATCACCTCAAAATGGCCCTGGGCCCTCGAGGCTGTAGTCTATGTGTGTGCTGGGTGGGTGGTGAATGGATCTAGGGGTGGGTCTGATGTGAACCTTTGGGCTAAAAACAGATGTCACGTTATCCTGAGATAAACCAGTTTATCCAGGACGAAGTACAATTGTTCAGACACCCATGTCCAGAGACTGCGTGTCATCAGGGATGGTGAGCAGGAGATAGACTCCTACTGCCAGGCCCTTCACCCCCTGGAGGCTGAGGTTAGACCAAGATGACCTTCCAGGATAAGGGAGGACTCAGGGGATCTGTCATACTGTCCAGCCAGGGGGTTGGACCAAGGTGGTCAATGGCCCCAAGGCCCACTGCACCAAGGTCCCCTCCCCTCTGGAGCTTTGCAACAGGTACAAACCTCTTGCAGCCCCAGTAGAGCCTGAAGAGCTGCCAGCTCTTGTAGGCAACACAGGCTCACCCATAGCTATCATCCCTGCTCTCCCTAAGGCCACTCATAGAGTGGTCATCATGGGAAACATCCTCCTGAGAGGGACTGAGGTTCGGGGGGCTGCCCCAACCGCTTAGCCCAGGAGGTCTGTTGCTTCCTGGCAGCCTGTATCCAGGATGTAGCTGAGAGGATCCCAAAACTCATCCGACCCACTGCATGACATGGCTCAGAGCAATCCCAGACAGGTCATGAGATGCTACAGGGCTTTGGGAGTGCAGCTTAAGCAGTTGGGGGCACAGGTGGTGTTTTCCTCAGTCCTCCTGGTTTTGGGCTATGGGCTGAGTAAGGAGAGGAGGATCAAGGTAGTCAACCAAAGACTGCATTGCTGGTGTCATCCTGAAGGCTTCGGCTTGCATGATTACAGTCCACTCACTGGTGAGAGAGGCAGTGGTCTGCTGGAAAGAGAGAGCTTGCACTGGGGAGGAGGCTCTTTTCAGCCAGAATGGCTGACCTGCTCGACCAGGTATTAAACTAAGCCCACCAGGGAATGGGGGGACTACTGCCACTGCAAGTCCACTAGGCAAATTTTTCAAATCCAGCAGGGTAAGGCACTTAAGGGAACCCACCTCTACCCCAGCCCCAGAACGATGTGTAGGGAAGGCAAGGGCCCCCAGTGTGCACTAATACCAGGAGCTTAGGAAATAAACGGGAGGAACTGGTCCTCCTGCTAAACAAGAATGACTATGATTTTATAGCGATAATGGAGACCTGGTGGGACTCTACTTAGGAGTGGGCTACAGGTATAGATGGCTATACCTTGTACAGGGGAGATCATGTGGAAAAAAGGGGTGGAGGTGTAGGAAAGCTATGTCAAGAAAAATTACGCTTCCCTGCAAGCTGACATTGGCACCCAGGGTAGATGACTGGTGATTCTCTGGGTTAAAATCCATGGTGAACATGGGGCAGGGGACACCAATGGTGGGAGTCTACTATAGACCTCCTAGCCAGGATCAAGAGCTTGACCAGGAATTCACCAGGGAACTGGCTGAGGCTATGCGCTCCTTGTGCATGGTTGTTATGGGAGACTTCAACTACCCAGACGTCTCATGGGAAGAGCACTCGGCCAAATCTGAACAGTTGCAAAGCTTCCTCATGTATGGATGAGCTCTATCTGACTCAAGAAGTCTATGGAGCAACAAGAGGCAAAGTGCTGCTTGACCTGGTACTGGCAATGGGGTATGACTTATTCAGTGACCTAACAATTGAAGGGAAGTTGGTAGACAGCGAACATGAGCAGATCACCTTCACCATCCACCATATAGCTGGCAATTCAGTCAGCAGTGCAGAAGTCCTTGACTTCAGGAAAACTGAATTTGACAAGCTCAGAAGGCTTGTTGGTGAGGCTTTAAGGGACCATGACCCAAAAGGGAGGAGAGTTCAGGATGAGTGGCTGCTCCTCAAGGGAGCGATCCTGGAAGCACAAGCAATATCTGTCCCATCTCAATGGAAAGGCATCAAAAGGGCACAGCAGCCCCCTTGGCTCTGCAGGGAACTAGTGGTCCTCATGTATCTAAAAAGAAAGACCTATAAAGGATGGAAGACTGTGGATCCACCTCAAAGGAAGAGTATACTGCACTGATCCAGACCTGTAGGGAGTGAACCAAGAAAGCCAAGACTGTGACTGAACTGCAACTGGCTACATGGATCAAGGACAATAAAAAGTCCTTTTTTAGATATGTGGGGAACCAAAGAAAAAGCAAGGGTAACATTGGGCCTCTGCTAAACCATATGGCACAACTGACAACTGATGTCCAGGAGAGAGCCAACCTGCCTAATGGGTATTTTGCATCAGTTTTTTACCAGCCCCAAGGGACGGCTGCTCAATACAGTATGGGACAGCCAGGGTGAGGGAGGATTGTTACTCTTCATCAATGTAGACCATGTGAAGGAACGTATTGAGAGGCTAGACACCTTCAAGTCAGCTGGCCCAGAGAGGTTATACCCCAGGGTACTTAAGGAGGTGGCAGGCATCATAGGTCAGCCACTGTCATGGATCTTCGAGAACTTGTGGCACTCAGGTGAAGTCCCCAAAGATTGGAAGAAGTCCAATGTGGTGTCTATCTTCAAGAAAGGGAGGAAAGTAGATCTGTGGAACTACAGGTCCATCAACCTGACCTCTATCCTAGGGAAGATCTTGGCAAAATTATCAAAGAGACCATTCTTGACAGACTGGCTGCTGGCAGCATCCTGAGGGATAGCCATCATGGGCTTGTTGTGGGTAGGTCTTGCCTGACCAATCTCCTCTTCTATGATCAGGTGACATATCACCTGGACAAGGGAGAAGAGATTGACATCCTATATCTTGATTTAAAAAAAGCCTTTGATCTCATATTCCATGATCACCTCATAGAAAAATTGGCCAACTGTGGCCTCAGCTACATCACAGTCCACTGGCTGGGGAATTGGCTCTGAGGTTGGACTCGGAGTGGTAGTTGATGGAAGTCAATCATTGTGGTGTGCTGTGACTGGTGGGGCTGTAAGTTTCTGTCCTTTGGCTTATACTCTTTAACATCTTCATTAATGATGTGGATATTGGTATCAGAAGTGGACTGGCCAAGTTCGCTAATAACACCAAACTTTGGGGTAAAGCATCCACACCCAAGGACAGGATGGTGATCCAGGCTGACCGTGACAGGCTCAGAAAATGGGTGGATGAAAACCTGATGGTGTTCAACACTGAAAAATGCAAGGTAGTTCACCCTGGGAAGAAAAACCTGCAGCATGCTTATAGGCTCAGCAGTGCTACACTTGCTAACAACACAGCTGAAAGGGACTTGGGGGTCATGATTGATCACAAGATGAATATAAGCCACCAATGTGATGTTGCAGCTAGTAAAGTTATCAGAACTCTGGCTTGCAGCCATAGATGCTTCTCTAGCAAATCCCAGGATGTCATCCTCCCACTGTACTCAGACTTGGTGAGGTCACAGCTGGAGTACTGACTCCAGTTCTGAGCTCCACAATTTAAAAAGGATGTGGAGATGCTTGAGAGAGTCCAGAGGAGAAACACATGCATGATCAGAGGGCAGGAAAACAGGCCTTATGATGAGAGGCTGAGAGCTATGAGACTTCTTATTCTGGAAAAGCACAGGCTCGGGGGAACCTGGTGGCTACCTATAAGTATATAAGGTGTGTACATCAGGATCTGGGGGACAGCCTGTTCACCAGAGTGCCCCAAGGGATGACAAGGTCAAATGGTCACAAACTCTTCCAAGACCATTTCAGGCTGGACATAAGGAAGAACTTCTTTACTGTCTGAGCTCCCCAGGCTTGGAACAGACTGCTGCCAGAGGTGGTGCAAGCACCTATTCTGGACTCCTTTAAGAGACATTTGGATGTTTATCTTGCTGGGATCCTTTGGCCCCAGCTGACTTCCTGCCCCTGGATCAGGGGACTGGACTCGATGATCTTCTGAAGTCCCTTCCAGCCCTAATGTCTATGAAATCTATGAAATTTCCCCAGGATAAAGCCTAAAAAAATTTGTGGGTTAAGAAACAATAAGGACATGTCCACACATGTAGGCACATGTGCTTGCAGCAGCTTAAATAGGAGTGGTACAAATTTAAGCTGGGGATTTTTGCCTTGGTGCACATGCCTGGACATGCACTTTGGTGTGGGGAAAGTTGTGCAACTTGGCTGTGCATCTGTCAGAGCTGAATGGGGACTACATGGCCATAGTAAAGGCATCTGCACCTCTGGACTAGCTGCTAGTGGGCTGTGGCTGCACAGTTGGCCTTTGTGTGGCACTACTGTCATGTGTGCCACTGCCCTGCCATCTGGGCAGCTATCCTCCAGAAGATGTTCTCAATGTGGTGGCCTGCTTTGAACTGTCAACTCACGTCCTCCTGGCCCCAAGTGGCTAGGAGGTCAGCCACCTTCAGCTGGGTCCCTGGTGCCAGTCCTGAGCAGGTTTCTCTGCTTGGGTCCTGCAATGTGCCTCACTACCAGGAATTCTGTTTTTTCCTATGGAAGAACAGGTGGAATCCATGTTCTTCCACAATTAAAACAAAAGATTGGTCTCTCTCTCTCTCGATTTTTTATCTATATTGATATAGATATAAATAAGAGAGAGGTGAGAGAGAGATTGATCAATGAGACCAATGAGACTGGGCAATGTTTTTTTGATATATTTACAATTTTAAAGCAATTTGGAAGCCTACAAGTGTTTCTGTTACAGAGTACTTAGGTGCACTGCTCCTAAGAAGGAATAACTGCTAGGGAAGGAGCCTTAGCATGAGGGACAAGCCCTGCTGCGGGTTGCCAGGACAACCAAAGGAGGTCAGCTGACGAGGAGGAGCAGGGTCTGGCTCCCATATAAAGCCCAGGGGCTGAGGCTAGGCTAGCAGTTCCTTGCTAACAGCCAAGGCAGAAGGAGCTGTGTCATAGAAGGGAGGAGCAGCTTGAATGCAAGAGCAGTGTCTGACACTGCAGCAGGATGAAGTATCCCCAGTAGGCTTGAATGTGGTCGTAGCTGGGTGGCTTCAGTTTGTTATAGCCAAGGGGCTTGCATTTGTGTTACTGTTTATTACTGGTGGTTTGGGTGAGGCTATTAGGGGTTGGAGGAGACCTTATAGGGGACCCACAGCAGTGTGGGGATCCCAGTGCCAGTGAGGGTGCAGCAGTTGGGGTGCACTGGCCCCAGCCCCAGAAAGAGGGGTATGGATGAGAATCCCCAGTGTGGGTGTGGAGAGGCCTGAAGGAGGAGGCAGCGCATTGAGAAGGTTTGGAGTAGGGCACAGAGTGAGACAGAGCTGTGGAGATCCCTAGTGCCGGAGAGGGCACAGATCGAAAGAGGAAGGGGCCAGATTATAATAAGGCCAAGACAGAACAACGTCTATTCCATATGTGAGGCTTGGGGCGTGGTAAAGGGGTGGTTGGAGCCATGCATAGCCCATAAGGCTAGGGTGCCCCAAAACACCCACTATAGAATGGGGCCCACAAAGGGGTCCAGGAGCCCATAGGGCTTGGAGCACAGCTAAACCATGTCTAAGAATACATGAAGGCAGCCTCCTTAATATATTGGAACACTAGAGATGTGGTGGGTGAGAATTTGAGGGTGCCCTTGGGCCAACTTGGCACGGGAAGGGGGCCTTGAGGAGATCATGGCCCTCCTGCAGGACCCCACACCGTGACAGTCTCTATTGTCATAATAAAGTAAATACTAAATATCTTTGTTCTGCTATTTGCTTTTGGTTTCCTTTATCGTAGAACAATTAGAGGTCCCCCTGGCCTCTTCACTAACTAAGGTGTGGAGACATATGCCCCTGCAGCCACAGCAGGTCTCATCCTGCCAGCAGGTTTCATTCTGTCAGGCAGCTGGGCACAGTGGATGTGTGATGCGCTACAGACTTGAGAACTTGACAAGATGGGACTTGCAATCTGAGATTGATGAGCGGCCCCAGAGCACCTCCCTCACATTTGTAAGATAGTGCGTCCTTGGTACCAGTCTTCTTGTCTCCTTAGCACTAACAGGCCTAGCACCTGCAAGATAACG
>JAGPOW010002673.1:13138530-13179106 GCA_030014935.1 Caiman crocodilus
CGTTATCTTGCAGGTGCTAGGCCTGTTAGTGCCAAGGAGACAAGAAGACTGGTACCAAGGACGCACTATCTTACAAATGTGAGGGAGGTGCTCTGGGGCCGCTCATCAATCTCAGATTACAAGTCCTATCTTGTCAAGTTCTCAAGTCTGTAGAGCATCACACACGGAGCCCAGGGCTGGTGCTGGAGCATGAGGGAATGCATGGTCATAGGGCCTGGCTGGGGAGTAGGACAGAGCCACAGGCAGCTCATCCTGGGGGAGGAGGAGATCACTCCCTACGGGTGCATACACGTGTGAGGAACAGTCAGGACCATAGGCAATGCATCAGGGGAGCATGAGGGTCATGTGCCCCTCCAGATTTCTGCACCCACAGCGAGGCATGGGGTTGCACCCTGGCTGAACTGACACCAGTCAGGGGCTGCCTCTGTGGCCCAGTGCATGGGACCTGGCATAGGAGGGTGGAATGGGGAGGGAAGGCCAGGTGCTGGTCTGAGTAGGCCAGATCCCCGTGCCCCACTGTTGGTGCAGAAATATGGGGAGAAATGTTTCCTGCCATGTTCACCTGATGTATCACCTATGGTGTTCTCTATGCTCACCTATCTCGTACCTCACATACCCTCCTTCCCCACATGACCCCCTGCCCCACCTTTCCCCACACACTGAGTGGCTGGGGCCCAGGAGCCGGGGGCAGCAGGTCAAGAGTGAGGGGCACCAGTGGGGACAGGGGCACCAGTACAGCTGACAGGGTGGGGAGCTGCAGGTTGGGAGTGAGGGCACCAGGATGGCTGGTGGGTGGGGGGGCTGTGGCTTGGGAATGAGGGGCAACAGCATGGGCAGGGGCAGGGTACTGGCATATTAGGGCTGCTTAGCACTGTAAAGCAGTGGGAGGAACAGCTGCAGCTGGACCTGCATCCTGGTGAGTGAAGGGGGAGGAGGGAGCTCTAATTTTCCATGATAAAAAACCCAAAGTCAAATGCTGAAATATATAGGTATTTAGAATTAATTTTATTATAATAATTGAGGCACTGGTGGGCCTCCACATTTCCTAAAATTATAAATATATCAATAAAACATTGTGTTCAACTGATACCTATATATATAATAGTGTTTCATTTTAATTGCAGAAAAAACAGATTTTGTGGGGTTTTAATAAGAGAACTTTGGATTTTTTAACAAAGAAAGCCAGGATCCTCATAGTAACTTAGAACCAACTAATGTATTCCCAGATTTGTAGAGTTTTAGATGTTTTGGTTGAAAGGCAATGGATTTAAAGAAAAAGTTCTCTTAGAACTTGACTTGCTTTTTCATTAAAATGCAATTTCATTTTCTAGGCTTGGTACATAAGTTCAAAAAGCCCAAGTTGTAATCAGTCTTATTTAGGCTATTTTCTGTAGGTGGTGTAATTTAAATCAGTAGGGAACAGAAAACACATTCGCCCTTTGGTGTTTAGGGGGAATCTTAGACTGGGTTCCATCATTTCTAACCAAGTCAATCTGTGCCAGACCTGCTCTGTTGCAGGTATAGACCAGTTTCATGTGCCAAACTTTTGTTCTGTTACTGGTACAAACCAGTTTCTAATGGCTTATAGTGGTAAAAGTGTAATGTCTTTACCTGGCCCTAATTCTTAGTTATGTAACATTTTACAAGTATTAGAGACTCCTTCCAATAATTTAAAGGACTGCATTTAACAAGTTGGAGCTCCAGAAATTCAGTCTCTAGTAGAATTTTATAGTACAGCTTTGAAAAGTATCATATGAAGCTGTCATATGAATGCTGACATATTTGTATTTATTTCTAATAGACCTTTTATGTGTTTCTTCTTATGGCTATTAACATGCACAGCATTGCATTTGCTCAATTCCATGTTTCAGATATGCTGTTGTAATGCCTTACAAGTAAAACTAGGTTGTAAGATTTAATTAGATTGTTGACTAAATCCATGATGTATTGATTTAGGAGCTTTTCTTCATTTGAAAATGTTAATGTTTGCAGTAAATAAGTGTACTAGTGTCTAAATAAATAAAGGAATAAGCAATGTTACCATGATTACATTTTACTAAAATAGAAATAAGCTAATTTAGTTTGGACAAAAAACAAAATAAAAAATCTATTTGGATAATTGCAAATATGCAGGTTATATACCAGGGGTGAGCAAAATACAGCCCCGCAAGGCCATTCTATCTGGCTTCAGGGCCCCTAAAAATTTTAGAAAATGAATATTGATCCATCCTTGATTCCTGTAAAAAATGACAGAAACCAGGGGCAGCAGGACCCAGGGGAAGCCTGGCGGGCTCCCGCAACAGCAGGGCCCACCCAGTCCCACCCCCTGCAGCCGGGCACCCCAGCAGGGGCTTCTGGCCTGGGACCTTGTGGCTGCACCACGCTGGAAACTCAGGTAAGTGGGGCAGGGCTGGGGAAGACCCTGGGCAGGGAAGCAGCCCAGGAAAAAGCAGCCCTTTGCTTGCCCCATGGCTAGTGCTCCCTGCTGTGCAGGCTCAGGCAGCTCCACACGGGCTGTAAGCGGCTGCAGCGCAGGGCCCCAGCCACAGAATGGGCGAGGGGCCACTTTTCCTACACTCAGCACCAGCTTGTAACCCGCTCCCGCTGCCAGCCTGTGCCTCATGGGGGCTCCGGGCTTGCCCATCAGGGCTGTGCTGCAGCAGCTGCGCCCCCCGACTCTTGCTGTGCTGGGCAGTGTTTGGTGCTGTTGCCTGCCTGGAGCTTGCATGCTGGGCATCCCAGAGGCCGTGGTAGAAAATGAACTATACAGAGGCCAAAAATGAAAAGAACCTGCAGACTTCCACTGGATAAGTAAATACAGAGCACCTCTGATCACAAATTCACTTTTATTTAACTACATAGATACAAATGTAGGCAGCTAATATTAGATACTTATTTGAAATTTTGGGTCTTTATTTCTTGTATCTGTAAATACAGAAGAGGATTTATTTGAGACCACCTTGTATAACCTAGGTCCTCTCTACATGTGCAGATAAAGACACAATGGGATCTAAAGTGCAATCCACATAATCGTGCCTCCTATGCCACACATGAGTATCTCCCCCTGCACCAGCAAGAAGCAAGCTGGGAGCTCCTCAACTGCAGCCACAATCCCCAGAACCTGGGAGTTTCATGCACTCCTGAGCCCCAGGGATCATGGCTGCCTTGATCTTCAGGGCTCTGGGTTTGACGCTGAGCATGGTGTACTCCTGTGGCTGGGAGCTCTGGCAGTTTATGGGGCCTGGAGCTGCAGGGGATACCCTGCTGCACATGCAAATTAAAGCTCAATAGCAACCAGATAGTACATTTTTGAGGTCTAACATTAATAGCCTGTTGGACCTCTTTATCATGTGATAAGTACTTTGCATGTGTAGCTGGTCTTAAGGTAATTGCACAATTAACCAATTAATTGCATGATGCCTGTAATTTGTAGAGGGGACCCTAGTCTTTAAATTATACCCCATATATAATAAAGCAAGTCTTTTTACAAATTGTTAACAGTGACATTAGAGAGTCTACAGTTGCTAATGGGTACTAGACTCATGGGGTGTCACAAACAAGCACACAGAAGGAAGACTTCTTTAATTTGTACTCATCCTTCTTTAATTTGCATGCCAGAATAGAAGTGGGTATAACTGATGACCTATTTTGTGAAGCACTTGCAGTTCTCCTGAAGTATAGATCTAGATCTAGTATCTGCTGTCATTGTAAATATGGACTATTATAGCTTTTAAAAAAAAAGCAGGGCACCCGGATTTGTGGATGAGGTTGCTGATTAGGTTCTAGATAAATATGTTACATATTTCATATATATTTTTGTAAATCTTTTTAAATGAACTCTTTCCAGATAAAGAATAAAGTCTTGCTTTTGTGTGTTATTCTGTACAAAAATATAAACTAGGGTTAGTTTTGACCTCATTCCTTGAATTTTACTCTTTATGTGGTTTGTATATAATAATAATAAAAAACATCTTGTTTTTGTCAATGGATAATCTTTTGGGAGTGTTGGGGTTAGCTTCTCAGTCATGCTAATGAAGTACTGAATTTGTTTACATAAAGAGACTTTGCCTAGTGGCTGCACAGATGTCAGAATTTAAAGTACTCATATAATTTTAAATTACTATGGCTGGATTCCTGAAGCAAGAGTAAAGGAAATAATCAAGGTGAATTAATGAATGCTATTTATTCCTAATATTAAGTGTACATTAAGGATTAAAAATACACTGAAGACACTGAATTCAACAAAGAATACATAAGAATACTAAAAAAGTTCAGTTATGTTTTCCAAGATGAAGGTAAGAAAACATATTATATTCCCCATATTCACATAGGCAGTTAAAATAATTTAAAGAATGAACTTTTATTACAAGTCTCCTAAGCAGTGAGAACAACAACAATAAAAAATATTCAACCTGTTATGACAGTATAAAACCTGATACAGTAAATGTTTGAGAATTGGTGACATTGATGTTCTGTAATATTTCTTTGATAAACTTTTAATAAATGTTTATTAGAGATTTTTTTTTCTGTTCTAAGAAATTTTCTTTTCTTAGCTCAACATTTCTGATTTGTTATCTTAAATTACTGGTAAACAATGAGTCTGTGCACAGGTGTAAGAGTTTTTATCAGCTGAATGCTAACCCAACTCTCGGGTCACTTCACATCTTGGTATCTTTTTTTCTTATTTTGTTATGCAGGGATAAAAAGATTTACTTGCCTGCCTTGTGGCTATTTCATTAAGATGATGTGAGTTAGTATAAAGTGCTCTTATGATCTAACATTGACTCGGATAAAAGGCATAGATCTGGTAGACATTGAAGGCACACTGAAATAATAGCTCTCAGAGGTATGAGCTATTTTAATGGGGGTCTGTTGATTCTAACTCCTAATTCTGTGAGGTTCTTCCAATATCAGCACCTCAAGGGGACTCTGTGTAACAAGGAAGACACACTCAATCTTTCACTAAAGCAATCAAATTTATTTGGTAAGTAATGAGTGGTTCCTAGTGCCAATCATTGCTGCCATTCCTGCGGCTTTGAAAGGAATGGAGCATTTTTTGCTGCACCTGAAGGGTAAATTGGCATTCTTGTTGCTTCCCTTCTCTCTCTGGGAGTGGGGAAGCAGCTAACTCTACATCAGCAGTTAACTCTACTTTAAGTCATGCAGTCTGAAGCAGGGCTGTAAGGATGTGGAGTCTGGAGCTCCAAACTGACTGTCTTAATCTGGCCATGGAGTAATGGTCAGATCTGTATTGGTAAACCACATTATACACAAGTTGCAGGAAGTGTTCCAGAATACCCATGTTCCAACTACTACAAAAATGGCTACCTAAATTCTTTTTGTACCGATTCTGAACCACTAAGAAGCTTTTATCATGATTGTAACTATCCCCTGCCTTAGCACCATTGTGTTCCAGATATAAGACAATGGCATATAAGTCCTCAGTGGGTACTGATCTGGTTGGTGTGGCCTGAATATGACTTACATGCACCATAGCACTGAGCTCAGGAGAAAGTTCAGCAGCCACAACTTCCTTTCCTCAAAAACATGGAAAAATGAGGCCTACCTTGTATATAACAGCCTAGTGGGAGACTTGGGTTCTTGACCTTCTTCAGCCGGAGGAGACTGGCCAACACTTCCAACTTCCCATGACAGTGCCCTTACCAGCAGGGTGTAGGTTAGGACAGATGGGGCATTTTCTGCTTTTCCTGGTTGAAGCTGTACATTCAAGAATGCAAGATTCAAGGGATCAAAAGGGGAGAATATAGATGTGAACTTGGCTCCACCTTTGAGCTGTTAGCATGCTTTACTGGGGCTTCTCTTTTCTTCTTTCAAGTTAATTCATGACTGTCCAAAGAAATGTCCAGGAATTAGGGACCTAGGACCCAGGTATTTTCTTCCTATTTGTGCCCTAATCATTACACTACAAAATTGGTCTATCCTATGCCTCCTGCGTTTCTGGCTTTTCACCTATAAGGTTTTTGGCTACAAAATGGTTTAGCTTCAACAAAAGGGACTTGTTTCTAGTACTGCTGTGAATAAGCTATAGATGATCATTTCTTCAAGTGTACAAATATGTTGAATTATAGCCTTGCTCACTGTGTGTTCTTGTGACATTTTCAGCCTGGTTTGCCAGTTAAAGAACCTGATAGAGACCAAAAAGTTGGGATTTTTTATTAAAGCAGAAATTCTAGTGTGTGCACCTATCAGGTACTGATTAGCACCCCGAAGCCTGTAGTTTCATTTGTCCTTTTGTGCTGGTTGTGTATGCGTATTTCATGAAAACAGTACCTATTTAATCTTATGCCTATGGGACAATAGCTATCTTTGCTAACACTGGGGGCTAAACCAGGGACCCCAAGCTCTGAGCTGAAAGTATGACTGTTACACTATTGAAGTGTTTCAGCCTTATGATTCTATGATTTTTCTGTAGCTTGAGCCAAGGAGTTGGGAGCTGTAACAGCCTTTAATCATATCTGGATCTGATATATACCAGATCAATACAGTTTGACTGGTGGGTTACATATGCATCTTTCACATTGAGCTAATAACGTTTAATATCTGAAACCTATTAAAACGTGGTTGTGCATGGCAGATCATAGGATTGTAGGTCATCTAGTCCCAGGTCTCAAGTTCATCTAGTCCAAGCCTCTGCTCAAGGCAAGATCATTCCTAACTAAACCATCCTAGCCAACTGCCTTATATGCTTCTGAAAGTTTTCAAGGATGGAGATTCCACAGTTTCTCTAGGTAGCCTGTTTCAATGCCTGACCACTCATTCAGAAAGTGCCTCTTTATCGCCAATCTAAATTTCCCCTACTGCAGCTGAAGGCCATTCCTTCTAGATTAGTGCCTTACATGTACAGAAAAAAGCCCAACTCCATCCTGTCTATAATCACTGTTCAGGTATTTGAAGACTGTTATCAAATCCCACCTCAGTCTTCTCTTCTCCAGGCTAAATAACCCTATGCCTTTTGGCCTTTCCTTGTAAGTCTTGCCACCCAAGCCCCTAGTAATTTTTTGTTGCCCTGCAGTGGACTCTTTCCAAACTGTCCATGTCCTTCTTGAGTGTGGAGTCCCAAACTGGATGAAGTACTGCAGGTGAGGCCTCACCAGTACTGAAAAGAGGTGAATCTCTTTCCTTGATTTGCAAGTGACACTCCTGTTAATACAACCCAAGATGCTGTTGGCTTTTTTCACAACAGGAATACACTTTTGGCTCATATTCAGGTTGTGGTCCACTGTAACTACCAGGTCTTTCTCTGCAGTACTGCAACCAAACCATTGCCCAATGAACAGTATCTGTACATTCAGTTTTTCTGTTCCAACTTCGCACTTGTCCTTATTGAATCTTATCTGTTTATTGTGCACCTTTTCTCCAGATTGTTCTGGATCATAGCCCTGCCTTCTCGAGTTTGTGCAATTCCACTCAACTCTGTGTCATCTGGCAGTTTGCTAAGTGTGCAGTCAATCCCATCATCCAGATTATTAATAAAGATGAACAATAGGACCCAGGACAGATCCCTAGGGATCTCTATTTAATACTCCTTGCCAAGTATAAATTGATCCATTGAAGACTACTTGCTGAGTATCATGATCCAACCAGTTCTGTATCCACCTTACAGTACTTTTGTTTAGTTTGCATTTCCTTAGCTTGTTAATGAAGATGTCACGGGAAATTGTATCAAAAGCCTTGCTGAAATTAAGGTATACCACATACACTGCTCTCCTCATCCACGGAGCCTGTTGCTTTATCATAGAAGGTAATCAGGTTGGTCAGGTATGACTTGCTTTTGGAAAATCCATGTTGCTTGTTCCTGATCACCTTGTTCTTCTCTAGGTGCTTCACAATGGATTTCTTGAGGACCTGCTCCATGACCTTTCTGGGCTTGGAGGTCAGGCTAACTGATCTATTGTTCCCTGGAAACTCCTCCTTCCCCTTAAGATGGGTATTATATTTGCCTTAATACTTGAAGTCCTCTGTGAAAATCTTAATATACGTAAGATAAATGAGTATGCAATGGCATTTCACCGATTAAAGAAGTGATGATTGTTAAACAGAAGAATTCTCAACAAATTGTTTTCAGCATTATTTTCAAGCACCAGCCATTGCAGCATTCTGTAGTATTATTTCCAACTACTTTTCTTGATAGTTTATATATACAGAATATAGTACTGCTGCCCACACTTCTTTCTGTTTGCAGTTTTTAAGCTTATAGTCTTACTGACAGATATTTATAATGTATTCCTATGTTCTGCCCTCTGCTATAATCCTGACTGATCTTTATATCTAAATGTAAGCAAAACCGTATTTAAAATCTTCTCTACCACAAATTTCACACATGCCAGCAAAATCAGAAAGTAATGGCAGAGGTGGTTGGACTCTGGGATAGATCAGAGCCCAAGATAAGTGCCCAAATCCTTCTGAAGGAGGCAACATGAAATATTTTGCAGTTTTATATAGATTGTATGCTGTGCTTATAATTAAGCAGCAATTATTGTGGAAACATAATAGCTTAACTATACTGGAGCAAAAAAATTATCTTAAATATACACAAATTAGAAAATAATATTAGCAATCTCTGCTTGGACTTCTCTCCCTGATGCAATTACTCCTAAAGAACGGTGTATAAATACTTCATTGTCTATTTTATTTTCAATTTTTCTAAACATACTGTAGAATCCTTTTATTCCATTTATTACTGTCAGTAATAAAGATTTTTTTAAAAAGTGTTACAGGCAATATAAGGGTAATTTATAAAGCAACAGGAAAATTATTCCTCTGAGTCTCTGGCCAGCTTTTGTTTTTATTTTAGTTTAGAAACTATAAACTTGAATTGCTGTAAATTAGTTTTTTTTTTCATTTTGGGGTAGTTACAGTATTGGAAAGAGAAATGAATATACCTGGTAGAATTAAGATACAGCTTTAACATTAAAATTAAAACTAAGTAAAAAGAAATGGAAAAGCATGTGCTATACTTACTCATGTATAGACAACTTCTAGGTCATAATATTATGAAATTTTAGGGGTATAACCAAGACTAGTCCTAAAAGTGTAGTGTTGTGATACAAGAAAGAGCAGAAATGACTAAACATATAATCCATTGCAGAAGCCTAACAACCAGGGACTGTACCTTGGGTGATATCAGAGCCTGGGCTGGTAGCTGTGGGGCTGCTATTTTTGTACCCCTTCTAAGTGGGTGTCTGAAAGCAACATGGCTCTGAATCAGCAAAGCACTTAATCACATTTAATTTTTAAGTAAGCAAGTAGTTGATTTCAGTTGGATTTTTTTATATGTCTAAATTCATGTTTCAGTGCTTTGTTGGTTTGGAATAACATTTGAAAATTAAGGCTAAGAACAGAAAAATGGTTTAATTTGGGGCTAATTGTCTTGGGCTTTGACTCTCATCAAAACAGGCTGGTGCAATCCTTTACACACACCACTTGAATCGTAATGAATTCATATTTAGTCTTGATTGTCCTGGGACAAAATATTAATTCAGACACTTCACAGGTACTTGAGGTGAGAAGTAGGCCTGTAGGTTTGTAGTATCCCAGAATAAAAGGTTTTGTCCCAAGGGAAATAGATCATTTCTTTTTAGCCAATTGTATTAGGTGTCCTATGTAATCTGAAGAGCAGTACAGGGTGGGCATCCTTCCTGTGTGTTAAAAACAGTTTTCTACAGAGTCAAAGGCCAAAAAAAGTCACGAAGGAAGAAAGGAAGTACTGTGCCCATAATATTTACACGATTAGAGGCCACAACTGAGGATAGCTGTTTGTTTTACAATAAGGATGACTATTTAAAACTTAATATTCCTGAGGTCAGAATATTTCTGTTGTTTCCAGTTTTCTTAGCATTATGTATCCTCCTTTTTGTTGTATGTATTCTTGTTTATACATGTGAAAAAGAAGACACTTTTCTATGACAGGATCTCACATAAAACCAGCACGTGTGGTTCTTCTGTGATCAGTAGTGTGCATATCTAGCATATCTAGCAGTAGTGTGCATATCTAGCTGGAATTATTAAAAATATAGAAAGTTTTAAATTCACCATATGGCTGTAAATCCAAAGCAACCTATAGGGCAGCTGACATTTTTATGTAGTCCTTTAGCTTTCATTTTGTTAGCAACATCAACTGGCACATTCCTAGCAACATTATGCTCTAACAAAATTCAGCATATCTTGAGGAGTCAAAAATAGTGGAAGCATTTGTGGCACAAAACTCCCCTAAAATTTAGCTTTTATATAGAATATTTGTTTGTTGTTTTTTTAATATATGTTTAATCAGAAAAATACTTAACATAGAAAATTGGAATAAAAATACCTCAATTTTTTCTGTAAGTTGTTGAACAAACAGCATGCATCTGTCTACTAAAGACCAGTCCACAGCTGGCTGAGCAGACACATCAAGTATTATCTCATCTGTCAGGGATTTTTATAGACAATAGAGACTTCATATAATGCCCTGCTCTGAGGGGGAGAGAGAGAGAAAGTATTTTTTAATTTAACTATATATTAAATAAATGTGGCTGTTTTTTGAGGCTGTGTGGAGGCTGTGTGTGTGTATGTGGGGTGGGGGTGTTAAAGTGCAGGTCAGCCATAGGACTTCATGACTGCCAATCAAGAAAAACATATTCCAGAACAGACAATGGCAGAAGACATGGTAGAACTCTTCTCTATTCAGGTGACTACTTCCTGTTACCTGAAAAGATTTTATTTGGCAGGTGTTGCAACGTGTCTACTTACATACTAATATGGAGGTGAGTTTGGTGGAATGAGACTTCCTTGTTCATCCCATTATGAGATAGCCCTTCCCCTTTTCCTTTTCTATTTTAAGTGGGGTGGCTCTGTCTGGGAGGCCCTGTGCTGTCCTGGCAGGGATATGAGAGAGCGGACAGCAGGGAAGGGGGCAGGATAGATTTTATCAGTGAAAGTGAGAGATGCTTCTGCTAGAGAAGTTTTCACCCTGACTATGGAGGGAGACAAAAGTGGCATGAGGTTTTAAGTAGACCTAAAGAAAGGCTAGAACTGGGAGGAATCTGGTTGGGCCTGAATTGGCCTGGGGGAAAGTCATTAGATATAACTCATCCCAAAGAGCAAGCAACTTAACCATTGAAGAAATAGGAAAGCAAGGTAAACAGGAACATTGGGAGAAGGCCCTGACTGGGAGGGTGAGGGGTGGGGAGGGCAAAAAAAATCTGTTTGTGGAGGCATTGCACCCCCCCCCCACACACACTTGGATTTCTCTGAGTTCTGTAGTAAATCTCTGAACTTCAGCTCAAATGCATTTGAGTTTACCCCTAGGTAAAATTCCTTATGCCTAGACTGGAGGAGGGCAAAACTCGTACTACTGCTTGTTTCTGTTCCTTTTACCTGAATTTTTAATGCCACTGCTACCAAAACTTGTGAAATTCAATGAGGCTGTTTTCCATCACTCTATTGTTCCCAGCATTCAGCTAGTCCAGTTGACCTCAACCTGGCGTTCTTTCCAAAACAGCTGTGTAGGTATAAAAAGAGTGCTTACATTCAAATTAATGTTTTAGAAACTTTTTCTGAAGGCTCTGCACTTAGCCCCATTCACTTCTGTTGTCTGAAGACAGATGACTGGATTCAGTACAGCTGGCAAACTGCTGAAGGTTTTGCTTAATTACTGCCAATTAGGTGGTAAGAAATCAGGCATAAAACAGTACAACTCTGCATAAAACCCAGCTCAATATATTGCATGGTTAAAACCAAGCATATTGCTTTGTATTGGTGGTGTAACACTAAATATTGAAAAAATATTTGAAAAATAAGAAACTAAATTTTAGACAACAGATACTAGATAGAGATATATGAATATCTCAGTTATAGAAATACAATTTACAAGGGGAAATATATATGTACTTTTAGGATTGACCACACTTTTTGCAATTCCAGGGTACATATATACTTATAATTCATTGGCCAATGATTAGGGGCCACTGTAATTCAAACTCCCAGAGCAGGAGAGAGGGGTTGGGGGGAGGGGGGAATCAGTCTCCCTTCAGGCTCGCTGAAGCCAATTTTAGGTGTTTTTCAAGCCAGGCCCTCCCATGGCTCTGGTTAGAGGAAGTCCACCATGGGGCTGTTTACTATTGGACAGAAGCACACAGGTTGTTGTTCAGCTGTTTTAAGAAAGTAAAGCTCACTACTTATTAAACAACAACTTTTTAGTAAAGCTCACCACTTAATTAAATATAATAAATAAACTTTATTAAACAACTTTTATTGTGTGCTAACTTTTATGGAACTCTATGCCCTGGGCCCTGCACACCCCTAAGGTTGGCTCTTGCCTCAGGCAAAGTCTGCTTCTGCAAAATCCATGTTAACAATGAAAGGGAGCTTGGAGCAGTTGCTAACAGTTCCTGGTGACATATCCTGTCTATGTGGAGTGAACACTTCGCCATAGATGGAGATGGTGCATCCACCAAATTCATGGGGACTGTGAGGCATTGCTTTGCAAGAGTGTATAGCTCTTGGAATTGCTCCCTGACAGAGTTCCAAAATACAGTTACATTCATGGGTAGCTAGCACTCTTTGACACTGCTTACATAAGCAAGATATTTCTGCTAATGCTGTTTTCTCCACCCAGGAATGGACTTGAGCAGCTGAGCATCAAAGCTCAGCAGGGCCACCTGTTTTGAGTGTCACACCTGAACAATGTGAATTTTTTCACTGTTATAAGTGACAAGGCAGCTAGTTGCCTGAACCTTGGTGGATTGGAGGGATCATATATGTAAAATCAATGAAGGCTGGCAGCTACTGCCTGAAACACCTCCCTTTTTCACTGGTTTTCTCATTGACACTTGCAAAGTTCATGCAATGATGCCTTGGCTTAAACCCAGTTTAGTAAACCCATCACTTTGTTGTGAGCCATGTAGATGGAGCTGCCAGCCCTCAAACCAGGTGAGGAACTCCATGAATTTTATGACATTTTCTGCCATAAAGGCCACCTGCTCTTTAATGTCTCCCTTCTCCAGAAGATCCCTTAGCTATAGCATGCACTGCATGTGCAATATGATGTCCAGCTCTTCAGTCACAAACTGCCGGTAGTACTAGGTGTGTTTGGCATGGTAGTGCTAGGTGGTGTTGAACTATGAATTATAGTGGGTAAGCCCAGATTCACATTGCAGCAGAAGAGTAGCATGTGGCTCCTCATACTGATTAGCTACGAACTCTCTGTACTGGAGCTTATGGCCAGAACAGCGTTTGAAGGCTTTTTTCAGGCAGGCCACCAGGCTATCCACATCGTGGAACTATGTGCACCAGATGTCACTCACCAGTGGCAGGAAGTGCATACTGCAAAAGACATATACAGAGTTGGGCATTGCTCACCAGAGCACATTGGTGAAGGCCTTGTGATTGTACATGGCCTTGTTGGAAAGGAAGGCCAAGATCTTGTTGAAGTTTACATCTAAGCTGTAGATGTGTTTTCACTTTCATGACCACCCATGCAACTGTTGGAAAAACTGACAACCTCAACAAATCTGATTGGCTTTGCCTGACAAACAGGCAGTTCACCACTTGTCCAGCTCCCACTTACAAAAAAAATATACAGCATGTATTGGTCTCGACTGTCTGTGGCTTCATCAGCCACAATGGAAATGAAGTCAAAATCTGTCAGTGCAGCTTTTGTGGACTGCATGTGTGAAGCTATCAGCCGAAGAAGATATTCTTTCTGAAACCTGTTGGCTCTTGGAATACTTCCCACATTTGGCACATTGTCCTGCAAGTACTGTCTCAGGATCAGGTGGTCAAACATCTGCAGAGGGATATTTGCATCTGTGAATGCCTTGACCAGGCAAATGTAGCCTCTCTCCTTGTCAGACTGCTTTCAGTGCTCTTTTTAAGCATCAGTACTAGTCTGCTCCTGGAAACACATAGGGCTTTCACAATGTTTCTAGGGCTCTGCAGCCTTCTCTGGACTTCAGGTAAATTTTTTAAAAACTTGTTTTATAAGCAATTAGTTGCCATTCTGCCATGTTTATTTGTCTAGAGCCTGTGGCATCATATTTGCTTCCATAGCAATGAATTAGCATTGTGGTGTTGCAAAAGTTGAGGAAATCTGAAATTCAAAAGTTCTTGTCTACAACTTTGTGGTTAGTGATATGGACTCATGCTACCCTGGATTCCCAAAATGATATTGATGAATGCATATCTCATCCCACTTGAAGTCTTAATCCTCCTTTTGGGTCAAATGAGCTTGGTAAATGCAGATGACAGAAGCTGTGCTAGTGCTTCAGATTTTGCCTGGAGGAGAATCCAGAGAGAGAGAGCCAGGAAAAGAGATTTTTTTCTTTCCTTTTGCATAAATATTCTAAAGAAGTGTTTTCTTTGGCAGAGTAGCCCATGCAAAGGATCAGAAGACTGTTAATTTTTAATAATATTTGACATTAAAGTTTTCCTAATTGTGAAGAAAAATACATGCATTGCTTTTGCAGCATTTCCTTGTGAGGCATTCTGGGGTTGATACTCCTTGCTATAAATAAGCAAGCACTTGCAAGGAAAAATACAATTTTTTAGGCATTTTTCTTCATCTCATGCTTCATAGGCACTTGGCAAATGAAATGAGATAATAATTTTGTACCATGAAAATAAAAAGAAAATAAAAAGAAAAATGCAGTGTATTCACATTCATTTAAATTTAAGATGAATGTGGTCAGATACAGAAAAGTTTCTAGGATCTTGTATAGCTTTACCATTGCTGGGAGGTTTTTTTGTTTGTTTTCCTTTTTTTTAAATACCAAATACTCAATAATCATTTCAAAGCAACTTTTGGAACATTAATAGGAAAGCATTTCCTACCAGTTTTACTATATGACTTCTCATTTTTGATACTTATAGGCTGTATGCCCAGATGATTTGTATGTTTTGGCATTTCCCCCCTATATTTTTGAGATGGTGCCAAAAAAGGATCAGATGCCTAGATGGACTGTGTCAATGGAGGAACCTGATACCCATTGGAAGGTGCACTCTGCTGACCCTTAACTTAAGTCTTCATACTCTGTTAAATTAGTTTCATGATCACATGAGAAGACCTAAAGTAAAAAGGTTAAAAGTGTTCAGCTTATTTTCAATTTGTAAATGACATTTCAAAGTGATAGTTAGGTACTCCTTATATTTTTATTCTTGCTTTCTCAGTTTTGTTTGGCATTTTGGGTTTGTTTTTTTTTTGCTTAGTATTTTATCCCTATAGAAAAAATAACAAAGAAATGAACTGTAACGCCATCTCTGGAATGAAAGAAGAGTTGTGTCTGGCACTTACAGCAAATCTGACTGTTTCTGATGAGTTATGTTTATACCACAGAACCAGCTCCCTAAAGCAGTGAGTCAAAAATTTTCCAGCAGTGCATTTTTTTGGAAAAATACTGATTGTAGTATTTCAGAGTCCATTGAAATCAATGGGAATCTCTTCAAGTAGCACATGAACTTACCACATCACTGATAATGCCCCTGCTTTCTCAAGTATGAAATGTCAAGAGTTCATGAAAATCTACAAGTCTGGGCACATCTACCTCCTTGCTAAAATATCCACAAAAGAACAGGATGGTTGAAAGAGCCATTTTAGAGACTAATTTATAAGAAGTCTTTCAAGGCTTTGGATGAAGCCTGCTGTGAAATATCTCTTTAACGACTGCTAAGAATGACAATAAAATTTTATAACTCATCCTTTTGGACCTGTCAAGTATGCTGATGAGGATTGCTTATGTGGACCAAGTCAAATCAGTATCTTGGCTCTTGTTAGGAGAAACTGCTTAGCTTCTACAAGCTCTAATTATATTAAAAAGTATAAAAACACCCCTTAATCCTACAGATACTCCAGTTTTATTAAGTACCATACAAAATTCAGACTTGAAAACATTTGTGTTAAAATTGTTGAAGCTAAGGGAGAAGGTGTTAACAGATTAAATAGTTCCTAGTTCCCTGTGAAATTAAGGTGTCTGTTTTTTTTCTAGTTTGTAGCTTACTTATAACAAAATAGAACAGCAGAATATGCACTCTGCATCACCCCCCTACTACAGCTTCAATAAATCACACTTTTGCCAATGTTAACATTTGTTGCAATAACTTTCGCATGACTGATCAAAGCACCTTTAGGGATGTAAGGTTATAAGAATATTTTCAATCAAAAAAACCCAGTGTGTTCAATCTTAAATCAGCTGCTACATTTTCAGTGACAAGCTGAAAATAAAAAATAAGGTGAGCAGCTATAGCTAAACAATGTAGCCTTCTTTGATCTAAAGGATCAAAAAGAAGACTAATATTAGAAGAAAACAGCATAACTAAAATGTTTTCTCTGACCTTATTTTATACCTCAACCTTTTTTTTGTATTTTATATAGCGGAGATTTGTTTTCTTTGCAGTCCCAATAATCTTTTCAGTGCCATGGATGATTTTATAGAAACACAGATTTAAATTCCCTTTATATTATCTGCTCAGAGTTTTTCTTTGGTTTGCAAAATGACTGCAGTTCAATTTAATGTATTGCCATATGATTCCAGATTTTTTTCTAGTACAGCTATAAGATTGTTTACATAGATACAATCTTATTTAAGACTTTTTTGAAGAGTTGTATCTTTTTTATTCTTCTACAATTAGTTTTCGCTATGCATAGTCCACTCTTCGATTTCTCTGTCACAAACCCCTTCACCTCATTATTTCCACCAAACAGCCCAAAGGCTAGGTACAGACAGTCAAAATGCCTGAGGCAAAATCAAATCAATCTAAGTTATTCTGTTTTCTGTAAGTGGTATATGTCAGCGCAGGCTATTACTGGGTTCGGATGCTTGGGGACTTAAGAATGAGACAGGTAATTGATTTTAAGGCGTTTTATTGGTTAAAATACTTATAGACGCCCGGCGAGCAAGGTGCCGGCCGAGCGGAGAAGCAGCAGCTTAAGCGAGGAGGGGCGGATGCTCTAGCAGTGGGTTGGGGCTGCGCCGCTCCACAGGCTGCTGTCGTTTGGAGTTGACAAGAAGTGATGCGACTCAGGCAGGCAGAGGGTGATGGTTGCTTGGGCGGGCTGTTGTTAGGGGGTTCACGAGTTGCGAGTTTATGGGTTGTGGGGACACGCGGGGTGATCAAGCCTGCGTCCGACCAGCGGCAAGGTCCTGGAGTTACTCCCTGCCTTCGGGGCGGGAGCTTTCTTTTATACTAGGGATTGATGCGAGGAGTTTTCTTGCTCGCAAGAAAAGCTTTCGTGGGCTTTTTCACTGGTCGGGCGTTGACTGGTGATCACGGGTCTTGGCTTCCTCAGTGAAGCTTTGCCGTTTATGTTCTATTTTTTAGTAAGGCCATGTTATATTGGTCTTGTACTTTACCTGCCATAGTGGCACAGCTCTTTACAGTGCTCACTAATTTTGACAGTATAATTTAGATCAGTAGTGAACAGAGCACATATGCCATTGAAAATACCCTCCTGTATTTGTTTTTTCTTCAGGCAGAACTAGTGACATACTCTCCATCCTCTTCAGAGCTTAGATGGCTTTATTCATGGGCTTCAGCTGGCAAATACTCTTGATCTTTGGTATGTGGCTAGATTAATTAAAGACCATTTCATCCTGACCTAAGCACATAGGTTTTAAGCTGTGGGGTAAGTCAGAGGATAGGAAAATGATCAGTGCCCCTCAAGAGAACAACATGAGTGCTCCTGTTACAGATTGACTAATAAACTTACTTCAAGGGAAGATAGTATTGCCTTATTCCTGGTGTAATAGCTAGGAAACCTCCTGGGTTCCCTAGCAACTGTAGGGAATAATGGCCCATTATCCCTAGTGTGTGGTTGCTAGGGAACCCCTGATACTTTCCTAGCTACAGAGATAGAGATTATAGGGGCTGCTCTCTGCCCCTGAAAGCCAGCCTAGTAGCTCACCAGAAGAGGAGGAGATATTTTGTGGCTCTCACTTCTGCAGGAGAATGGGGAAGACTCCTTGCCCAAGAGCCTTTGTTGCTGGTATAGAAGGAGAACAGTGATAGCACTTCCAAAACTACAAAGTAAGGAGAGTGGCCATGTGGCATCAGAAAAAAAAAGTTACCAGGACTGAGTTTCCAGCCACAAGCCGTTAGATCCATGGAAAAGATTTTAGGTTGCTCTGTGAGTGAGTGTTTTGGTATTCAAATCTGAATTCTGTGTTGTTTCTTTGCTTGCATACAGGGTATTTAGTCAATGGATATTTGGCTACTTTGGCCTTTCTGGATGAATGCCATCTGCCATGCATTTTACATATTATAGAATAATTCCAGGGATAAGGCACCTAGTGAAATTATGTATAATTCATAAGCACCATGTCATCTTTCTTTATGTTAAATAAGTATACAAATGTTCAATACTGTGACAACTTAAGAAATGTTCAAAAATAACCCAGAATTTTGTATTCAGTCAATTATAGATGAGTAATATAGCTACATTAATGTATTTTTACTGTAAATAGCAATCATATTGATTTAGAAGGACTTCTTTGAGGTGATTTGCTGGACTTTCTGAAGGGTTCTTGGCTGGAGTCTTCTCAGGAGTCTTGGCTGCAGGTTTTTCTGGAGTCTTGTTTGCTTTTTTTAAAGGAAGTGTTCAAAGAAGTGTGTGGACAGATGTTCCCCAGGTGATGGGTGATGCAGTGAACTTCTTTGCTGGCATGGCAGGCATGGTAAAGTCAAAACTGATGTCAGAAAGTTGAAACAGGGTGTCAATTTATAAATGTTGCAAATGCTGTTCGTTGTAACTCAAAACATCTTAAGTCAAGGACTGCCTTTATTTAGAAAAGATATATTTCCTTCAGATAAAGGAAGAAGGCTATGCTTTAAGGAAATGTGCCTTAAGGAAATGATCCTTCAGGCACAGAGGGAGATGATCCCGATGCAAAGAAAAAGAGGGAAAGGGGCCAGAAAGCTTCCCTGGCTGGCCAGAGAAATCCAGAGCAGTTTATGGGCTAAAAGGGGAGCATATAAAAAGTGGAAACAGGGAGAGATTACCAAAGAGGAATATACCTCCACTGTTGTGCTTGTAGGGAGGCAGTTAGATGGACCAAAGCTACCATGAAGCCGAGGATGGCATCCCAAGTTAAGGATAACAAAAAATTGTTTTTCAGCTATATAGGGAGTAAAAGGAAGGCCCAGGATGGAATGGGACTCCTGTTAAATGGGCAGAAGCAATTGGTGATGGACAGGGTGCGGGGACAAGGCTGAACTCCTCAATGAGTTCTTTGCCTCAGTGTTCCTATGCGAGGGGCAAGACAAGTCTCTCACTGGGATTGTGGAGCGGTAGCAGCAGGGCACCAGACTACCATGCATAGACACTGAGCTGGTGCAGAGTCACTTGGAGGAACTGGATGCTTTTAAGTTGGCAGGCCCGGATGAGCTCCATCTGAGGGTACTGAAGGCACTGGCTGACATCATTGCATAGCCACTGGCGGGAATATTTGAACACTTGTGGCGCACGGGCCAGGTCCCGGAGGACTGGAAAAGGGCCAACGTGGTCCCCATTTTCAAGAAGGGGAGGAGGGAGGACCCAGGCAACTATAGGCCACTCAGTCCATCCTAGGCAAAGTCTTTGAAAAAATTATCAAGGCTCACATTTGTGAGAGCCCGGCATGACAAATTATGCTGAGGGGAAACCAGCACGGGTTCGTAGCAGGTAGATCATGCCTCATTAATCTAGTCTCTTTTCATGACCAGGTTACAAAATGCCTGGACACAGGAGTAGGGGTTGACGTTATATACTTAGACTTCAGGAAGGCCTTCGATACGGTATCCCACACTATACTGGTGAACAAGTTAAGAGGTTGTGACTTGGATGACTACACAGTCCGGTGGGGTCCCTCAGGGCTTGGTCCTAGGACTGATACTCTTCAATAATCTTCATCAGTGACTTGGACCAGGGAGTGAAATGTACTTTGTCCAAGTTTGTGGATGACACAAAACTGTGGGGAGAAATAGAGATGCTGGAGGGCAGGGAACAACTGCAAGCAGACCTGGACAGGTTGGACAAATGGGCAGAAAACAACAGAATGCAATTCAACAAGGAGAAATTCAAAGTGCTGTACCTAGGGAGGAAAAATGTCCAGCATACCTACTGCCTAGGGAATGACATGTTTGGTGGAATGGAAGCGGAAAGGGATCTTGGAGTCCTAGTGGACTCCAAGATGAACATGAGTCGTTAGTATGATGAAGCCATCAGAAAAGCTAATGGCACTTTATCATGCATCAGCAGATGCATGACGAACAGATCCAAGGAAGTGATACTTCTCCTCTATCGGGCACTGGTCAGACCGCAGTTGGAATACTGCGTTCAATTTTGGGTACTGCACTTCAAGAGAGATGTGGATAACCTGGAGAGGGTCCAGAGAAGGGCCACTCGTATGGTTAAGGGCTTGCTGGCCAAGCCCCATGAGGAGAGACTGGGGCACCTGGACCTCTTCAGCCTCCACAAGAGAAGGTTGAGAGGCGACCTTGTGGCTGCCTATAAATTTATCATGGGGGCATAGAAGGGAATTGGTGAGGCTTTACTCACCAAGGTGCCCCTGAAAGTTACAAGAAATAATAACCACAAGCTAGCAGAAAGCAGATTTAGACTAGATGTTAGGAAGAACAACTTCTCAGTTAGAGTGGCCAAGGTCTGGAATGGGGTCCCAAGGGAGGTGGTGCTCTCCCCTACCCTGGGGGTCTTCAAGAGGAGGCATCTAACTGGGGTCATCTAAACCCAGCACTCCTTACTGCCTGTGCAGGGGGTCGGACTCAACGATCTATTGAAGTCTCTTCCGACCATAACATCTGTGAATCTATGTATGAATCTATGAATCCTGCAGGCCACCTGGCGTTTCATTTTCTTATTGTCTTCTGGCAACTAGAGACAGAGAGATTCAGACCTTGTTTAAAGTCAAAGGAAAAACTTCCATTGACTTTAGATGGGACCAGGATTTCACTCTGAAAATTCTGATATTATAATCTGAAACCCTGTGGTAAGATATTTAGGAATTCTATTGATTGCATTGACTAAGAGGCTTGGCTTAGCAGTGGTTATTGTTTATGTAATGTATGGACTTGCAGTCAGGAAGGCATTTTTTCTAATGCTACAACTACATCAAAATAATGTCCTGGCATAACAGAATCCATTGTTTTCACTAGGAATTTGGCACTGAGATTTTCAGGTTAACTATATGTAGTGACCACCTGTGATAGTGACTAGATTACAACAGAAGAATAGCTGACAACTTTTAATACTATGCAGACAAAACTTATCTTTTTGTCTACAAATAACGGTTTTTTGACATTTGACAGGTGCTGACTGGAATGACTGTAGTGTGATGTTGATCACCAGGATCTCTTTGAGTCAGCACAACTTGAGTGGCTTCTGTAGAACCATAAATTCTGTGTGAAAAATAGGGTTGAAGTACAAAATGGTAGTGTGTTCATCAAAGCTAGATTTGATGGTTTTAGTTGCTTCAATATGTACTTTCATCCACACAAGCTTTTTTTTGTGTATTATAAATGCCAAAATCAAATAGCTAGAATTTAAAAATTTATGATGAAACTTGAGTTAGAGGCTGACCACCATGCCTATTAAAAAAAAAAAGTTCCTTTGACAGGCTATGAAGGCAGTGTATAGATGAAAGGATAGTGGCCATGATATTAGACCTTGAATTTGGAGGATTGGCACCAAATAAAACAAAAAATATGTTGGTTTTATTTATAATTTTTTCTTTTGGACCCAAGATGGGTCCTACTATTTAGTGCAATGCTTAAAAGTAATTTTACTCCTAAGGTGTGCAAGACATTTGGTTTAAATGAAAAATATTTATTAATGACTTATTTGTGCTAGATCATCTATTTCTTACTGAGCAAAATTCTGAATAATTTTAAATAAATAAATAAATAATTTGGTCTTATTAAAAAAAAAATGGATCTTCCTTCCACCTTATCTAGCCATCAGGAAAGGCAGGACCTTGAGATCAGAATCCTTTCAAACCACGGTATTTGGCCAGACCTTTTGAGGTAGAGTATATGAAATTCAACACAGACTTTCCAAACCCTTCAAGCTCCTGACCTGCGGATGTCTTTTCAGGAGTGAACAAAGTAGTCACTGGATTGTAGGGGACTTGTGATACCTTCATGGTCTGAAAAATTGCAAGGACATTTGAATGTGATTTAAATATCCTATATAAGAATCTTTCAGGGCAACTACTGACTTGGCCTATTTAACTCCCCCCTCTCTTTCCCCCAAATACTAAACTAATAACAGCTGTATGTAAACAGTATTTGTCACATGCTTCCAAGAAGAGAACAATAAAGCTATGAAAACTTGCGTTGCTTCAGGACAGATTAATGTTATGTTTATAACATATTTGCCTCTCTCGCAAGGAGTAACAAGCAGCCAGAGAGAGAATTTTTAAATGAGGAAATTAAATACGAGGAGGAGAAGTTGGGGGCAAAGACAAAGTCTCAGTTTCATCGGGAAAATGGGAGTGCTTAATGGACTTCCTAGTGAGTTCCATAAAATCTTGAACATTTATTAATTTAATTCCCTGCTTATGTGTTAATCAGTTCTAGGAAGTGGTTTATTACTACTTTTACTCAGGCTAGCATTAATTACAGCACTCTTGCAATTTATAAAGATCCTATGGATAGTATGGACTTCTATAGAATATGAACGTTAACTTCCTAAAATTTCCTCTGTTAAGATGTGAAGATGCGTAATTGTAAAACGAATGCTTGATGACCAATTGGGATTCAGAATTTTCACTGGTGCAGTGGAAAAACAGGGATCTTAGCAAGAGTTTAATTATTATTCATTCACCAGGGTACAATACCATCCTGAAATAACATTTTTTCCATATCCTAAAGCAAATAGCACTTTTTGATGTCTGTCACATGAGTTCAGTAGGATCAGACCAGATCAATATGTAACTGGGAATAAAGGCCATTAAAGAGCAAACAAAATTTGACACATTTCCCCTCAGTTCAGCATAACATTGATGACCAGGGATCCTGGTTTTCTCCTATAAAAATCCCCAATTTTCAGATTTAAAAAAGTAACCCCAAATCCACATTTTTCAATGATCAAAACAAAACACCTCTCTCTCTCTCTCTCTGTGTATCTATCTCCAAATATAAGTGATAAGTGTTGTTTCACTTTGATCACAGAAAAATGTGGATTTTGGGTTACTTTTCTAAATCTGAAAATTGGGGATTTTTTTTTTTTAAATCAGACAAAACCAGGATCCCTGCTGATGACCCAGCAAGATGTTAAAAGATGTTATGATCTTCTGGATGAAATATGTTTGAGGTACCAGCAGCCTGCAATTATGAAGGATTCCACTGACAATTTTTTGCAAACTTTTATGATGGGTAACTATGGTGACCCCATATATTTAAATTAAGTTAATATATTTCGCCCCTGCTACTTCACTAGGATATATTGTTTTTTACTTCCTATGCTAACTCCTTAAGAATAAGCATGCTGTGTTAAACATATGGCACATTTTATCCCTTAGGTGGCAGCATCTTTGGAATTGCATTTTTCATAGCAGGGAAGTGTCCATAAATGGTTGTACCTGTCTAAGTAGTGTCAAGAAACATGACTCTGTTTTCTGTATACAGTACAGAGTCTTAGAGTAAATTTAAAAATAATTGACAAATAAACTATATAGGCTGACACTGCTGAACTCTGTTGTATTAACATAGAAATTATGAGACTGAAAACCAAGTGTATCAAAATCCACGCTGAATTTGTACTAGTTGATAAGAAGATGGACATTATTTTTATATTGAACTTTTTTGTTACATTCCTATCATAAATATGTAACCCATCACCTACCTACCATAATTAAACATATTCTGAATTACTTTTTCTTTGTAGCATTTAATGTATTGCTTATGGAAAGTGTTGACTGTAATGATATTCCCAGAGCTCAAATCTCAACCACAAGAAAGTTGCTACATAGAGTGGTGTTGTGGTCTTGACTACTCTGTTTTGTCAGCATGCTTGAACTTTTATATACGTCCCCATCTAGCCATCAGATTGTTACTTTTGCTGATTACTGAACCAGGCCAGATCCAAATTTGTAGTACAAAAGTGAAAGGGCTTATTAGAAATCTTTTGAAGTAAAATCGCATTTATGTTAGTGGAACCATTTTACTCTTTTTTGAGGCCAAATTGGGATTACTTCTACATGCTTTGTCAGACGAATAAAGGATTGCTGCCAACGTGGGTGACTGTTGGTCAGAATGAGAGCATAGGGTAAAATTTTCAAAAGTGCCTCTGTGCATTTGGTTACAGTGAGCATGATGGCTTTGAAATGCTATGATGAAGAAAATGATGCTTTTGAAATGGTACTTTTGAAAAATTTACCTTCGACATTGCTTGTGCCCCCATTAAGAAGCAGGGAAGTAGGTTGTGACTTGGATTAATAAGTTGCTGTGGACTGCTTGATACATAGGTTTTATGGCCGGGCCATGATTTAGTCCTATGTTACGTAGACATATTTATTTTTTAAAGATGGTCTTATTTTTTCATATGGCAGCATTGAGCTATTTGAACCATTGCCAGAGCCTTTAAATGGAAATGATCAGAAGGGGATAATTATCCTTCACACCAAACATTCAAATGCCCTACCATTGTTTAAAGACTTTACTTTTCAATTACTGACCATTTTTTCCTCAAATATTGTTATATAGCCATGTGACAAGGAAAAATCCTTCCTTTCCTTAGATGTGGCCTTGTAAATGGCATTATCTATTAGCTTACTGTGACGTTCGTGGACCGCACTGGATGATGCCCCTCATGGGTAGCCCCTCCCCCTCGTCTCGCCTGCCACGACTTTGATGGAAGTGAGTTACTTAACAGAGGGGTTCAGTGAAGATCTTACTACTGGAGGGGTCTTCCCACCGAGGGGTACTCACAGTTGCGATATCCCATGTTCCACGGGGCTCCGCCACCCCTACACCCCGTCCACTCACCAACCGGTCACTTCGAGGGTTTGCCGGGATCTTAATGGTAGAGGCAGGTCTATAAGCTGGTCAGTGCCTGCCGCTTCCTGGACTCAAGCGAATACTGGTTCCCGGCCAGCGCTCTCAAACCTGACTGTCTTCCCCACTATCGTGGGACCTCTTCCTTCTTTCTACTTTAGAAGTAATACTCTTCGTCCCCTGGGAGGCTTTCTGGGGCAGAGTATTGATCCAGGTGATTCCTGGAGCCCAAGCCCTCTGCGAGCTCCCAGGCTCTGGGTGTCTGCCTCGGTTGCTGGGCAGAGAGAGTGCTGCCTGCCTGTGAGGCAGCCTCTACCGGAGCTGCAGCCTCCTGCTCGTGCGCCTGCCTGCTCCCTTTCCCTCTCTCTCTCCCCCGTCGCAAGGCTTGCCGGGGCTTTTAAACTTTCCCGTGGCAGCCAGTGCGGCTGCTGCGATTTGGCTCCGCCGTTCCCCTTGCGGGGAACAGCTGTTTCAAAATCTGGCGCAGCAGTGGCTCGCGCGGCTATAATGGTGGCGGCTGCTGCTGCCGCCGTGTTCCCGGCTCTGGCGCTGTCGACCCTCCGGGAGGTAAGTGGGTCACCTCGGGGTCCCCTGGAGGGTGTACCTGTCCCCTGTGACCCTCCTCCTGTTTTCCGGGTGCCCATGATGGCGGCATGCCGTCGTCACGTTTACTCACAGTTTTATTAGTGTTTTATGAAGTCTATTTTTAATAATGCTCTTGACTTGAGGTACTTCAGTAAATTTTACCCTATCTACTTATAACCTTAATGATCTAACAAACCTACCTGCCACGTATTTTTGTAGAAACTATTTAGCAAATCTTTCATGAGTCATTAGAGAAAACTGTAATCTATTCAGACAACATGTGAATTTACAGAGTGATGAAATTTACATATTTTTGATCTGTATTAGTTAGCCAAATGTAGTTTTTAACATGCTATCTATAAAAGTACCAATGAATGCTGTTTCTTTGACAGAGACTTAAATTTGCTCATAGTTTAAATCTGCTCGATAGATAGTGTACCAGGCTTCTTAATAATACACTGGGCATAACGTGATTTAGTTGCAATAGTGTACTTGTGTGATTTTCAGTATGACTACCAAGCAACAAATGGAGAGCAGTAACACTCTTCAAAGAAAATCAGCATGATTTAGAGAATTGCAGATGCTATATATATAAACAAGCTGCTCTCCACAATAGTTACTTTAATTAGTAACCAAAAAAACAAATTGACAGTTTCTTTTAGAAGCATGAAAGAAGGGTGGGGAAGTTCAGTATGCTCTGTTTCTTGAGCTTGAAATACTAGGTACAACTTAGTCATTAAGATGTGTCCATAATACCATATTGTGAGCGTATAGTTCTTTTGGTGCTTTCTAATAATTAGAGCCTGGATCTTGCAATGTGTTAAGATTCTGAATACTCTTAGGTCCTATTGATTTTAATGAGAATTTAGGATTCTGAATTCCTCATTAGACTGGGCACTAGGAAGGCAGTCAAATGTTCACCTGTGGTTCTGTTAATAGTAGATATTGCTCTTTTGGGAGTGGTGTTGCACAGTATTTCACTCTGGACTTTCATTTCCTTTAAAATAATATTTAATGCTTTTTAAGTTGTTAGAAATCTAGCAAATTTAAAAAACATACATTAAGGGGTGGAGTTGTATCTTTCTATGAATCATTGCTATCTAGGATCCTTGCTAGGACCTATTTTTAAAATATAAGCTGTTTGAGAGTGAATTGGTATCTGTGAATGGAGTATTCACTTTAAGATACAGTTTTGAGTTTGAAACGCATTAGTAATAATGAAAGGTAATAACTGTCAACTGTTCTTTATTCGGAGAAAAAAATCTCACTCATTTTATTAGTCAATATGTACCCATATCACAATCTTTGAATTGACAGCCTCAGCAAAGAGGCTAAGAATTTAGGTCTTGGGTATGTAATTAGTCCCTAGGAAGTCAATGTCATTACTTATACATAAGATTAGAGATGTATACTTTCCTGAATCGGGACCTGGGAGTGATGTTAACTTTCAGTGGAGGTAAAGTAGCAAATATTTCACTGGGTCTCTCTTGTTATGGAAATGTAGTAACCTTCTTATCTTCACAGAAAAAGAAGTAATCATCTTAATGATTCAGTGTGACAGTATTTTTTCCAGTGCTTGTTAATTTCATGGATAGAAAAGGATTTTTTTCTAAGGCTGACAATTTAGCACTTCTTGCAAAACAAAATTCATAAAACTATGTAAGACAGGAATGGGCAGAATACAGCCCGCAGGCCAGATCTGGCCCACGGAGGGACTTTGTCTGACCTCTGGTGGGTCCATTGGTCCTGCCTGGCTCAGGTGACATCTGGCCCTTAGCACATCCTGCTGCCCTGGGTGCAGTAGGGTTGAGGTGGCTCAATGGCTGGATTGCATTTCTAGGTAGCCCAGATAGCAGCAGCTCCTTCTGGCTGCCACTGCCACTGGCTGCCACCAATGGCCCCAGCCCCATGGTACTGGTAAGGACCCATGTGCAAGTTCTGGCCTTGCCATGGCCTTCCCTGTGCCTGCTCCAGACCTACCGTGACTGGAGTGAACTAGCTATGGACCAGCCAGGACTTGTGTGCACAGCCCTGGCCCTGGCCTACCCCATGCCCACTCCAGACTGCCCACCCATGATGAGTTGTGGTGGCAGCAGAGCCAGCCAAGCAGAAGCTGCTGCTGGGTGCAGAGGAAAAAGCAGCCACTTCCTCCTTGCCGCTGCTAAGGCTTTCTTGCTGAAGCCACGTGAAGCCCACATCTAGGCTGTTCTGCAGTTCCTCTCCACTGCTGTCACTGCTGCCTCCAGGCTGCCCAGTGGGTGGTAGTCGAGAGGAGTTGCAGGATGACACAGGTCTGGGCTTTGGGTGACTGCAGCAAGAAAGGCCCAGCATTGGTGAGGGGGGAGGCCACTTTTTTCCTTCATGCCTAGCTTTAAAGATTTGGGTTTTAGAAGTTATTTTGTTTAGTATATTCAGTGATGCTGAATTGTCAATAAAGAGAAGAAATCAGTCAAATGATAGCTCAAGGAGAGTAACATTAGAATGGTCTTTAAAGAAATATTTCTGTCCTTCTTGGTTGAAGTTTAAGATCTGGAACTGAGAGCAAGAGGGGGCAGGAAGGGGTGGGGGAAGTGGATGGATGGAAAAATCCTATTGTCTGCATTTTCCGAATTATGTTTAATGTAAAGATTTTTTTTCTAGTTTGACTAATATTTTAGTAGTAAGTGCCATGCTTTCTTGTACTTGCTATTTTTAAAAATACTGAACTGTTCAGGGTTTTACATGAAGTTATAATTAAAGTGTATAGCTGTGTATAATGTACAGAAGGTAGAACAATGTTCTATAATCATCCAGGTTGGTATATGGATCTATTTTTTTCCCTTTGCAAAAGATTCTGATTTTTGTTATGTGTTTAGCAATTTCTTAAATGTAATTTCCTAAATAGAAAATTACTCTCCTATAATTGTAGTAGAGTGGTTTGCTTTTGCTGTGCTTAGTGAGCCTTGAGTTTAATGTTTTTCAGTCATATTATCAAGCTGCCATATTTGTTTTGCAGTTCATAGAAGCTGTAAAGTTAACAGAGGAACACATTGGATGTCTCACTGAAGTTATCTATACCTTCAGGAAGGGACAAATGTTAAGAAAAATTCTTATATTCTAAAAAATGGTTTATTTCCAGCTTGTTAAAAAGTTCTTATATCCTAAAAAATGGTTTATTTCCAGCTTGTTAATTAATAAATTAGATTTATTAATTATACTGTTAGTTAATGAATATACTGTCATGTCTTTACCTTAATACAGGATGGGCGGGGGGGTCTGATTGACAAGTTTAATCAGTTTGAAAGATTTTATGCATTATTCCCTTCTTTTAAAATGGTGAATGATATTAGCTGTGGTTTAAATGTTGGTGCACATCCAACTACTAATACAGGAGGCGTAATCTGTAAATATATTTATACACACAACTTGGTATTAGCAGTGATGATTGTTTTGTATGTTAAAGCAGGGGATTGCCAACCTTTTTAAATTGAGGATCAGCAAACCACAAACTGGAAGTGGCTGTGGACTGGCAAACTGCAGACTGGCAGCCAAACCTTTCTTATATTCAATACAAAAAAGGGTTGGCTGCTGGTCCACCATATGCTGGTCATTTCCAATCCACATTTTGCCACTCTGCAGTCACTTCCAATGACACTGCGTGAGGCCCTGCAGCCAGAACTTCCGTCTAGAACAACCGTAAAGACACTTTCACCCGGCAGGTGGGAGGGAAGGACCAAGCCTCAGTCACAGCACTCACCACCACAGGATAGGATGGGCCAGCCCTCTTGTGGGCTGGCAACCAACCCTTCACGGCCTGGCACTGGGCTGTGGCCCGAGGTTTGGTAACCCCAGTTTAAAACATTCATCACGATAGTACCAAATATACACTACAGACAGAATATAAAATACTTGCTTATAGAAGGAACAAATCTAAGTGGGAGTCACCTGTAAATTCTGACTTTACTTGATGAAGACCTGCACAATAGGTAATGGTGTGAATTCCTCAGATTCTTTCCCTTTCCCTGCCTCCTCTTTCCTTATCTAGATTCTAGTCTAGGGGGTGAGAAGGAAAAATCCTTCAGTTTCTACCTGGCTGGTTTCTGGTTGGATTTTAACTTTATAAGAAGTAGTACTCCAGGACCGGGCATTAGACTTTGAATTGAAGCAGCCTTTACCTGATACAGTACTCATATATTCTGTTTTTGTCTTCCTATGAAGAAAACAGATCACTGATTTGTGAAGCAGTTGTATTCCAGTTAGCATGTTTCACCTTTCTAGCCTCAAGTAGTATAAAGTATGATTAGCTCTTTTTCAGCAGGAAAGGATACACCTCTTGCCTAACTGGCAAGGGGAAATAAAGGCATATCTGGTCTCTATTTCTATATGCAATCCCTGGAGCAGAGAGTTTGTCTTAGATCAAGGTATTATACATCCCTATTATAATCAATGTACAAATATTTTGAGTTAAGTTAGAGGTTACAGCTTCTGTGAATTTCAAAATACATCCTTCTGCCAACGAACCTCATCTTCATCTCCTTCAGAATGACCAGTTACCTTCAAATCAAGTTGTTATTTTTTACCAGATATTGGAATGTTTGTGTTAGTATGTTATTTACAGGAGATGAGAAGGATATATTGAGCTGTGTCTTTCACACTTCTGGTAAGGTTGCCTATGGTTTTATTCTTCCTCTTGTAAGTATTAAACAAAAATATCTACAAGGCTATACACTTTGGTACTTTGCAAATGAAGGCTTTCAGGGAATAAGAGCAACATTTTGATATTTCTCTGGAAGGAATAAATCAAGCTGTCTTCCAGCTATGTTGCCCATCCTACCAGATTACAAAGGGAAGTTATTGGTACCTCATAATTAGCATTCTTGAGGCCCTTGGAAGATGTGCATTTAAAGGTGCAATAGAATATGATGCATGATCCCCACAATAACACAGGATGCATGATTGTGGCATCAAACATCAGATCGTACTCCATATTGTCAATGCAGGTGCAGCCCAGTTGATTCTAGGCTTTCCCTGCACTGGTAAATAGCAAGCTCCTAAGACTGGGAGCCAGGGTCAGCTGATGGTTCCTAGCTTTGGGAGATCATGGTGTGCTCCAGTGCCTGGGAACTTGAATCAGCTGACAGCTTCCAGTCTCAGATGGTGCTTGGTGTGGCACCATGGCTTGGAGCCCCTGACCGGCCACACACAAAATCACTGGTGTGATAGAAACCAACTACAAAGTTATCACACATTTTGTATAATAATTTTGTAGCTTATTCCTTGTTTTATCATGCCAGTAGCTGTATTAACAGGTGACTGGGTAACTACTTCAGACATGATTAACTGGTTAATCTTGTCTGAAATATAACATGTGTTGGAAGCTTGAAATAACCAATGGATTTTGTATCAAATGTGACCACCTTTGTAGCAATAACATAACTGTTTTGCAGCATAATAGGTTTTGTCTATATTCCTTACACAAGCAAAACTGGAACAAATCTGGATAAAAGTTAGATGCTTTTGAGATGAGACCATCACTGCTTTCTTGATTATTTTTCTTGAACATTGAGATTTGTTTCTGAATAATTATTTTTTCAATCAGGGCCAGATATTATGTCTTGAGTGTTGGAAATTTTCCTTCAACACTTCAGCAAAAACAGTTAATATCAGCAGTGAAATCAAGCACTTTCTAACTTTAATTAATCTGAAAATTCTGAGTGAGTTTAACAAAATGTGAAATGTTTTGCATTTGAGATGCTTATGTGTTCTGTGACCTCTGTGCCCGTCCTGGGTACCCATTTTTCTGGTAGCTCCCTCCAATTCTCACCTGGCACAACTTGATCTAAATACAATTTGAGGAGGGGAGGAACTGTTGTTAGATACCGGTACCCTGGTAAGAAACACACAGGTCAAATCTTTATTGCAAGTGCTTTATTACAGTTAATCTGTCTCTCTCTCTCTCTTTAAACTTGAATTCCTGGGGCTTGCTGTGGGGTTCCCATGGTCTGCTGTCTGGGAGTAACGCAGGGCCACTGGTTTGCTTGTTCCTTAAGAATCGGTCATTAACGGCTGATTGCTGCCAAGATTCCCCTGCCTGCGGCTTATACCAGCTTATGAAGCCCGGCTTTGTCAATTTCCTTTCCTCTTATGCAATAATCAGCCATTAACAAGGCAATTAATGGCTGATTGACACCACTATTGGGATTCCCCGGCTGTGGCTTGTACTGGCTTCTAAAACCTGGCTTTGTCAATTTCTTTTCCTTTCGCTTTCTGCAGTTTCTGCTTCCCCTTTTCCCTTTGGAGAGAGCTTGGGGTTACCAGGGCTACAGGACCATGTTGGGGCTTCTTCGCCCTTTTCTCCCTCTTCTTCTTTTCTCTTCTCCCCCTTCTCGCTCAGGGAATTCCCACACTGAGCCCCCCCAGAGCTGCTGGTGGCTTCCGCACCGCCACTTTGTTGATAACTCACCGCTGAGGTTGTCTTCTATCAGATAGGATGCAATCCAGGTAAGGATGTCTCAATTCCCCTCAAACTCCTAATTCCTTCTTGGAGTGTCCCTTCTGGTTCCTTTCCATGAGTGCATGGCCGAAGGCACTCTTGGGAAGTTTCCTCCCCTTTTTATTGCACTTTCCTGGCTCTGTATTGGCTGCCTGGGGTTATTCGTCCATTTCCTGGGTATCTTAATCTCTGGCAGCTGCTCCCTCATTTTAGTAACTGTGTCACGGCTGTGGTGCTGTTACATGCTCAGATAACTCATCAGTGACAGTTTTAAATCTTTGGCATTCCATTGATAAGGACAAATTGTTGTCTCTATATCAGAAAAAGAATCTCTTAAAAAAATCATGTTAGTAATCATTCAATACATGTCATGTTCCTGTCATGATTTTGAATGATTGCACAACATGTGTAGTATATAAATTATTTTGTAAATCATTAAAATTATATATTTTTAAATGTAAGACAATGAAAGTTTAGAACAGTTTCTTCTTTATTTTATACTGCATTTATCTAATTTGGATTTCAGTGTGATGGCAGTTCTTCAGAGGAAACAGGATATAAAATAATCAATGGTATTAGACATTGTGGGCTGTATCATCCCATTAATTTTAAAGCAGAAGACTTTATTGATTTCAGTCAGTGATTCTTAAAAAAATCACTGGTGCAATATGCTTTTTGTGCACTGCATAGGAATAATCTTCTGCCGGCACTGTACTAGACTGAAAAATGCTATAAATGAAAAGCAATTTGTGGTTTGGAAATATTTTAAGGCCAAAAGCTATCACTAGTGGATAGCTTGGTTACCCAGTTTCTCTGGAGTTCCTTCTGTAGATCCTTCTTCCCCCACTTATTCCCGAGAGTGATGTCAGGGGCCTTATGGGTGATATGGCTTGCCGGTAATGTAGCCCTTCCCCTCGACTCATCTGCCATGACTTTGCTGTTAATTATCAAGAGAAGGGTTCAGTGAAGATCTTCCTAGAGGTGCTTCCTGACAAAGGCTGTACACACGGTAGTTTTGTGTGATGTTCCCTGGGTTCCACCTTCCCTACACCCCGTCCACTCACCAACCAATTATGTGATGGTCCGACATTGGCCTTGGGTCTGGCGGGCTTTCCTGCAGTCTACTTTGGGGGAAAGGAAGAGCGCTCAGCTGATTGGCTCTGCTGGCTAATGTCCTTCAGCTCTTGATGCCCAGACCCTTTACCCCTATCCCTGGGACTTTCCTCCTTTCCTTTTTTTCCTCTCCTTCGGTAGTAGTAAAAAAAATATCCTTCTGGAGAGGAGTGGGATGTGGAGCCGCCTCCTTTTCCCCAGCTATCTATGGGAGGTCCAAAACCCCTCCCCTGTTTTGCTTCTTCCGGGGGAGGGGTGCCTGCCTCTCCTGGTCAGGCTTCTGCAGACAGCTGCAGTGTTTCCCCTGCTTTGTTTCTGGTGGGGGCTCAAAGTTCTCCCCTGTGCCACTTGCCAGTGCTGCGCCGGTTGTGCTATGCCTTTTCCTGGTGGGAGACTCAGCACACTGAGCATGCTGCTTTCCTGCTTGGTCTCCCTATAGCTCCTCTTCCTCCCTGTGGGTTCTGTTGGGGCTTTTAATCTTCCTGCCCTGGCAGCAGGACTCTTTGTGGTATTTTGTACAGTTTGATGTCCCTCATCATGAATGTTACACGGTTCTTCTTCTGGGTGGTCTGGACCCCCCCCCATCTGGGTAGAAAATCAGCCACAAAATTATCCTTGCCTGGGCGGTGTATCATTGTAAATTTGAAAGCCTGTAATGTCAAGGCCCAGAGAGTGATTCATGCATTTATGCTTTGGTTTTTTGTTAACCATTGTAATGGGGCATGATCCATCACTACTATGAACTGTCTCTCCATTAGGTAGTATTTGAAATACTCTATGGTCCAGTATATTGCCAGGCACTCCTTTTTGACCATGGCATACCTGGCCTCAGTGCAGCTGAGCTTCTGCTGGCAAAGGCAATAGGGAGTTCTTCGTCCTCCCATTTCTGCAGTAATAGCCCCTAGAGCACGGCCTGATGCATCTATCTGTAAAATAAAAGAAGCATCAAAATTAGGGGTGTGCATCATAACATCATGGTGTATTGCCTCTTTCAAGTTTCTGAAGCTTCTTCTCATCTCTGGTGTCCACTTCAAGGTTGCTGCGGAGGCTCCAGCCAATGCATCCGTGAGGGGTGTGGAGAGACTTGCAAAATACGGTATAAACTGGCGATAATAATTAATGAGCCCCAAGAAGGAACACAGCTGTCTGTGAGTGCCTGGTTCCTGAAACTGTTTTATGGCTTCAGTCTTATTGATTAGAGGCTGTATCATTCCCCAACCTACCTGAAACCCTAGGTATGCCATCTCTCTTCCCACTTGCTTGTATTTCCTGGGGTTGGCGGTTGGTGCTGCTGTTTGGAGCTCTTCCAGTATGGCTCTCAAGACTTTGAGGTGTTGTTGCCAATTGGGAATAAATATGATATCATTGATATATGCCACTGCATACGCTACTTGCGGTGCCAGCAATGTATCCATCAGCCTCTGGAAGGTGGCAGAGGCTTTGAGGCCATTGAGGCCAAAGGGCATCTGTATGAACTTGAATAAGCCCCAAGAGGTTCCAAATGAGGTCTTGGCACAATCTGTTAGGCACATGGGGATCTGCCAATACCCTTTGGCCAGGTCTAGAGTAGATATATATTTTCCTTTGCCGATCCTCTCGATGAGATGAGTAATATGCGTCATCAGAAAAGCATCGAAAGTTGTCAGGGCATTTATTTTCCTAAATTCTATACATAGGCGAAGTGACCCATCCGGTTTATCCACTGGCACAATGGGGCTGTGCCAGGGGCTCCAGGAGGGTTGAATAATCCCGTGCGCCTGCATCTTTGCTATCTCCTGCCATATTTCCTACTGCCACCACTGGGGTATCAGCCACCACCTTTCCCTAACCAGCACACCTAGGGTGTTCTGATCTCATGTTTAATCTCTGTCACTCATCCTGGGGTCTCTTGGAACACCACCCGGAGCGCCTCTGTTAAGGCTAACATCTCCCGTTGTTGCTCGCTGTCCAGTTCTTTACCCATTTGCACAGACTCTTCCCCTGTGACTTTGCTCAATCTGGGGCAGGGTGGTCCTAGATCCTCCTCTGTCTTATCTTCTTGTGCCATCCACCCCTGTGGAGTTTTCTACTCTTTTAGTAAGTTCGCATGGTAAATTTGGCATTCCCGGTGGTGGCCTGGTTTGAATAATTCATAATCGACTGGCCCCACTTGCCATATTACTGTAAACGTGACTTGCCACATTGCAATCTGCTTGCTCGAAGCAGTAGGAATCGACACCAAAACCCTATCCTTGGGCTGGAAAGTTTGGACTCTTGCCCTCTTATTATGGTGGATTTCCTGTTGCTCCTGGGTGTTCCTCAAATTCTGGCCTGTGATCCATTGGGCCCTCATGATCCGGTCCTGTAATTCTTGGTGGTTTCTTTCCATGGATACACTCCTAATGCTGTTGGCCATTTCCATTTTTCCCTGATGATCTGTAACAGCTCCCTGGGGCTGTGGCCATACACTAACTGGACTGGGGAGTATTGTGTTGATTCTTGGGGGGGCGTCCCTTAGGGTGAACAACCGTGGTGTTAGGATGGTGTCCCACCCCCGAGGATCTTCTTGCGAGCAGTGCCTGAGCAATTGCTTGATTGTGCCGTTCAGCCTCTCCACCAGACTGTTCATTTGGGGATGGTATACCGAGGTCTTCTACTGGGTGATGCCAAGTGTTTTACACAGGGCCTTCATCACACCAGACATAAAATTGGTCCCCTGGTCTGTAAGTATTTCTCAGGGTATGCCCACTCACCCTATCCATCTGAGTAATTCCTCTGCCACTCGTGTTGCTATAATTGACCTCAGAGGAACTGCCTCTGGAAACCGAGTGGCATAATCCACCAAAACCAAAATGTATTGATAGCCATTATGTGACTTTGGGAGAGGGGCTACTATATCCAGCATGATCCTGGAAAATGGGGTTTCTATTATTGGTATGGGGCACCATAATAATAATAGGGCCAAAGGGCAGAGTTGTTAGTTGTTCTTGTAGTCCTCAGAAAGGAAATTAATGGGAAATTACCAACATGTTGGGAAACCATATTTAGTTCACGCTCTTGCTAGTTGTAAATAGTTGTTCCTCATTGTTAAAATGTTGCTGAGTTAATGTTGCTAGGCAAAAGACCAGGATGAAGGTGACAGAAGAGCAAGTGGCTGCATAAGTGGCGAGCATTAGGATTGAAGTTGAATTATCTGAAGTATCTGAACAGAAAAGACTTAATAAGTATGTTCTGCATGGGGCCAGTAAAGCTTTTGTTAAAGTTGTTCTCTGCTATATCCCTGTGATAGCCAACCTTTTTGGCAGGTATGTTACAAATTGAGCCACATGCCTTCCCTAAGTGTCAATTGAAACAGCTTTCCTGTCTGATCTCCTGCTCTGCTTTTTGTCCTCTGCCATGTGCTCCTTGCTGTTCTGCTCTGTTTCTGCTTCCTGCCATACTTACTGTCTGGCCCCTCCCTGATCTGCCATATTCCATGCAGAGGCTGCCCATGCTATGGTTTGGCAGTGGTCTAAGAAGGGCATGGCAACTGTTCTGGGTGCTTATTTGGTGGGGGGAGAGGGCAGAAAAAAATGGCTACCACTACAGCCACACAATCACTCTGGAAGCAATCAGAAGTTGTTGTTGCCCCTGTGTGCCCAGCTTCATCATTGTGCCTTTACTGGTTTGCCACCCCTGCATGCTGCCTGTGACGCTGATGAATATGATGTGATATATTGAATGTTTTTAGTTAAGGGGGCTGGTTAAAAAATACTCAAAGAACTCATTTGGGCCAAGTTCCCTTCCCTGGGGAAGACAAACTCTTAACACCCTTCAGAATGGGCCACTGCTGATGTCAAGGCCCTTCATTCCTAGGGGAACAAAAAAAAATAACGGGCACAAGATTGTAGATTATTTGAAGTGGAATGGTTCCTTGACTAATAAATGGTTAGTATGATTGCTAGGTGGTATTTTTCCACTTACCAATATTTTTTTAATGATACTAAATTAAGACAGGTTAACATCCTCCAGTCTTGTTCAAAATGTCAAAAGTGTTTGCTTTGATGCCTTGTAGTAACAAAACTTCCTTTCTTTCTTGTCTTTTTCCATCAGGCAAATTACTTTCTAGCTTGACTCACAGTGAAAGGATTTAATTAATATACACCCAAAAAACAATGTGGATTGCATTTTTAAATCATTTTCACACCCAAGAGCTGAGTAAAACTAATTCAGTTCAACCATGTTCACAATTTGCAAGTGTTACTATATCTCATAGAAAAAGGTATTTATATTGGAGACTCCAAGTATTTCGGTTTTCTTGCCCTCTTGCTGAGCAGGAATAAGTCTTTTTAAAGATTTTTTTTTAGCATTCTGCTCCTGCAATAAAGACCCAAAAGTTTTTTTCCTTAAAAAGACAATTATGCCTGTTAACTTTGCTGATGAAGCCTCTGAAGGATTACAGTTTTGAAAACACTGGTTCATTTTGCAGAAGTGATATTCAAATCCCGAAGTAAAGTAAATTGTTTAGATAGTCATTCAGTGTGATTTATCATTTTAATAGTGAGGTATTATCTCATGGAAAGATGTTATGATATATTCATAAATGACAATAGCAACCCGGAAGACCTGAAGCATTTTAGAAAGGTTATTTTCTTGCCCGATAAACTTTTTTCCAAGACAAAAAAATCTACTCTACTACAAGTCTTTAAATGTTATTCAAAAACTTCTAAATTATAAAGCATTACACTGATTACACAGTGGCTTAGTGTGCGTCTAGATGGTACACAATTTACAGTATTTTACTCCTAGCAACCAAGTGAATTGTATTACTCACCCAGAAATGTTACTAAAAAACTCTCACTATAAATCTTAGGACCAGTGAGTATGCTGCGTAAGGAAAACAAAGGACATTGTAATGTAATGAGATTAAAGTGATTAAATTTAAATGAATTTAATGCATTAGGCAATAAGTAACCTCTCAGTGAAAGTAATGCTTAAGTAATTTTTTTCACAGCATTAAATCCCAGAGATGTAAGAGAAGGCTGGTGGTAGTTTTTATTCTATACAATTTAAAGTGTTTAGCATCCAGGGCCTGAAACTAAGTCCTATATAGAAATCCTTCCTTTGGCTACTTTGGATTCAGCTCCTATTTAGTAGAACAATAATTACTGCCTGAAATGATGACCAAGTGCTTTCACTGATGTCATAGTGTTCAGCCCTGCAGGCTGGTGAATGCCATCAAAAATGTAAAACAGCAGAATGCTAAGGGTGAGTACTTTGCTCTTGCTGGGAACTGTAGAAAGAAGTTTCTACATAATATGGTAAACTGCATTTATATACATTACACAAATTATACGTAGATGACAATTATTTGATAAATTGCAGGAGCACATGATAAATTCATGATGATTCTTTTGACCAATTTACCTGTCCTCCATTTACCAATCTGTCCCCTGGGACAAAATCTAAATTATAGCTTGACTTGAATTTAGTAACATGTATGGGTTACACATGAAAGGATATGAAAAGCAGTTTTAGAAACTTAAAAAAATTATTTAAAGCATTCCTAAAATAGCTCTCTTTTAATGTGTGATACATACAGCTGAATCCTATGAGGTACTGAGCCAGGTGTAGCCAAGTCACTTCAAGCTATTACACTGAAGCGTTGAGAGAGGCTGAGGGAATATCTATTTTTTCCAGACAGTATTCAGCTGCCTTCAGCACAAAAATGTATTTGCTCTTCCTGCTTTTTTTTTAAAGCCTCATTTACTGTATTCCTTCCATCTCTGGCAGTAAATGAGGCTGTAGTGTAACAGAGAACAATGTGATTCACCAAAGGATGTTGCAGTTATTTCTTGAGCAGCCCAGTCTGTGCACTGAATGAGACAGGATTCTTATGGAAAAAAAAAAAGGATGTTATTAATCCTGTTATTAAGGATTGTCAGAGACAGGGATAAATGAAGTGCTTAGATGAGTGATTTATTTGCCAAAATTATGTTTGTTAACTTGCAAGTGTAAACTGGGATCAAATTTATAACAGGTTAGATTGCAAGTATTCTGTAGAGCTAGGTTTGTAACACCAGTGAAGAGAAGTTGCTTCTACTTCCTCTTATCCTTTGGCACAAATGGCCTGTGCCTGGAGTTGTTGCTTATGTTATGGGATTTCCTGATTCAATTTCTCTGTGTCAGAAGGAATTTGAAGTCCCTCAGAAGTATGTCCTCATCCTCACACGGTAGGTTATTTTGGAGTAGGCTGTTCTCAATCTTTCTTCTTGATGCTGTGCCACTTTCTATAAAGTATGTCAAAGTTAATTGCAGAAGAGAGTGATTTGTAATTGTCCAAGCTCCAAGGCTGGTGGGTTAACCACTAGGCCACTGATTCTGTCTGTGACTCAATGAATATCTAAATATTTAGGACAAAGTGGAACATCTCTGATGGTGGAAATTCTCCAAGACTAGCACGTAGCCTGGTGCTTTGGGCATTGTCCAGAGAAGGGAGAGATTCTTTTCCATATAATAATTTTAAATTGGGCAGAGTGTGGGTTTGAATGTGGGATGCCAATCATTTAGGTGAATGCTGTAATTGTCGTTCTGTAGGGGACTCTGAAATAGATGTTTCCTGATGATGCTTTTTTACTTTATAAAAAATACCATACTTTTTAAGTGAAACAGAGAGTATAAGAATAAAACTATAGCCTATTATTTAGGGCACTCATCTGACAAGTGAGAGGGAGGGGACCAGTTCCTGCTCCACTAAATATTTAAATAGTTCGTGCAGATTGGAACAGTGTCAATGAAATTTTCTGAAACCAACCCATACCCAGTGTATACCATCAAATGGCGGTTAGAAAATTTTCTGTTGATCAGATGATACTGGTTCAGGTGCCTGTAAGGTTCAGTTTTTCCTTTTCATCTCTCCCCCATATCCTGAATATGTGTCCTAACAAAATAATTATTGGGTAAAGGGAGAAAAATGGGACATTTCAGACTGAGGAGTTAATTTTCTAAAAATATGAACAATTCACAACTGGATCTTATAATGAAAAATATTAGGTTACCTAACACTAACCACCATTTATAGATGATAAAACATACTATATATGAGGTGGATTGCTTTTAACATTCATACCTTTGCATTTGGTCAGCCTATTCTTGTTAGGACATTTCAAGCCCTAGATCAAGTTTAGTTCAAGCCCTAGATCAAGTTTAATTTTAAGAAACTATCAAAATGCTCTCTCTTTTTTGGATGTGGAAATTTTTTCCAAGAAATAATCATCTAAGGTGCAGACTATACAATATTCAGGCCTTTTCCAGTGACAAGTGAAGTTAGATATTTCACACAAATGTTGGAACTAAGTAGGGGGAAGTTTCATAGTATCATAGTATCATAGTAGCTAGAGTCGGAAGGGACCTGGGCAGATCATCTAGTCCGACCCCCCGCCTTGGCAGGAAAGAGCACCAGGGTCA
>JAGPOW010002673.1:13188283-13202313 GCA_030014935.1 Caiman crocodilus
TTGGCTGGGGTCCTGTGACCCTGGCACTCGTTTCCTGCCAATTGGCGGGGGGTCAGACTAGATGGCCTTCTCTAGGCCCCTTCTGACCCTAGGTAGGTACTAGGTAGGTACTAGGTACTATACCAGTGCTTTGCACTAGTACTTCCATATTGTAGGGTTTTTTGTCACTTCTCATTTTAGGGACTCTGTCATGCTGTACTCCACCAGTACAGCCAGATACAACATACAAGTTCTTGTTGTTACATTCAAGAGGTTCTTAGTATTATATTCTTAACTTTGCATGTTATTATTAAATGGTATCCCATTTCTATGATTCCAGTCTACTAATTCATCTGCTGCTTCTTGTAGGTTAATTTGGTTCTCCTCAATATTGCCAGTGCCTCCCAACATTTTTGTCATCTGCAGATTTCATTAGCATACACCAAATTCTTGGCATCAGAAAATCAGGGTTAGAAGGTGCTGCAAGGGGCCATCTAGTCCAATCCCCTGGTCAAAGCAGGATAATCATAGTCAAAGTTTGTCTAGCTGGGTCTTGAAAACTTCTAAGGATGGAGAGCCTGTAACCTTTCTGGGCAACCTATACCAGTGTTTTACTACCCTCCTAGTGAGAAATTTCTTCCCTTGCTGCAACTTCAAACTGTTGCTCCTTGTTCGGTCATCTGCCACCACTGAGAACAGTCTAGCTCCATCCTCTTTCAGTCCCCAGCTTCAAGCAGTTGAAGGCTGTATTACATCCCCTCTCAGTCTTCTCTTCTCTCAACCTCTCCTAATAAGTCATATGACCCATTTTTGTTGCCCTCTGCTGGACTGTCTCCAATTTGCCCACATCCTTTCTGTAATGGCGGGGTCTGTTAGCAAATAAAAATTTAGGATTCTGGAGCAGCCTAGGGATTAACACAACACCTCATTTGATGAGTGACAGAAAGGCTTTATTTACTACAAGTATTCAGAATCAAGTCAAGTGAGCCCAAACCAAAGCAAAGTCCAGTAATTAGTATAAGGTGATGATTTTTCGCCAAACAGGTGATGAATAAGTGGTCTGTTTCTCATCACCTTCTTGAGTAAGTTGGGCACAGCAGCAGCTGGTGTCAGAGAGATTTCTGACTCTTGAAGTGTGACCTATTAGCTGTTTTCCTTGCTTTCTTATACTCCTACTTCAGCATCTTCCAAGCATTATTTTAATTGTATACATCAAGAGAAACTCCCAAGCAGTAATTGACAGGAAAATCCTGTTAATCAAACTGTTCATTATCGGTTATCAGAAAGTTCCAATCTCAATGAATTACTTTCCTCAGTGACAAGAGGTTATCCAGTTTGGAACATATCAAGAAACTGATTAACAATCAAGAAAAATATAAGTGTCCTTGGAAAACAAGGTAAAGCACAAGAAAAAAAACCAAAACACTAAATCGGGAGGAGACACCTATCACATATGGAGAATGTTCTCTGCCCATAAACATGAGTTAATTGCAAAATAAATGTTTACCATACTAGTTAATCAAGCATAGGCATTCCACATGGTTATATACACCAGACAACTAGTAGTCAGCTTGAAACATCATGAATATAGTAAAATAAGCTGGAAGGGATAGTTCATTATTTCTTTTCAGATGGTATAGCCATGAACTTGCATTTTCTTGCACTATGCAGCCCGCATCAGTATTTTGTGTTTTAATTTTTGTGAGTAGGCCCCAACTTAGCATGAGTTTCAGAGTCATCAGGGCCCAAAACAACACAGTACTCCAGATGTAACCTCATCAGTGCTGGATAGAAGAGAATAATCAATTCCCTTGTCCTTCTAGTAACACTCCTACCGATGTAACTCAATATGCTGCTAGCCTTGTCAACAAATTTGAGCCAACTGTTGACTCATATTCAGCTTATTGTTCACTGTAACATTTTCTGCAGAGCTGCTGCCCAGCCAGTCAACCCCCAGCCTGTACTGGTGCATGGGATTGTTCCGTTCTAAGTGCAGGACTTTGCATTTGTCCTTGTTGATCCTCATGAGACATTTTTTTGTCCAATCCTCCAATTTGTCGAGGTCATGCTGAATCCTAGCTCTACTTTCCAGCATAAATTACTCTCCCCAGTTTCTTGAACAGTGTTACTAAGGATAACATTAAAACTATGTTTGCGGATCATCACAAGTAACTGTTGCCATTCTGATAACTCCTTTTAAAATTTAACCCAGTGTAATCTCCCCTTTTACCAGTTTCTTATGTATTCCACAGGTCTTGTACTAATCCTCCCCATCTTTTCCACCCTAGACAATAATGTCCCCTGAGGCACTATATCAGTGCTTTTGTTTCATATAAATGAATTCGGTTCACTGCATTGTTCTCGTCTAAGAAGTCTGTTATGATGGAGAGGATATTAGGTTAGTCTATTCGTGATTTATTTTTGATAAATCTTTTATCCCTTTTTTCCCCATTTGCCTCCGTTTACCTCAATTACTCTTTTCTTCAAAATTTCTTCTAAAATCTTGCAAAGTATTGAGTTCAGACTAATGGTCCTATAGTGTTATAGATCTCTCTCTCTCTCTCTCTCTCTCTCTCTCTCTCTCTCTCTCTCACTCATAGAGTTACTATGTTAGATATTCTTCAGTAACAGGGCACCATTCCCGAACTGACAGATTCATTAAAAATATTGATAATAGACTTGAAATTTAATTTGTTTTCTTTCAAAGTATTCTAACTTGCAAATTAGCTGAGACTTCTGACTTCATCACAGTAAGCCATCCAAATTTGGTTTCCCATCTCAAATGTGCTACTTTTCATTATTTTGATCTCTGCTTCTATTAGGTCATCCTTTATGGAAAATTGAGACAAAACATTAATTGAGCATTTAGGCCACACCTTGATTAACTTTATTTTAAATCCCACCTTCAATGTGTAATGGCTCTACTTTTTCTTTAATTGTTCTCTTAAATCATATGCTTAGTCTGCTCATTCTGTCTTATATTTAGAGATTAGTCAGAATCTTCTTAGACTTTAAGAAAATCATAAAATTATTTCTTGGTCGTCTTTTGTACTAATGGATGAGGAACAGACTGAGAGAAACTGAGACTTTCAAGCTTATGCCTTCTGTAATGGGCCCTTAACCTATGTTTCTCAAGTAAAGAGAGTGCTTGAGGGGGAAATCACAAAACTGCCTATAACTTTGTCATTTCTTGCATGATTTGAATGAATATAGCAGGGATGGTAGCCTCCACTAAGGCTATGAAGCCTGCCAAGTTTCAAGGAGATAGGTACAGGGGATTTCTGGGGCACTGCACCTCAAGCTGCTGACAAGCAAAACTTGGGGTGTGTGACTCTGTGTGTGTGTGTGTGTGTGTGTGTGTGTGTGTGTGTGTGTGTGTGTGTTTAAAGCGTATCCCCACTGGTGCTGGGGCCCCAGAACACTGGAATTGGAAGAGACCTCAGAGAAGGATCACAGTCACTGGCCAGCTACACATGTCAATATCAGAGCAGTCCTTCCCCTGTTTTCTCCCTCCCTCTCCTTACTTTGTTTCCCTGCAATCAAGCCTAGCTTTGAAACATTTTGAAATGGTTTCAGTTGCCCTTGTTTCGTTTCAAGGCTGTTTTGAAGCTTTTCATTTCCTTTCAGTGTTGTTGTTTCAAGCTTGATATGAGTTGAAACAACTTACAAAAATGAAACAGCTGGTGAAATTTTGTACAGCCCTAGTAGTCACCAAGGCCTCTGCACTACCTGCCAGATGGTGGTGTCTGATGCCTCTGGACCCCAAAATTGAAGCCATGCCTTTGGCTCACGTTGGCAGTGGCTGTGGTAGAGGAGATTGGCTGGTGCTTGGAGTGCTGGCACAGGACAGTGGATCCCCCTCTTCGATATCCCCCCCACCTCTGCCCTTCTGCCTCCCTGACTGTTCATCAGCACCTCCATCCAGTGATTAAGAGTTTTACTGCTGCAGACTCACTCTTACCCTCAGTTCACACATGCCCACCAGCATGTGGACCATACTGGACCACAACAGATCCAGCCATTTTTTGATACCCTCCTTCAGCCACTTCACCAGTGCCCACACCTCTGGTGAAAGTGGCTTGCCTCAGCCAGGAACACTGATCCCCTGGAACTTCTCCATTTGATTCTCAAGCTCCTTCACTATGGAGATCACCTGGCTAAGGAGAGCATAACCAGCACGAGGCTGTCTGTGGTCTTGAAGACCACCAAGATCTTGGAGATGGTATCCCACTTGGTTTTGTTAAGGGAGCCACTGATCCCAATCTCCCTGAGCAAGGCCATCTCATGGATGGCCTTCTGTTGCTCATCCAGCCTTTCAAGCATCAGATATGTAAAGTTCCACTGAGTCTCCATATCCTGCATGATTTTGTAGTGGAGGATGCTCAGCTCTTCCTGTTTCTCCATCTTGTCCCCCTTGATGCACCTATGGAAGTAGCCCACCATCTTCTTGCATTTTGAAATGAGCTGGCTGGTTGTGGTAGTGATGGCACTGTCACCAGGAGCCCTGTCCCCCTCCAAGGCATCCCTGACTATGAGGTGGAACTTGTGTGCCACACAGCAGATGCCAACAAAGTTGGCATCATTCACTGCCTTAATCATATTGACCCCATTGTCGGTGACCATGAACCTGCCTCATGAGCCACCTCTGCATCATGCAGTTCATGGCCATCAGCATATCCCTTGCCATGTGGGACTCATCCATCACCTCCACTTGAAGGAGAGCCCACCAACAACCTGACTGATCACACCAGTGCCCTGTGAGGGAGAGGTAGGCGTGATCTTCACCCTGGCTGCTCCAGATTTCTGAGGTGAAGTGCAAGACCTTCACTGTGGATCTGTCTTCCATAGCTCTTCCCTCAAGTACTCCCTGCATGCTTCATACCGGGAGGGCACTACCGTCCTGATAAAGGTGGTGCATGTAGGCACTTGGTAGGAGGGGGCCATGAGTGCCATGAGACACCTAAATGCTCAATGAAGGAGAAGGCTGGCCATCCAGACCAAGCATCTCCCCAGTGCTCTGAGTGACCTTGCTCATCTTGAGAATGTGCCCTCCACTTTGTCCCCACATTTGTCCTACTGATCCAGGGTGGCCTGCTGTTGCTTCTTGGGAATGGGGGCTTTCAAGTGAGAGGGGGACTTCTTTTTGGGCATGCTCCCATTGGTGCCAGGTTGAGGAGCAACAAGGTCAAGGGGGTGTTGCCCCCTGAGATGCAGCAGCATCACTGTGGGGTTGCAATGTTTTTAGTCCTTGCCCCAGCTAATATGCTGTTGGCAGTGCTGGCAGGTGGCATACCTGGGATCATCTGTCACCTCAAAATGATCCCACACTACACTACCCACCCACATCTAAGTTGCAGGTGGGGAACCTGCCTTATGCCCCTCCTCAGCAGGCAGAGGCACAACAAAAGGAGGAAGTGAGCTACCTGCTCTCACAACCTCCCCTGAGGTGCCTTCCAGAGAATGAGACCTGCCTTTAGGGGAACTTTGAGGGGTGTGGAGTACAAACTCATATTCCACCTCCTTCCCCAGAATTTCCTTGACTAAGGCACTTGGGTCCCTTGCTTCCAGATTCAGCTTCTCCTCTGGCACTGGAAGGCTCAAGCTGGCAACTGAAATTATAGTGGAGAATGTCATGCTGCTGCTGGTTGTGGTTACTGGTGTTACTGGTGGTGCTGCAGGTGCAGACACAGCTCCTACCTCCTTGCTCCCACTAGCAGCAGAAGACTCCTTGCTGCCAGGAAAGAGGGCGCATCTGTGTTTTGGGGGGGGGGGGAGGGGGACTTGCCCCCTCTCCTTCTGCCCCCTCTCCCATATGCCAGAAGATATGGAACTTGCCTTTCCAGCATACTTTATGATGTTTGGTGTGCTGCAAAATGTGTCTGTGTGTAATATATGCTGTGCTTTCCTGCACAGTGATGACACACTGCCAGGGAAAACACAGATTTCTTTTTTTTTTTTTTGGCGGGGGGGAGGAAGGAGGGTAAAACAGGTTAACAAGAACAAATAAAAGGATTTTGGGGGAAGAATAAGCTGAACAAATGGATAATAATAGGCAAGGGTAAATAGGAAAGGATTGGATAGAACTTGGTGGCAAGAGACTACCTACTACCAAGCCAGAGACCTTGAGATGCTGTTGCTGCAACAGACAGACAGACAGCTCACAAAAGGCACACAGATGAGTTCACACAGCCTTATATGTCATTTCTACATCCCTCCCCTAGAGCACTGTGATTGGAAAGGAACTGCAAGAAAGATCAGTCACTGGCCAGCTACAGATGTCAATATCAGAGCAGCCTGTCCAGCCTCTCCTCCCTCTCCCTCCTCTCAGTTTCTGTTTCCTGCATGTCTGCCTTCCTAATCTCCAAATATTTTCTAAATCAATTTGGAAGCTTTGATTCGATTACGTACTTTTTATGGGTCTCTCTATTTGATTCGGATTCAGAGATTTGGCCGTTGAATCGGGCTGAATATCCTCAGAATCAAATTGGCTACTGAAGCTTCGTGCAGCCCTAATAGCCATCTCACAGCAGAGGGATTTTATTTGGGTTATGCAGATATCCTAGTGGGCGTTTGTTATTTTGTGAATGGTTTAGTTTGTGTTGGCTGTGGGGCATATGGTGGCTTTAATAGGAAGTAGGGAGACCACTGTGGGTACCTGGGGAAAGAGCTGCAAATTACATTATTTCATTTAGGGGATACTGAGACCCTGGGGACCAGAAAAAGCTCTAAATAAAGACTGCAGATTCTGAGAATGTGGTGATAGAAGTTGGTAATTTTGAGTTTCTCCCTATCTAAGAAGACCGAGGAAGTTGGTAATTGGAAGATGATCCTTCAGTTATGTAGTTAGAGAGACCAAGGGACTGCAGCGGTTGCCTATTGCTTCACACACAAACTTTATTGTTAATTCTTCTCATTTATCTATGCCTGTGTTTACTGAACCTGGTGTTCACATCATGGTGTCAGAAGTGGCAAACGATAAGTAACTTGAAAGAATTTCAGATACAAACTAAAGAAGTTGACCCTAAGAGTAAGTGAAGCAAGTCAGTTGTGTGGACAGACAAGGGCTCTTGTAAGTGGTCTGCCTGCACAGTTGTAGTTGAAATGAAATTATAGTTGGTAATGGAAATTTTGCAATCTCCACTTGCCCTTCTGCTGTTGGGCAATACAGCAGAGAACTGGAGGGTATTCAGACAAAGGTGCAAGTAGTACCTAGTAACCATAGGAACAGAAGAGAAAAGTGACAAAGCAAAATTCTCAGTTATCTTGTATGTTTTGGGGGAGATGGCACTGGCTGTTTATAGCCCTTTTACCTTCCAAAAAGACCAATGTATTCAGTTAAGTATAATAATATCCAAATGTGAGGAGTACTTGGTGCCATAAAAGAATGAGAAATTCTTGAAAGAGGCAGATTTTTTTTTTTAAGTGCAGACAACCAAGAGGAGAAAGTATAGTTCAGCATATTACTAAGCAAAAGAGACTGAGCAAGAACTGTGCTTTTGGGAACTTGACAGAATATCTAATTCACAAGAGGATTATTTGTGGCATTGCAAACACTGCTTTACAAGAAAGGCTATTGTGTGAAGAAGATTTTTCTCTAGAAAAGGCTGTCTAAATATGCAGGGCAACAGAAACTTTGAAGGTCTAGGTTGCAAAGCTGAATTCAACAAAAAGGCTTGTCTGTGCAGTCAGCATGAAAAAAATGTGACCAGCTCTGTTTTAAGTGTAGCACTGCAGATCCCCCAACCACAAAAATAAAATGTACACAACTGGAAGAATTTTTTTTATATATAGATGTAGCATGCTTTGCAGTTTTTAACTGGGCTGTGCCGTCTCCACAGCAGAGCAGGGTTGGCCCTACTCCTCTGCTCTCTAGCTGGAGCAGTGACAGCTGGCTCACAAGTGTGTGTGCGTGCTAGGGATGCAGCCTGGTCTGTCTGACAGGGAGGGAGCATCCCCTGCCAGACTTCCCCACTGGAGGGGAGGGGCAGGGATGTGAGGCAGCTGACTCAGGCAGAGGGAGATTAAACTTCCCTGCCTCCCCTCTCCCACTGGCAGGGATCCAAGCTGAGTTGTGCCTGGCTTTTACCTACTGCTTGTGGCTCAGCACAACCTGAGACCCCCCAAGGCCATCCTCCTTCCCAGGGGTGATCCCACTGTGCCTTGCCAGCCACTGGGTCTGGGGTTTCACTGGGTCTGGTCATTTCACAGAAGGAAGGGAGTGAAATGACCCCAAGCCCAAGTGGGGACACACACAGTGGGGTCACAGCAGTGGCAGCTCCACCCTGGATGTGAGCCCCACCAAGCAGAGGGACCCAGGCTGGGGGGGTGGGAGGAGGGGAGGAGCTTGAGTGGGTCCACAGTAGCACAGGGAAGAGCTGAGATGAGCCAAGCATGCAGCTGTAAGAGCAGGTCCTGTCCAGTGGTCTCTTCTGCCTGCTGGAGAATGGCACCTGGGCTGGCCCTGGCCCCTGCGGTGGTGCACATGGCACAGGCTTGCCCCTCAGCCCCAAACACTATTACCTGTGTCCCCCAGGGCACTGGGCACCAAGCTGGGCATACCTTGCTCACTCTTCTTCTACCTGGTGGGGCCATGCTGCACTGCCACTCCCGCCATGTATCAGGTTCCAGGTGCAGGGAACTACCCCTACAGCTTCTCCAGTGCTGCTATTTGCCCACTTTGTGGCCAACCACAGTTTTGTAGTGCAGGTGGTGCCCATCAGTAAGGCCAGGGAAGGCCCTCTCTGATGGCAGGAGTGGTGGTAGGGAAGCAGAAGGTGTAGCACTCCATGCCTGGTGCCTCATACACAGGGCTGTTCTGCATCACCACCACTAGGTAGGGGAAGAGTGAGCAAGATTCACTCTTGGTGAACCCAGCTCGGTTCCTGGGTAGCATGGAGAACACAGGTAATAGTACTCAGGGCTGAGGGGGTGAGCCTGTGGGCCCACTGCAGCAGGTGTTAGGGCCAGCTCAGGCAACACTCTCCAGCGGGTAGAAGGAGCTGTCGGGCAGCAGCTGTCCCCCCAGTTGCATGCTCAGTTTGTTCTGGACTAGTGTGAACACATTAAAGCTCCTTTCCCACCCCCACCCCTCAGTCTGGGTCCCTGTGCTCAGTGAGGCTCACGTCCAGGATGGAGCCACCACTGCTATGACCCTCACCTGGGCTTGGGGCCATTTTGTTCCTCTTCTTCCCCACAATCTGGCCTTTGCTCATGGACTGCCCCAAGCAAAACCATGGCCCTGGCAGGTGGGAAGGTACAGTGAGATCTCCCCCTGGGTAGAAGTGGGGCTCAGGGGTCCTGGGTGTTGCTGAGCCATGAGCAGAGGGGAAAGCCGGGCACACTCTGGCTGGGGCCCTGAAAGCCAGGATTGGGGTTTAAACCCAGCCCCAGTCATACTCGGCCTGCTGGGCCTGCCCCTTGCCCCCCTGCTCAGCTTCCCTCCAGCCTGAAGGGAAGAGAAGGCTCACTCTAGCACCCCCATGGCTTATAGCCTGAGCCACTGCAGGCATGTGGTTGCATTTCTGGAATCAAAAGCAAATGTCTATTCAGTTGGTTGTCAGTTCAATCTACGCAGGTTAGACTAACCTGCAAAGATTGAATCCGTTCAGGCTCAGGTGTTTTGAATGTCTGTACTTAGCCCAGGTAGTCTGAAGGCAACATCCCAAATTAATATTAATTAACTTCAGGACATGACACACAAGCATAGGACAGTACCAGGGGATATGGAGTTTAGAATAGATTTGAGGCAGCTACTAGATGGTGCCATAGCAGGGATCCCATTTCATTTCCTGTTGTTTGCTTTCTGTTTACCTGCATTATTCAAGTCATCAAGTTAGAGCAATTTGTTTTCCAAAATTATTAGAGCATAATCATACACAGTAAGTCAACATTAATTACCCTGTTACATTCCTTTCATTTATTTAGTAAAAATATTCTTGGTCTTTTATACTTTTTGAATTTCAAGTAATATTTATGAGAATTAATGAGGTTGCTGTATTTTAAGTGGCAATGAGCAAGAGGAATAAATGTGGTAATCTAAATAGGATCTTTGCAAGGATAATTTCTAATTTTTATGAGGCTGTGTAATCTGAAAATGAAGAAATCAAATCCTATATTTCAGCTTTTCTTGACAAATACTGATTCTGTAAATTATACAGCTGTTCTTCCTCTGTATGGATTTTGTAGTACTCAAAGCGATTTATAGGTCCAGAGTGCAGCTGCTGAAAATCATTTATTCTCAATTCTGTATTAAATCTATCATATACAAATGCATTAACATTCACTACACAGCTCAAGGGCTTGAAGCTTTTATTGTACAAGTTGCTGTCCTGTAAATATTTGTGAGGTATCCAGAAAACAACATTAAAAAAAAATGATAAAACTGATATTTAAAAGTAGTATGACATTCATAGTATCTATCCCTGGTAAATGTTTGAAACCAGCTCCTTATGCTATATAAATTGAATTGCAAAGACAAAACCTCCTGTCAACATTAACAAATTGGTACTGCTAATAAATTTGCTTTGATGGATTAGGACTTCAGTTTAGTTTGCTTGTGTGCCACTCTTAATGTATGTCAATTGTACATAAGTTCAGGTTTCAGAGATTTAATGTCTCCTGCATTCTCTTTGGACCATGTGTCTATACTTGAGGCTGCAAGAGGGAATGCAGCTTTAATTAATTTTATTGAGAAGCTTATCTTGCTGAGCAGCAAGTTTTCTTTTTAATTTTAAAAAATGGGAACTATACTTTATTTGAAACATTTGGGAAACATACGAAAATATGCACATGAAGGATCTAGTGATGGTAGCTATAATAATTAGAACTTGACAGGACAAATGGAGACAAGGGGCATAGTTATTTGTCAAATGTGTAATTTCTGAGAGAATAGAGCTTGAAATGGGTTGCTTGATATGAGCCGTTTACCCTTGATGATTTTTTCACATTGTTGAAGCCAAGATATTGAGTTTAGAAAATGTAAACTGAACTGTATCCAGGCCCAGGAGACATCTGGGGAGTCTGAGCTGATTCACCCTGTCAGCACCCTGACAGAAACAAGTTGTTGTCTTGAGGTAGATGGGATATGTTTATACGTGTTTTAAGCAATGAAAAGAAGCACAAGATAAACTGTCATAAAAAGCTGGTTTAACAACCCATGAATTAATGGAAATTATGGAGGACCACTCAGATCATGAGCCTGTAATATTTGTGACAGTATATACCCAGTATTTCTAAGATTCCTATTATGTTACAAACTGATCAGGAAACATTGTTTCTTTCTCCTAATGAAGTATTGAGCTTTCCAAAAATATCTCCCATTCTGAAAGTAGGGGAAAAGTTGAAGATCTTTTTAATTCTTTTATGAACTTAAAACACAGAATCTTTTTGGGACTGATTTATAATTTTGAAACTTTTTTAGTTGTATTTTGACCTTTTAAACATTTTAGTATTGAAAATAAACAAAGAAACAATCTTTAAAAAACAAAAAGTAATATTACTCTGCAATATGCATTTTTGTTTAAAATATTGACATGGAGCTTTTCAACAATTTCAAAATATTTTAGAAATAAGGAAATTAAAACTGAGTTTTTTTGCTGCCAACTGTTTGTTTTTTGATGAAACTACAATTTTCCAATAAGAAGCCATTTTGTGGAACTATTTCTAATGAGTTCTAATCATTATGCAATCTAAGTGCCTATTATATCATATTTATTGGGCAAGTCTACATGTCCATTAATGTGCAGTAGTTATTGAACATTTAGTTTAGTACTTCATTAAGCAAGTACTAACTAAATATGCAGTAACTACAGTTCCTGCACAGTAGCACCAGCATTCTTTTTTTGGTGATCCTTACTGAGCAGTAGCTTCACAATACTGCACAGTAATGTATTAGCCCAGTTTTTGACTGGCACACTGCTGTACAGTGTAATTAGGATACTGAGCAGTAAGCATCTTGTATAGATGCACTCAGTGTAAATTTTTACCTGTCATAGTTTTGTGACAGCTGAAAAGTGTGCCTGTGTGATAAAGGTGCTTGCTGAAGGCTCTATGAAGATTATATCAAGTGTTTTTCTATATTTGTTTAGATATTAAGCTTTATGTTGTTGCTAAAAGCCTAATTAATCAGTATCATTCAGAAGCTATAAATGAGCTGAAATATTTGGAAACCATTCAGGAAGGAAGAGACAGCTCTGTAAAAAGGATTAGTTAGCTGTTGCCTGAATCAGTGGGCCCGTGGACCTTGAGGAGCCCAAGACCTGCATCCCAGGGTCCTTTCTGGTACCCCTTTGGACAGTGTCGTTTGGAGATGCCTGACTTCGCTGAACTTTAAGGAAAAGAAGCTTGTGCATCAGGCATCAGAGGGGACTGCTGATAAGTTGCCAATGCTAATTGCTTTTTTCTGTCATTGTTTGTTTTGTTACTATGTGTAGTCATGCTTTTGTTAAGTCAATAAATCTTTCTTACCTTTCTACCCCCGACCATGCTCTCAATCCTGAACCCTCCGCAGGTGGCTGGGACAAGTTTCATACTAATTAAAATGTTAAAGGCACTGTCACAACGGGGTCCTGCAAGAGGGCCGTTATCTCCTCAAGGCCCCCTTCCCATGCCAAGTAGACCCAAGGGCACCCTCAAATTCTTTCCTGTCACATCTTTGATGACAGTATAAGGGAGGCTGCCTTTTACGCCCTCTTGGTCATGTCTTGATGAGCGCTCAGGCCATGTAGTTGCCCAGACCCCTTGTGGGTCCCGTTCTGTGATGGATGCTGCAGGGGCACCCTAGCCTTATGGACTATGCATGGCTACAACCATCCCTTTACCATGCTCCTAGCCTCGCTGCTGGAATAGACATTGTTCGGTCTCTCTCTGGCGCTCAGGTTCTGCATGGCTCCATCTCTGTGCCCTCTCTCTGACACGTGGCCTCTCCATGGCCCATCTCTCTCCGCACCCTTTCTCTGGCACTTCTCCACAATGTTGCCCCCTCTCCTGGGGCTTCTCAAACGCGGCCCCCTTCTCCTGGGGCTCTTCCCTGCCCCTTTTCTCTACGGCCTCCTCACAATAATGCCACCCCCTCTCCGGGGCCTCTCAGTAGTGCCGCCCCCTCTCTGGGGCTTTACAAGCATTGTCCCCTTTCCTGGGGCTCACCAAAATGCTGCCCCCTCCTCCAGGGCTCACCACGCCCGCACTGGGGCTTCTCAGCAATGCCCCCTCTCTCCAGGGCCTCTTCTCAACTGCCCCTCTCTGGGGCTGGGGTCAATGCACCCCAAATGCTGTGCTCTTGTTGGCACAGGGGTTCCCACACTGCTGTGGGTCCCCTATGAGGCCTCCTCCAACCCCTAATAGCCTCACCCAAACCACCAGTGACAAACAGCAACACAAATGCAAGTCCCTTGGCTATAATATAAACAAAAGTCGTCCAGTCATAACAACACTCAAGCTTACCAGGGATTCTTTATCTTACAGCAGTGTGTCAGATGCTGCTCCTGCATCAGGCTTCTCCTCTCTTCCATGGCAGAGAGCTCCTTCATCCTGGGCTGCTGGCAGGGAACTCTCCTGGCTTCAGCCCCTAGGGTTTATAAGGGAGCCATGTCCTGCCCCTTTCAGTCAGCTGACCGCTGGCAGGCGTGATCTCTTGCTAGTTCCATTTTCCCTGGCAACCAACAGCTGGGCTCCTTATTCACTGCAGGGCTCTTTCCCTAGCAGTTTTCCCCTCTTTAGGAGCAGGGCACCTCAGTACTCTGTGACAGGCACTTTGTAAAATCAACTGCTAACAATCACACACGACACAGGTCATACTCGACCTGGAGAGATGTTAGTAGCGGGGTTCCCCAGGGCTCAGTCCTTGGGCCTGCGCTGTTCAACATCTTCGTCGCCGACTTGGACAAGGGGGTGGAAAGCAAGCTGTCCAAGTTTGCTGACGACACCAAACTGTGGGCTGGGGTGGGAACACCAGGAGAGAGGGAGATGCTGCAGTGGGATCTGGGCCGGCTGCAGGAGTGGGCAGACAGAAACAGGATGGGATTTAACATGGACAAGTGCAGGGTGATGCATCT
>JAGPOW010002673.1:13202413-13221742 GCA_030014935.1 Caiman crocodilus
ATGCATCTGGGGAGAAGCAACCCCCAGCACACATACTGGCTGGGAAGCTCCCCTCTTGCTAGCACAGTGAAGAAACGGGATCTTGGCATCATTGTTGATGGTGGGGGTGGTCCCCTGCAGCCAGGCTCTCACCTGCCCCCCTTGTCCATTGTCTAATGGAGGTGCATTGGTACTCTCAGGGGGTGCCCCCCCTGCATTGCCTATGCATCACCACTGCATACATATACAATTCTCTAAATATATTACATAAAAACATTACATTGCAGAAGAACACACATATTTTCCAGCACACCAAGGCAAAGACACTATGAAACACACCATGAAGTATTCTGGAAAGGCAGCTGGCAAGCATTCAGGGAGGGGCAGAAGAGGGGGTAGAGGGAGAGCTGTAAGTCTTCCCCACCCCCGCACCTCAAACTGAGACGCAGCTCTTTGCTACAACAAGCAGGCATGAGGCTTCCATTAGTTATACAGGCAGCAAGGAGAGGGAAGCAGTACCAGTGTCACTGCCTGTGCCGGAGTCTGCATCCCCTCTAAGACACCAGCCATAACCACCGCCCCCACCCTCCCCATAATAACAAGCAGCAGCACCAGCATGACTTTAGACTGGACATGAGGAAGAACTTCACAGTTAGAGTGTCCAAGGTCTGAAATGGGCTTCCAAGGGAGGTGGTGCTCTCCCCTACCCTGGGGGTCTTCAAGAAGAGGTTGGATATCCATCTAGCTGGGATCATCTAAACCCAGCACTCTTTTCTGCCTATGCAAGGGGTCGCACTCGATCTATTGAGGTCCCTTCTGACCCTAACATATATGAATCTATGACAGTGTCCTCCACCCCAAGATCACTTCCCATGCTGAACCTTCCAGTGCCAGAGGAACAGCTGGAGCTGGATCTGAGTGCCTTAGCAAGGGAAATTCTGTGGGAGGAGGGGGAGTCCTTTGAGTTTGTGCTCCACACCCCTCAAGTTTCCCTGAGAGTTAGGTCTCCTTCCCCAGAAAGAAACAACTTCCACCTCGCTGTCAGGGATGCCTTGGAGGGGGAAATAACTGCTGGTGATGGTGCCAGCACCACCAGCAAGCTCATTTCAAAATGCAGGAAGGTGGCAGGCTACTTCTACCAGAGCATCAAGGTGGGCAAGATGTTGCAGGATAAACAAAAAGAGCTGAACATCCCACAGCACAAAATCATGCAGGATGTGCAGACTAGGTGGAACTCCACATACCTGATGCTCAAGAGGCTGGTGGAGCAACAGAAGGCCATCCATGAGATGCCCTTGCTTGGGGAGATTGGGATCTCTGTCCCCCTGAACAGAGCTGAGTCGGATACCTTCTCTCATATCTTGGTGGTCCTCAAGCCCTTCCTTGAGGGCACCAAGAGCCTCAGCACTGCTGATGCTCTCCTTAGCCAGGTGATTCCCATAGTGAGGGAACTTCAGAGCCAAATGGAGAGCTTCCAGGGGATCAATGTTTCTGGCTGGGGCAAGTCACTGTCACCAGACTTGCAGGCACTGGTGAGGTGGCTGAAGGAGGGCATTAGGAAATGGCTTGATCCCTTGTGGTCCAGTACAGTCAACGTATGCAGCAGCCAAATGCTAAATCAGTGGCCAGAGGTGGCCAGTAAAGAAAGTCAGGGAGGCACAGTGGCGGAGATGAGGACACATGGAAAAGGGGCATCCACTGTCCCATACTAGCATGCCATCCACCAGCCATTCTTGTCCTCCACCACAGGTCCTGCCAATATACTCTGCCCCCTCTATGATGGGGTCCAGAGCCACCAGACCCTAACGTCAGTCAGGTAGTACTCAGGCCTTAGTGGCTGCCCGTCTCACCAAGGATTTAGAACAGCTGCTGTGTGACTGGTTGGCCTGCTGGGCAAGCCACAACCAGATGTGGTTGGATCTGGCCATGGTTGTCTGTGAACACCTGCCCTGTCCACCGACCAGTCTTCCAAGTAGGAGGGTGTTCAGCATGGCTGGGGTTGTAGTGAGACCCTACTGCACTTGCTTGGATCCTGGTTTGGTGGAGCAGCTGGTGTTCCTGCGTTCCTGAAGGTGAACCTCCCAGTTCTGTGGTTCCCCAAGCTCCAAGTGCAGATGGAGTGAGTGCTACCCTCCTCATTCTGTCCACACCTATTTCCTTTTTCCGTTTTTTAAAAGCTACTTAATGCCCTGCTGTCAGAGCTGGAGGTGGCACTCACTGCATCACCAGCCAGCAGGGGAAGAACACGTTCCTGCTGAGCCCCTGTGCTTTAGGTGAACTCAGCTTAGCTGCCTGGGATGCCAGTTTTTGGGTTGAAAAACCATTCATCTAGCTGAGGAAGTATCTGCAGTTGGTGTGTGTACTGTTCCTGGATGGAAGGAATAGTAAAGAAGCCAGAGGCTGGTGTGCAGTGTAGGCAGGGAAGTCAGTCAGTGAAAAGGGAAATAGAGGCTGGTGTGGGGCAGGGGGAGGGGAATGTAGCAGGTAAAAGTGGAGTGGTATTTGGGGCATCAGATGCCTGACTGGTAGTAGCGTGTCAGAATTCCAATGTCGATATTGAGTCTGTGAGTGTCTGTATCTAGGAGGGTGATGAAGTGCAGTTCTTAGGCCTGTCTGTGAAAAGCGGTTTGTAAGTTCCCTTTGAGGATCAGGTATAAGAGATTGGAGACATGAGATGTTCTGTTCTTATCTTTGATAGATTTTCAGGGTGTGCTCATTCTGGTGCGTAGTTTTTGCTTGGTGTCTTCTACATATTTTCTACCAGGGCACTTGGTTCCCTGATGAAGATGTGTATTATATTGTGAAGATACCTCCATACTGAAGATATTGTTGGCAGGTTTTGTCTGTCTTGTCATGGCATGGCCTGGAACCATTCGGTCTGTTTTGGGCTGTAGGAAGTTGGCTTCTGGTGATGAGGTTTGTTTGAATTTACATACCACTTTTCACAGATGAGCCTGTGCACTGCAATTCATCAACCTCCTAGGTACAGAAACTTATGGGCTTAATATAGACATTGGAATTCTGACACATAACAACCTACCGGACATCTGACTCCCCAGGTACCTTTCCACTTTTATCTGCACTGCTACACTCCCCTCCTCTGCTCATATAACTAGGCATCATAATAAATAAAGACAAGATGATTTTGACTAGTACAAAGAATGAATTTCACTGGAGTGACTTTTAGTTCAACACCATCAGCTGCTTAATTATTCCAGTCCATTCTAGATCTTTGCTTCTACCTTCAGTCTTTCTCAAGGACAGTAATGAGGAATCTGCTAGGGCACATTGTATCCTACATTACCATGACCCAGAATGCCATATTTAATATCCGATTCTGGTGCATCAACCTAGCCAACACTTTCTAGACATGCTGATTCTCCTTTATACTTGAGTTTTGTCATCTTTAGATTGCTGAAAAAACCTAGCCAATGTTTCCCAAGAGGGTATTTTTCCTGCATTTCTATCTGATCATATCTCTGGTGTCAGACATGTGCCCCTTAGGGTGTGAAGCCAAATGGAATGAAGCAGATGCAAGTGCTTTGGATCACCCATTGGTCTACATTGGACATAAACAGCTTAGAATTCAGAACAATGCATTGGGTGTTTCAGGTACCAAGAACCTAATGATTCAAGTTCTCGTGGATAATACAACAGCTATATTTTATCACAACAATCAGGCTGGTGCCATGTTGACTCATGTATATCAGGAAACAGCACAACTATGGAAATGTTATATCTAGAACAGTACCATGTTTAAAATTTCTCACCTTCCAGACTCTCATTGATTCCCCTCCTGCCATCTCTTTACTCACGATTTTACATCTCCTCAGAGAAATTTGTTATAGTCTTTCTTCCTGTTCTTCAAAAATTAAGCTGTTTGCTTGAACACTGAATTTTTGTATACTAAAATGCCCTGTTTAGCATTAATTCAAGTGAATTTATGCATACTAGATTCACATATTAGTTGCTTCTGTTGAAGTGATAGCAATGAAAGATTTAATATTAATATTTGAACTATCACTATAGAAGCTCCTCCAAATTCTTTCCTTGGGAAGTCATGGGGGTGGGCAGGTTTAAGTTTGCCTCTCTTCGAAGCCTACTCACTACTCTCATGTTAGATAAAGTAAAACCACAGGCCACTTGCATAGGGTTCTTCTGCCTGATCCATAGTGTTTCCTAGTCTTCTGCTATTCTCTCTTGATTGACCAGCAATTGTTTTAAAGAGGGGTTCCACAATTTGGTGTGGTGGGTCTGTGGGAAAGTCTCAAGCTGCACAAATTTTTCCAGGCATTACATGGGAAGAGGTGGAGAGAAAAATGCATGCCCTAAACTCTTCTATCTGTTTCCTTATCTATCCCTCCTGTAGCAAAACCCCCAGTTTTTCTTATATATATGATAGATATGCATTCCCTTCCCTTCCCCAATTATTTCTGGCTTTTCTTTCTCTCCCTCTGCATTCCTTATAGACAAGCATAAGTGAGCTCAGACTTAGGATAAAATTTAACATTTTTATTTTTTAGTAGCAAGTTTTTGATTTTGGATATCCACTGTTTTGTATTATATTATTATTAGGCTTGTATTGATTTTTACTGTTGTATTATTGTCATTTTCATATTGATTGTTATTGTTTCATATGGATATTGTATAGTTTAGGCCTGTGTTTGTAAGTGAACCAAAGTAATGTCAAGTTTCCGTTTTGTTTGTCAAGCCTCCATCTTGTGTCCTCTGCCCAGGCATCCCCTGTGTCACAACTGTATGAGTCGTGTACCCCTCCAATGTAAATTTGTTCCTGGATGAATAAGAGTAATTTGGAATGATTGAAATACTATGGTAGCAGGCCTCTACTGAATGGCCTGTTATGACTGGGCCATCACCTCACATTGATTCCTCCAGGAACCACAGACCTCACCCAGGAACAGAGACAAGGCCAGCATTTGAAAGACAAAAGACCCTGCAAAACCAGCAACTCTACCATTGTACCCCACCATTATAGACACTCGAAACTGCATATCCCTGCATGGAGCACACATGCGCAGTATACCTAGGGCTGACCCTTGCCTGGGCATGCCTCCTGTCACTAGGGTCACACAAGGTCTGCCCCTGTAAAAAGAGGTAGTGAAGACAGACATAGTGGGACCTCTCCATCTGGACCAGCACTATGCCACACCACCTATCCACCCAGAGACCCTGCCGGTGACCCTCCCTCTGGAAAACACCTATTGGACAAGGACCCCTTTCCAGCCTGAATAGGTAGCTATTACCCTCCACCCCCTCTTCAACCAAGGACTTTGACTCTGTTTCTCTTCCCTACTTGGACTCCAACCCTTTCACTGAGTCTCTTTCTCCTGCTGCCATTGTGAGTGCTTGTGTGTGTGCACGCGCGCGTGTGTGTGAACCAATAACTTCATGGGGCTGTGTAGTGTGTTGTGTGTGTAATAAAACTGTTATTTGGACCCCTAAGTTGGGTTTTGCTTTACTGTGATTTGGCCCTGCTCCAATCTCTGCTCCTTGCCCTTCTAACTTGTCTCATTTCTCCCTCTCCTGCTTATGGCTCACTGCCACCTCCAACACCTGTCCTGAGCTCCTCTCTGCCTCCAACCCCCCCCTGTTTCTTTGCCACTGTCTTATTCCCACTGCCTTTTTCTTTTCCCATGAGCAACCAGGTTTCTGCCTCAGTTTCTTTCCTGGCTGTCTCCTCCTTGCCGTCACTTATCTGCCCCCTCTCCCATATTTCAGCTGTCTGCCTCAGTTTCAAGCCCCAGTCTACCTTAAGTAAACCCAAGCCTCAGTTCCTCAGCCAGCTTTTCTGTAGTCCACTGGTTCTAATCCAGGTTTTGGCAACTTTCACTCTCTACACTTTAACTCTCTTTCTCTCTCACCTGAACCTTCCCTCAAGTATCCCAGGTACCCCAAGCACACACATACACACTGTATCATCCAAATAAGGAACTTGCCTGTGAGTCTGTGTAGGTGGGGTGTATGTGCGTGAACTGGTAAGTGAGTGCGTGTGTATATATACGTGTCATTGTGTGCATGATATACAAATTAGTGATCTATGTCTAACTTTTGAGGTGTATAGTGTATGTGCTTGAATTGGTGATAAGTATGCATGTGCCTAGGCTGGTTTGGATGTGTATGTGCCAGACCTGGTAGTGTATGTGTGTATGCACCTAATTGATTTGTGTGTTTGTATATGTGCAATTGTCACACCTTCCTGCAGTGCAATATTGAGATCCTGAGAGTTGGCCTGACCCCACAGGGCAACACACTCATTCTCAGATCCTTACTTCCATAAGTCTCTGCCTACCTCAGGACAAGAAGTTATTATTCCCCTTTGTCAGGACTCATACTGCTGGTGTTACTGTCAGTTTTGTTTGCTATCACTACCCTCCCCACCCCCCAAAGAATCAATCATATGTTTCCAAGTTCTGCTAAGGATGCTTCATTCTTAACTCTGAGGCACATACACAAGTGTTTCCTTGTCACTCAATCTATTCTGTGTTCAGTTGTTTTTGATATGCTGAATTCTAAACATTTTTGACCACCACAAGAGTATGTCAGGCTCTGAGGTCTTTGCTTTCAGTGGTGGACATTAACCTGACAGATCTGACAAATCAGTAATTAAAATACCAGTCATATCTGACAATGAAGATCAGAATCTCTCTCTGTTTCTCTTGCTTTCTCAAGGAAATGCTATATTTAGCTTAAAAGATAGTGTAGCATTTTAAAAGGTCCAGCTGCAGAGCTGAAGATTCTGAATACTTGGCTAATCCAGCCTTTAGCTTCACAGCAACAGATATCTAAGGTGAATTAAGAATTAAACAGTGAAAAGTTGATAACTTTAGGTTGGCTTAATAATATAATATGAAAATTGGTAACACTTGGGTTTTGGATAATTTCACTGCTGTTAAGACACATTTCCAAGGTAAACTGTGCATTAGATCATAAATGAGTGGTGCAGAAGGCTTAAAAGCCATGGACACTGCTTTAGTTGGGGAAGGATATTAGAGCACACCTGGATAAAGATGTGGGTCAGCTTGTTATCATAGCTTAAGCATTGCATATAGGCACAATGTAATTTTTTATTGCTGAGTCATGCAAGCAGCTGGATGCACATACAAGCAGTGTTACTGCAACCAAAATATAAAGGGGTTGGAGCAGTGTTGATTATATTCAGGTTTTCCAACATTTATATCTGTAACATTTTAATTATTTCTCTATTTCTTGTCATTTGTCTTTCAGTCTCACTGATTCATTTTGGTATCACTTTTTAACTTTCTTTTTTTCCGCTTTCACTTGTAACTAACTTGTGTAATTTTCCTTTGTTTCTCCAAATTTCTCTCTCTTTCTCTCCCCCCCTTTCCATTCCCATCATAGGCCATTTTAAATTATCCTTTCTCTTGCCTCTTATCTCTGGCCTGTGACAACCTCTTCTTCATCTATTTTGGGTAGGCTTTTGTTGCTCTGCTTTCTGTTCCCCACCCAATTTGCTGTTCCATTTTCTGCTTCTTGCTCTGCTACTGTGGGTGCCCCCCCACCGATCTTTCATGTGTCACACAGAAGGGCTGCTCATACAACTTGTGACGTGTAGTGAAGGTTAGCTACCCCTCATCTAAGGAATAAAATTCTACTGAAGTTATCCATTTGATCATCAGTGATGGTACACATACTTAATATAGTTGTTATGGATAAAAAAAAAAATGGATGTGGATTTTTAATTCCCTTCTATATCTTAATCTGATAATTGTTTGTATTCAAATTCCATAATATTTTAATATTCTGCAATTTTTCTACTTCCCTTAATAGTGATAAATGAAGAGAAATACCTGTAAGCTTGCCAAAATGCTATTTAAGATTCCTGATTACTAAATTTCATACTCTTTTTTTAAACTTCTCTCAGCTCTGCAGAAGAGAAGAACTAACAATATCACTTTCACTTTTATTTCCTGCCATGAGACACTACAGGAGAAGACAGCTAGTCTCCTTGATGAAAGCATTGGCCTGACTGCACAGGAAATGCCCTTCTACTTTCACACACCCTGCAGCAGTGAAGTCCAGGGGCCCTCTTTACCTGTCAAAAAAGAGAAAGTAACAAACCTTAGAAAATCTTGTTTGATCTTCTAAATATTTTTGCTTTCATTTTTATAGGTGCTTCAGACAATACTTCTTAAGTGCTTTAAATCACAGTATCTTAATTCTTTCTACTTGTATAACCTGTAACATTGTCTGTACTAGGTGAAAGTTTGGTTCTGTAGCTGTTGCCATGCAGGGAAAAGACTACAAAGAGTTTTCCAATCCAATTTTCATATGCATCATTTTAATACTATTTCAGTGAACAGGAGTCCTAGGAAACTTATTTCTCCCTACCCCCAGAAAATGAAACAAAACAAAACAAAACAAAGCCCCTACCTTTATTAGAAGTGGTATTACAGATGAAAACCATATTTAAGTACCTAAAGATTCAGATTTGTACCTAGTGGCATTTAAAAAACCAGCGAAGCACATTAAACCATTCCGATTTGTGGTGCCTAAGACCCTCTACTTCTGAAAATCCCACTAAGGGCAAAGTCCAGATTGGCACTTTCAGTGGTGTGGGATGCTTTTAGGCTCTGGCATACTTAAAAAAACTGATGGCTGGCCCCAGGAGGGTGATTCTAAGAAATGGGATTAAACGGCTAACAACTTTTGGCAGGCAATGGGGAGAATTATGCTCCTCCAATGGACAGTGTTCAAGTATCTGAATCAGGACTGCACATTTGTTGCCTTAATTCACTCATGAGGTGTGAAGGAGGAGATGGTGCTCTGTCTATGAATATAAAAGGGATGTACATGTATTCAGAGGTGCGTGCAAAGTGGAAGGTAAGCCTATTGAAGGCCTTTGGTTAAAGCTCAGACGAGAGAGCAGCAGGGGAAGCATCTGCTCCTGGCTGCCAAAACGGGAGGAAGAGGTGTACGAGTCCTTCTTTCAATAACTAATGAAAACTTCCAAGTTGCAGGACTTGGTTCTCATGGGAGGCTTAAATTTTTGGCATATCTGCTGGAAGGGAAACATGGCAGTGTATAAGCAGTCCAGCATATTCCTTGATAGTGTTGGAAGTAACTTTTTGATATAGATGGTAGGCTAACAAGGGGGGAAGCTCTTCTTGACTTGCTGCTCACAAACAAGAAAAACATCTTTGAGAATGAAGGTGGAAGGTGACTTGGGTATGAAATGATAGAGTTTGAGGTCCTAGGGGGAGGAAGATAGGAGAACAGGAGAATTTAAGGACAGTGGACTTCAGAAAAGCAGGCTTTAATGAATTCAGGGAATTGGTGGGCAGAATCCCTTGGAAGACAAGTCTGAGGGGAAAGGAGTCCAAGAATTCTTGCTCTACTTTAAGGACACCCTATAAGGGCAAAGGAGCAACCTATCTAGATGCAATGGAAAAATGTAACAGAAGACCAGTCCTGCTCTACAGCAATAATTTTTAAAAGAACTGAAAATTAAAAAGAAATCCTATGAAGGTGGAAACTTTATCAAGGTATTAGGGAAAAGTATAAGAGTAACTCATAGATACTCGGAGAAAATAAGGAAGGCCAAGGCACAATTTGAAATGCAGCTGGCAAGGTACATAGAAGGCAATAACAAAAGATTCTACAAATATATCAAAAGACAGAGGAAGACCAGAGAAACCAAATAGTGTTATAGCTGTCACTGTGTTTGAAAAGAATTTCCCATGTTATTAATAGTTGCTTGTAGCAGCGGGGCCTCTCTATATTGTACAGGTTTAAATGTATGGTTATTACTTGCCTTTAGTATTTTTATCAAGGTTAGTAAATTATTGAGGAGTTGGTTCAGAGGTGGTCAGGATTGAGGGGAAGAGGGGAGGAAGAGAGTAGGCAGATTGCTTGCCCATGCAAAATCATCACACAAAAAATTAGATGAGCAAATTCCCTAAAATATGCAGAAATTTAAAGGATTGGAATCAGTCTCTCTTTTAATTATGCTGATTTAGTTCCCAAACCCTACTTGTCATGGCATAATCCATTTTTTCTCAGTTCAGAGAAGTGAGAATTTGGTAATTCCATTATATAATAACAAATAAAAGTCTGCTCTAATTCATGATTATCTCTTTGAATATCAACATAACTGATAAAAATACAAGTGAAAATATTCATTGATATCCATTACATTATTCTGGGAATAGCCTGTGTGACTCCTGTAATCAGTACACAACTAAGTATTTTCTGTTTGAAATAACGTTTCCCCGTGGGGTGTGGGATGGAGCCATGAGTGGCTTATCTTGGGGTGTGGTACAGGGGGTGGCTCTTGCTGTTGACACACCCTGGGGAAATCATGGAGGGGCATATGCTCCTTGCATCTGTGTGTGGGGGGAGGGTAGGCTTCTGTTGTAAGCTGGGGCCAGAAGTGGCACTGGGATCTTCTCAGCAGGGGAGCAGGCCTTGCCCTGCATGCAGCCCCAGTGCTGGGACAGGGATTTGGGGAGTGGCTACAGCAAATTCTGAGGTGGCCATAGTCCCCCCCCTCCCCCAAGTGCTGCTGCCACTTGCCCTGTATGCAGCCCCAGCCCACCACTCCTGTCAGGAAGAGCCTGGTGCTGCTCCTGGCACCAGCTCTCAGTGATGGCCTACCCTCATCCCATGTGCAGATCTGGCAGCATGTGCCCCTCCATGCCTTCCCCAGGGTGTGCCACCAGCAGGAGCCACCCCCTCCACAGCCCCAGATATGCTGCTCATGGCTCTCCCATGCCCTGCTCCACCCCAGCTGGGCAGCACCTACCCCAGCCTCAAGCCTCACTCCCTACCTCACTGTGGGGGGCCTCAGTCTGCTCCCTTGCCATGCCCCTTCCCTCTCCCTTTCCCTCTCCTTTTGTCCTACAGACTTACCAGCCAGATGCTGTTCTCCAAGCTGCCAGAATACATATTGGCAATCAGATCAGTATTAGCCAATATGGCTCGTTAATAATTGGTCATCGGTATTGGCCCCAAAAATCTTTATCGGTGCACACCTATTAAGAACGGATTCATTTGCACGAATTTCTGGCAGTGGGTGGGTTCCCTAATGGAAGTAAAAACTGTATATGAACATTCCCAAAATGCACATCAGCCTACTTCCACATATTAATATGTAGTATCACTACTTTCTGACTTGTCTGGGGAAACCGAATGCATGTATAAAATGTAGATTGTAAGAAGCACTTATGCTGCCTGTGCTCAATACAGGATGCAGGAGCAGAAACCTATGAATGCAGCTTACAGGCCTAAAGACACAGAAACTTTGGATGCATTCAGTGGCCCATAAAGAGGCAGACAGAATTTCTCTGTTCTCATGTCTTAAAGCCAATTTTAGGTGGTGTGTAAATTTATCAGGTAGTCTTTCAGTCACGTGCACATTTTTTAAATGTAGTAACACTTAAATCTGAAATTGGGCTAATTTTCCCTTGATTTCAAGGGAACTGGGTCTTTGTACTGTACTGTTTACTCTATAAGGTACATCTCTACCCTTTCCTTGTTTTTTCTCCTCACAATGCATTGGAGAAATGGGTTTAGCTGGGTAATCATTAAAAGTAGTTACAAGTATGCAAAAACTCCCCAGTTTGGGGGGAAGGAGCAGAGAGAAGATGGCATATTCAGGGATGAATGTAGACAACTAAGGCTTATCGAGTGAAGCTGCTGAGCTTTATACACCTGTAAAGAAAATAAGAATAAGAATCAGTTATGCATGTGGGTGTAAATTAGGAAGCAAAATCTTGACCGAAATATTTTAATAGCACTTTACTTTCTTACTTCATCTGAAGGCTTTTATGGGGAAAAATAACAAAAATGTAAATTGCATTTCTTGTTTTTGGCACCTACAATCCATTATTTCTGCTCTTCCCATCCTGCATTCTCCAAAGTGATTTCAGAGGCATCTGATGCAGTAAGCAGCTGCTTATACTTAAAAGTCTTTTGTAATGTCCTGAAGAAAACAGTGTCTTGTTCAAACCAAGTTTGTGTTTGCCTGAGACTTAGGTTAGTTTTCAACTCTGAACCAGAAACTCTGGACTGCCTAGTTCATTCAAAAATCACTTTCATGTATAGAAGGGTTAAAGTCTTAAATATGAAACTTCAATTTAAATGTATGGGGGACTGCTTGCATTAGCATCTTGGATCTGAACCTAGCATATGGTTGTGGTTCCAGCACTAGAATAGTTTTACTTATGTCTCTTCTTGAATGGTTACAGCTCTGGATAACGTCAAGTAATGAGAGGAGACAATTTCTCCTTATCTCGGTCTCAGATCTCCTCTGTAAGCTTCTTCCTTTTAAAACCTCATGCCTTTCCATCTGTCACCACAAGTACATTCCAACTTTCTACCTTGTTAAGGTTTATAAACTTCATATATTGATGTATTTTTTCTTTTTTGAATATTGAAATATATTTGTAATAATGGAAAACAACCACTTGGTAGCATGTTGCCTTATGCCTTCTCAGTTGTTACATTTATATTTATATTGAAATCACTTTAAAATAGGCACTTTATACAGTGTTAGTTAAGGGAATGGGAAAGAAAAAGTAAAAGTGAAATTTAATAAAATTTGACAAGTGCTGTTTGGGCTGATATTCATAACATTCCAGTAATAGAATCCACTACACTAAAATCCTTCATGTTATAAAGGTGTAAAATAGGGGTGGTTGAGTTGGGCCCTAAGTATTTGCCATCCTTTTTTTCCCGGTTTTTGCAGAGGGAAGGATCCTGTCATGTGCTTCATTTGCATTCACAGCAGACTGATTTCCCCTCTTCCTCCTCAGTGAAGAGCTAGCTAGTAGATGATCAGCTAGCTAGTTAAGCGTACTGAGGAATGTGGTTGGGGACAGCATTGAACTTCAAAGCTGAGGCAAGCAGAAAGACATCCCTGGAAGTTTCCATCCCCTCACAGCCAGGCCATCACCCACCCAGAAGCATCAAGGCCCAATGGGCACTGTCACCAATCATGGACAAACCCAGCCCATTCACTGCCACTGGCCAAACGTGGGCACAGAACTGTCAGTATGGGAAATAAAGGATCTCATCACCATCTGGGGTGAGAACATCCAGTGCCAGCTCCAGACAGGGCACCAAATCAGAGTTGCCTTCAAGCATATTGCACAGCAGATGCAGGTGAGGGGTCACAACAGAGACTGGATTTGTGCCTGCCCAAGTCCATGTTGATGGGGAGGTATTATTACCATGTGCTTGACACTAGAAAGCAATCTGTGGGCTGGGAGAAGACCACGCTATTGTTCAAGGACTTGTTCCATATCTACATCAAGAACAGAGCAGATGCCACCTTCATGCCTATAGAACCAGGGGTGTTCTGGAGGAGTCATCTGCAGGGACCCCACTGGAGGAGGAGGAGGAGGCAGAGGGAGGCCCTGTGACACTAATCCTCAGACAGGGGCCATGGTCATTCTGGACCAAGTCTTCCACATATCTTTGTTCCCCCCTCAGAGGTATGGAGTACGTACCAGCCCCCACCCTCCGTACTAATTCAGCTGCTGCTGTGCTGGCACAATCTGCAGGATCCACAGCCAGTTCTCCCAACACTTCTTCTGATGAGTCAGGCCATGCGTGCAGACTCTGTGCAACTTGTAATGTTAAGGTTCACCATACAACCAGAATGGGGACCTAGGTCCTGGGGGAAATGTTGAGCTCCTGGGGACTGGGGGGAAGGGGCAGTAAGGGGAGCTGAGGCTGCCATAGGCCAGCCCCTGTGGTCATAGTCCTCTCTCAGGCCATTATGACTGAGGTGCCCACAATGGGGTTGGGGCCAGAAGTTGGGGTTGGGCCCCCAACTCCTGCCCTCCCCGGTGAAGTTTGCAGCCCCCAAGGCACCAGGTCTCCCCTGCTCTTGGGTACTTAAGAGAGTATGTTCCATTTAATTGGATCATAAATATGCCTAATTGACATGTCCTTGACATTTTTGCTGGGGCCATGCTGTGCTCCATGAGAGATTCGTGCCTAAGCACAGATACCACAGGCACTTGAAAGTAAACAGCTCACCCTCCCCACAAAGCACTCTCAGAAAAGCATCAGTAATGTTTTTTGAGCTCAGCAGGCAAAAGGGTGAACAGAAGTTTTAGCAGGGAGCAACCCCTGGTCAGGGATAGTTTGTACCATGCAGCTATGTCTGACCATCGCTGCAGGAATGAGAAAAAATTCCCCTCCAGCCAACCCCACCCCACCAGAACTCCCTCCCTATCCAGGAAAGAGACACGTGATGGAAGGATTCATGGATGGGAACCAATATCTTAGCTGCTTGGCTCTCGCTGACAGGGTGACGCTTGGGTTCTGCATCTGGATTGGCTGGCAAGTGGCCCAATGATACCTTTTCCCCTCCCCTATAATCTAATAAATACTTGGATAAGGTTCAATGGGCATGGCTGATTCCAGTTCTCACGGTGAAGGTACTCACTGTATGAACCCCTCAGGGCAACCCCCATCCTCCCTCCTCCTTCCCATGATCGTGGACCCATTCCAGCTTTGGACCTCCTTCCCACCCTTCCAACATTTGCAAGCTAAGTAAAATCCCACCGCTTGTTTACAGGCTCTGCATTTGCACGTGGAAGGTCAGCTCATGGCAGCTGGAATGGCAGGTCCAGGATGGGTAGCCAAACACCTGCTGAGTGAATGAAAGATGTGAGTATGAGATGTTAGCAAAATGAAGAGGAGATGTTACAGGCTTCAGTTGCAGCCTCTGAGCTCAGGCCACACATCACAGACTCCTGCCGCTAGGGGCTGTGAGATCAGTAATGGGAATGAATTGGGCTATGTACGGGAGAAGTGGACCAGCCAGGTGATACTTACACCTGAGCTGCTGAGTTGTATGATCAGGGGCTTTAGGTAGCTACCTGCTGTTTGGAGGAGACACCCTGTGTTGCAATGGAGCAGAGAGAGTCACAGTGCTAGGGTAGGAAACTAATGGAATGAGGTTTCCAACCCACAGCTCTCCTAGACAGACTTTGAGTGGGGAATAACACAGCTGTCCATCTCCCACATGAAGTCCCTGGTCTTGACTCCAAACCCCTGAAATTAGGGTGCCAGGTCAAAATCCCCCTACCACGTGCCTCCCCTCCAAGGTTTCATGTTTGTCAAATTCAGGTTCTGTGGCATTCCACATAAAACCCAAACCCCTTCCAGGTTCTGTCACCCCATTCTCAAACGACTCCCCTACCCGTGGTTGCCACCAAAGGTTTGATCTTTTGTGTGACTTGGAAGGAGGAACCAGGCTTAGGTATGGGCTGTATTTAACAGGTTTTCTTTACTAAATAGAGGAAAAGTTTTGCATTCACAACATTTTAAACTGAGGTATGTCTTTTCCTCACACTGCATTCCTTTACATCCCAGTGTATGCCTCTTGGGGAGGTTAGGAAGGAGAGGGGAAGGGGGATTGTGCCTGGGCAGCCTCAGTTGTGGGTAGCAGTGCCCATGATGGAGGGCTAGAGAAGCCCATAGCAGAAGACCTATGGCCCAGTGCCAGGGCATGGGCACACAAAGACCTCTGGACCTAATCGTTCAGGGAGGGTTCCTGGGTGAGGAGGCAGTTGGCCTGGGCTTCATAGATCTGGACTGCTTGCTGTGGTGCAGGGCTAGGGCTACACACATTGGCAGGGGGTTGCCCTCTCCCCCATTCCTGTGCCACGTGCTTGCTGTTCCAGGTCCAATCTGTAGTTGAAATGCTCCTTTCGGCACTCCAGCTGCCCTACTAGGACCTCATGAACCAGGGCAGTAGGGGATAGGCTGAGCCCCTGAAGGGATTGGAGGCAATGACATTGATGATGTTGAAATCAGGACCCTAGGAATGTAGCACCTGCTCTCCATCACCCCAAGGAACAGAGAGCAGAGAGTTGTTCAAGAGACAGCCATCATCCCTATCAGCCATGTGAATGTCAGTGGCCCAGTCATGCCCCAGATGCATGAGTTCTGTGTGCATATGTCTGCGTGCATGTGTATATGTGTGTGTGTGTGTGTCTGTCCAAGATGCCTGGTTTCTGTGTGTATGTGTGGGGGGGCATGAACACACATTCATATTCATGACAACCAGACATCCTGAATGCATGCATGCATGCATGCGCACCCCCCCACCCAGGTGTCTGACAAATGCACACACACATGTGATGGGTGCATGCAGGGTGTGGATGCAGATATAAGCAGGATGGCCAGCTGATGGCTTCTGGCCATGATGAGTCACTGCTGCATTGGGTCCAGGTGGGTGGCTGTAATGTCCCTATCAACCACTGAGGGGTGGCTCAGCCATTCAACTCTGCTTGGGAGTCTTTTGCAGCCCTAGGAGTGCACAAAATGCACTGGGAGGTGTGCTCGAGACCTTCCTACCTGCTATGCTCAGGCTGTGCAGGCAGGCTATGACTCCCTCTCCCACAAGGGATAATACGTGTTCTGTTTCTACAAACTTGAACTGGGGTGCTTAGAGTAAAACTCAAAAGTTAGAGCACTTCTGCCATGGCCTTCTTGAAACCCTGTACTTAGCCTGAGATTTTATTACTTCAGCTCTTTTGAAAAACAGATCCATTCCTTGGCAATCTGTTACTAAGACACTCAAAATCACTGGCCACTTCTGGATATATTTGTCTATTCAGTTGCAAGTCTAGAGGTTAGTAGGAGTTATCTTAATACAAAATTAGTATGGTGTTCCTGACAATCAAGCACATACTCTCATCAGTCATTTTAGTTTTTACTTACTTGGAATAAACAGAAAATGAGCATTACTTGTAAAATGGTCAGCTATAGCATAGAGGATACGGTTTTTAAATAGTTTACTTCTAGAATATATGCAAAAACCATTGTTCTGGGAATTGTCAGCATTCCAGTATCATGCATCTGCTATATTTATGAGGGAAATGAGGGGAAAACTGATTTAGTCATCTGCCGTGTCCATTTGGTGCTAAACATGCTTTCATTTCTAGAGCATAGCAATGTTAATTTATTTTATATACCAGTGTAAATAGAAGCCATCCTGGGAAACCTGTGTGTTTTTAAAAGACAATTAATGAAAATCTGACACAAGGAATGTTTTCTGTACCAGGGAATATGCAAGATATAGGCATCTTACTGGAAAAGATTTCTAAGTCCCTATAGCAGCAGAAGATTGGATCTTGTTTGTTACCTGTATTTATTTAGCTTACATATTTTACAAGGTTTGATAAAATGGACATTTTGTGGAGTAGACAGGTACATTGTATTATAGTTGTTCTAGTACTTTCTTAGAGGTATATTCCTGGCATGGATGTTATGTAGCTTATCTGTATTGAGGGCATACCTCTATAAAATTTTTCAGATGTGATTTTTTCACCAGTGGGGTTTTTTTTTAAATTTGTGTGAGACTTTCTTCTGTTGGGGAAGATGCTTTCTGTAGACTAGTTTGTTGAGTGCAATTGCATAATCTGAAACCTTTAGGTTAAGGCTAATCAAGTTGTAGATCATCAAGAACACCTGAAGGCTTTTCCTGGTTTAGTTCACTTTATTTATGTTCCAAATAGGTAGAGACCAACTGCAATTTGGGAGCACCACGTCTGACAAAGTGCAATATAGGTGCTCAAGTTCAAGCTGTGGTAAAAAGCAGTGGCTCTTTCACTCTCTGAAATACTGTGAAGTTGTAGTCTTTCTTTTATGGGTGTGGAAATCTGTGCTGTGCTCTCTGTTTTGTGATTCCTGAGTGAGATTTCTGCAATATAATATATTTGAAACTGTACTTGTAAACCACTTGTTAACCACAGTTGCTACAAAATGTAGAAACATAATTTATGTCTGAGTTATAGCAGGGCAATTCTGTGCCTGGGGCAACTGCAACACATGGGGCAGTGGCAGCTGTTGTCATGTGAATTGTGACTGCCCAGTCAGATGCCACTGTGATGGTGGCTGCTTTTGCACCCTCCTCTTACCCCAAGATGCTGTCCTGGTTGTGCCCTCTCAGTTATGCTAGTGATTTATATGCATGAGCATTGGTGCTGTCTATATGTATGAACAATATTGGCATGAGCCATGTATTGTATGGTCAAGTATTTAAACATTTCCACTCCTTAGAAATACTCCACCTCGTGTTTTTTTGGAAATAATTTTTTGAACCTATCACTTAGGGTCTATACTGCTGCCTCTTGCAGCATGATCATCTAGGACTATAGTTGTGGGCCCCAATTGAGTTTTGTCAACGTTAGTCAGATTTCCTCCCTATCATAGGTAGCAGGACCCAAACACTGCTTTTGGGGGAAGACAGAGGTAGAATAGCCAAATTTTATAATATCTATTCCCTACATTGGTCCCTATTTTGTACCAACAACTTGGTCACTGTGAGTTAGTTTGGATGAGAATCCACCCCTGTGGCTTAAGTGGAATTGGGAAAAGAGAGATGGCCTGTGAAAGAAGAGGAAAAAAACCTGTAGATGACAGAAAGTAGGGCTGTGCAAAATTTCACTGGGGGTTTTGTTTTGACGCTGTTTCATAGAATCATAGAAGTAGGGTTGGAAAGGACCTTGTAGATCTTCAAGTCTGACCCCCTGCCTGGACAGGAGAGAAACTGGACTCAAGTGACCCCAGTCAGGTAGGCATCGAGCCACTTCTTAAAGACCCCCGGGGTAGGAGCCAGCACCACTTCTCTTGGAAGTTGGTTCCAGATCCTAGCCAATCCTACTGTGAAGTAGTTCTTACAGATGTCTAATCAAAACCTACTCTCCAACAACTTGTGGCCGTTATTCCTTGTTATCACGGAGGGGTGCTAGGGGAAACAAGGTCTCCCCCAAACCCTTCTGTTCCCCCCTAGTGAGTTTATAGACAGTCACCAGGTCCCCCCTCAGCCTTCTCTTGTGAAGGCTGCACAGGTTCAGGTCCCATATCCTCTCGTTGTAGGGTCTACCTTGCTGTTCCTGGATCATGCGGGTGGCCCTCCTCTGCACCCTCTCTATGTTGTCCACATCCCTCTTGAAGTGGGATGCCCAGAACTGGACACAATACTCCAGCTGTGGCCTGACCAGTGTCACATAGAGGGGGAGGATCACCTCCTTGGCCCTACCTGATATGCACCTGTGGATGCACGATGGGATCCGGTTAGCCCTGCTGACCGTGACCTCGCATTGTCGGCCCATGTTCATCTTGAAGTCAATGATGACTCCAAGATCCCTTTCTGCCTCCGTGCTCTCAAAAAGGGAATTTCCCATCTTATAAGTTTGCTGCTCGTTACTAATGCCCAAGTGCAGCACTCTGCACTTGTCCATATTGAAACGCATCCTGTTTTTGTTAGCCCACCCTTGCAACCTATCCAGGTCTTTCTGCAGTCTTTCCCTCCCTACTAGCGTGCCCACCTCACCCCAAATTTTG
>JAGPOW010002673.1:13221842-13236716 GCA_030014935.1 Caiman crocodilus
CCTGCATCCAATGCTTTTGTGACCTGATCATAAAAGGCAATCAGGTTGGTCTGACATGACCTGCCCCTAATGAAACTGTGCTGGTTGCCCCTGAGCATCTTCCCCAATGCCAGCCCATCACAGATGTGCTCCTTGATGATCTTTTCAAAGAGTTTCCCCAGGATTGAGGTAAGACTGAAGGGCCTATAGTTGACCAGGTCCTCCCTTTCTTAAAGATTGGGACCACATTGGCTATCTTCCAATCATCTAGCACCTGGCCTGAGCACCACGAGCACTCATAAAGCCATGCCAAGGACCCTGCTAGCTCCCTCAACAGCCTGGGGTGGAGAGCATCTGGACCTGCTGACTTGAATACGTTCAGCCCCTCCAGAAGCACTCTTAACTCAGTCCTCCTCAACCTTAGGTCTCGAGGCGTTCCACTCGAGTCTGTCTTGAAACACGATGGGGGAGTCCCGGCCCCTGCACAAGTAAATGGAAGTGAAAAAATTGCTAAAGATGTCTGCCTTCTCCTCTGGTGCAACCACCAGATTGCCCAGCGCATCTTGCAGGTGCCCCACACTTCCCAGTGCTGTCTTCATCCTCTCTATGTATTTGAAAACGGACTTTTTATTATCTTTGATCTTGGATGTTAGTCCTAGCTCTATGTCTGCCTTAGCTTTTCCAACAGCCCCCCTATAGGCCCGAGCAGTGGAGTTTTACTCTTCTTTGGAGATAGCCACCCCTTTCCACCGGGTGTACACTGCCTTTTTGGCAACTAGACTTTCCCGGACTTCCTTGGTGAGCCAGGGAGGCTTTTGGGCACTCATGCCTCCCTTGCTTTTTGTTGGGATTGTCACCCCTTGGACCCTGAGTATCATCTCCTTAAGGAATGACCATTCATCTTGGGCATTGAGTTCCCCAGCTCTTAAGAACCCCAGCACCTCTTCCACCAATCTCCTCAACTCGTTGAAGCTGTCCCTCTTGAAGTCTAGGGCTACCGCCTTGCTGCAGGCCCTTGACACCCTGTGCTGGATGATGAATTCCAGCAAGCAATGATCGCTATCACCCAGGTGGTCAAGGACCTGGAGCCCCCTTGTCAGATCATTACCTGTGGCCAGGTCCAGGTCCAACAGGGTATTTCCTCTAGTGGGACTGTGCACCTCCTGTGTTAAGTGGAGGTCCTGTATCTCGGCCAGGAATCTCCTGGAATGGTCCCACCTGGCTGACTGCTCCTCCCAGCAGATATCCAGGTAATTTAGATCACCCATGACAACTCCATCCCTTGCTTTAAGTGCCTCTGCAAGCTGGCCCCAAAATTCCTTGTCCAGCTCCTCCCTTTGGTTAGGGGGTCTGTAGTAGACCCCCACTGTTAAATCCCTCTCCCGATGATCCCCTTGTATCTTGACCCACAGCACTTCAGCTTGCCCCTCCACTGACCTCATTTTACTGGCAGTTTCAACTCGATACGAACTCAGAACAGCGAAATCTAAATGAAAGGGCTTCGAAACAGCCTCAAAATGAAATGAGGCTAGTAGAAACTTTTAAAAAGTTTTGATACATTTTGAGTTTCAAAGCTGAAGCTGGGCTTGCCTACAGGGAAACAGAAAGTAAGGAGAGGGAGCGGAGAAAAAAGGGGGAAGGACTGCTCTCATATTGACTATGTAGCAGGCCAGTGACTGTGATCTTTCGCCACAAGGTCCCTTCTAATCTCAGTGCTCTGGGGTAGAAATGGAAAAACAGCATAAAAGGCAGCATTATTTGAACTGGCCAGCTTTCTGCTTTGAGGTCTGACAGTTACTGAGCTATATTCCAGTGGCTCAGGAGCGTTAGACAATGAAGGCTACTACTAACATTGATTCGAATGATTTCCTATTTGCAAGCCTAGCAAGTAGGATTCCACAATACCTTTTGCTTTCTTCTACATCCTTTTATTTTATTATTTCTATGTTTATTGATGTATTCTTTTCAATTTTGTAGTTATATTGATATTACACTTTAGAATTTATATAGGAAGGGGGATACATTTATATTTTATTTACATATATTTATACCTTGTGACATATTACATACTAGGGGTACCTCAAGCTAGCAGCGTGGCTTGTGAATGCTGCGATGCTGTGGTCCATGTAGCATCCCACAGGAGTGCAGGGGGGCCCTCCGTGTGCTCTGCGGTGAACTTAGTAAAGAAGCCAGAAGTACTTCTGGTTCAATGCCATTCCTTCCATCCAGGAACAGCACGCATGCACGCACCCCTTTCCCCAACTGCAGGTGCTTCCTCAGCCTGACAAAGGGTTTTTCAACCTGAAAGCTTGCTCAGATATATTTCTCTAACTATTCTGTTGGTCTGCTAAAACATAAGAGATTAGATTTGACCCAAAGGAAAGGACCTTGTCTGCCAGTGCCATGTCCTTAGACCAACACCCATAGCACCTGACTGAAAGGATGCAGGGCCCTGGACCCATCTAAGCTGCAGGGCTGAGGCTGGCAGGGAGAGTTCTCTGGCAGCTGCTAGAGAAGAAGCTCTTGCAGAGAAGAAAGAAGGACTTTAATTTTTAAGAGGCGTTTATTCCAGGGAGGGTGACCCATTGGGACCAGTAGAGAGTATGTACAGGTTGGCATGAACACCTGGGCCTCACAGACATGGTCTTGGGCTCACGGCCTGCAAGGCCTGCCTGTACATTCTTGGCTAAAAAACACCCTAGCAAGCCAAAGGATTATACATATTTACAGTTCTGCTAGCAGGGACACCCATGGGGGGCCTCAAGGGTCGACCCGCGTGAAGCAAAGTCTGAGGCCTCAGCCCACTGGATGCATCGCTGCAACTGGAGCAGCCAGGGATGTTTACAGGGTGAGGAGCAGGCACCCCGCCTCGACTCAGCAGAGCGCCCCCTCGAGGGCCCAGCGTTCACTGAAGGCAGGCACCGTCCGCCATAGGACTGCGTGCTCAAACTCAAGCAAGAGGCAGGCCCACACCAGCAGGCAGAACAGCTGCAGGGCATCGACCACCCTGGTCCCAGCGAGCTGGTTTCGCCGGCTCTTTAGGGTGGCCACCTTGGCCTGGCCCAGCAGGAAGTTTGTCAGGCTGACCACAGCCCGCTCCGATGCCTGGTAGGGGAAGGAGTGGACGTAGAGGTCCTTAGAGAATTCCTGGCCCAGCGCCCAAAGCAGTGCACCCAGGGTGGCAAACAGCAGCTGCAGCCGTGGGCAATCAAGGAACGCGTGGGGTATGTCCTTGTCTGGCCCCCCTGGGCAGAAGGGGCAGGCCACCGAGGCCGCCGGGTCCAGGTGGTGAATGAAGGTGCCGGTGGCCAGGATGCAGTGTGTGAGCCGCCACTGCAGGTCGCCGGTCTTCTTTGCGGTGGGCGCCTTATACAGCATTTGCCACGCCGGGGTCCCAGGCCGCACCAGGCGCTGCCGCCACACGGTGTCGGGGTGGCTGGCCAGCACCCGGGCGTGCACCACCCACAGGTAGAAGCCCTTGTGGGGCAGGGTGCCAAAAGGGCAGCCCGTATCGCTGCTGGGGGACACTGGGAGCCTGACCAGCATGTCGCGCCACTCGGCCAGCTTGCTGGGGACTACGAGGATGACAGGCAGCGGTGGGAAGGCATTGAGCGTGGCGTCCGTGGTGGGCAGGGACCGGCAAGCCTGGAGATGGCCTTCCAGGGCAGTCACCGCTTCCACTGGGAGGGCGCCCCTTATGGTCTGCAGAAGCCGGCCCGTGGTGTGGATGGAGCGCAGCGCCAGCCAGGAGGCCAGGGCTTCGGGGGACAGCCACGCTGACTGAGCAGGGTCCAGGAGGTGCTCCAGGCAGGTGGTACACGCCTTGATGAGGGCCACCACGAGTCCGGTGGAGGCCAGGCTTGGCGTGATGCGCTGCAGGGCTGGGTTGTAGAGCAGCGGCTCCTGAAGCAGGTGCAGGAACTGCAGGCGCCTGGCCTGGGGGCAGAGCTGGAAGGTCGCCTGCCAGGCCCGCACCATGCTGTGGTAGAACTGGGGGAGGACCGCCCCATTCAAGAAAGCGAGGTCCAGCAGGAACAGCTCCCACTCCAAGCCGAGGCCTCCCACTCGCTGCAGGAACCGCCACGCCAGCTGTCGCCATGGGAGGTGGCCGGTGTACAGGAGCTGCTAGAGGGCCTGCAGCCGGAAGGCAGCCACTCGGCTGGCCAGGTTGAACAGGCCTTGGCCCCCTTCCCTGGCGGGCAGGTAGAGGGCAGCTCGGGGGGAGCCAGTGGTGTCCGTCCCACAGGAAGTCAACCAGGAGCCATTGCACTCTGTCCAGGAGCTCCGGTGGAGGGTCCAGCACCGCGCAGCAGTGCCAAAGGGTGGCCGCCGCCAGGTTGTTGGCCACGAGGACCTGTCCGCGGTAAGAGAGGGCAGACAGGCGCCAGTGCTGCAGGCGGGCCTCCACTCCCTCCGCCAAGCCCTCCCAGTTGTGGGCCCAAAGGCCGGAGGCCCCAGGAACGCGCCCAGGGCTTTGAGGCCATCCCGGCACCAGGCGAGGCCTCCCGGCGACTCCGGAGGCGGTGCGCCGGCCCACGTCCCCAGCAGGAAGGCGTCGCTCTTGCCTCAGTTGATGCGGGCCGAGGCAGTGAGCTCGTAGGTGCGCTGGCAGTCCACCAGGGCCCGCACGTCCTCCTGGCTGCCCAGGAAGACGGTCACGTCATCCGCGTAGCGGTGGGCTGGTGTCTGGGCCCGGCGCCGGTGGCAGGGCGAGGCCAGTCAGGTGACATCACAGCACGTGCAGCAGCGGCTCGACGGCCAGGGCGTACAGCATGCCCAACAGGGGGCAGCCCTGGCGGATGCCGTGCCGCACGGGGAATGGGGAGCACAGTGCGCTGTTCACCTTGAGGAAGGTGGAGGCATCGTGGTACAGGGCCCGGAATGCCGCGGTGAAGAGCGGCCCGAAGCCAAAGGCCTTGAGGGTGCCGAGCGGGTACCGGTGGTCGACGTGGTCAAAGGCTTTCTCCTGGTCCAGGGAAAGGATGCCAACGTCCAGGCCAAAAAGCTCTGTGGCTGCAAGCAGGTCCCGCAGCAGGAACAAGTCCTGGATGGTCCTGCCCGGCACGCAGTAGCTCTGCTCGGACCCAACGATGGAGGCCATGATGGTGCGGAGGCGGATCGCCAGCGCCTTGGCCAGGATCTTGTAGTTGGTGCACAGGAGGGAGATGGGCCGCCAGTTCTTCAGGAAGCTGAGGTCCCCCTTCCTAGGCAGCAGGGTGAGTATGGCCTGGTGGCAGGTGGTCGGCAGGCTCTCGTGGAAGACGCGGAGGAGGCTGGGCCCGAGGAGGGCCCAGAAAGTTCGGTAGAATTGCACGGGCAGGCCGTCCAGGCAAGAGGCCCTGCCCGAGGCGAGCCCCCCCACCACGGCCTCCAGCTCTGCCAGGGAGAGCTTGTGCTCCAGGGTCTCAGTCTGCGAAGCACCCAGGCGCGGAAGATCCCAATGCAGCTCTCGGGTGGCCCGCGGACAAACAGGCTCGGCCGCAAACAAGTCCTCATAGAAGGCGACAGTGTGCTCCCGCGCCTTGCCCAGGTCCGTGAGCAGCCGGCCCTCCGGGGTCCGGAGGTGGTCCAGTGTCTTGGCCGTGGCCAAAGAAGCCGGTCGGAGGTGTCGGCCTCCGCCAGCTCCTGGCAGCGGGCCTGGAACTGCGTGCCGCTGGCTGCGCCCTCCGCCAGCTCTCGCAGGCGTTTCTTGCAGGAGCGGAGGCTCTCAAGGTGCACCGCGTCGTTGCCGGCGCGGAGCAGGGCCACCTTGAGCTCTGCCATGTCCTCCTCCAGCTCCTGAGTGCAGCGGCGGAGCTCGCTTGCCGCCAGCTGGCTGTACTGCTGGCAGAAAGCCCGGAACTGCACCTTCCCCACGTCCCACCACAGGCGCCAGGAGGGGTAGTCTGCTCGCGCTGCCTCCCAGCTCCTCCAGAGGTGGGCGAAGCAGTCCCTGAAGCCGGCGTCCTGCAGCAGTCTGATGTTGAGGCACCAGTAAGGGGCCCGCGTGCGCACTCTGCTGGGCAGGCTCAGCTCGCAGCAGACTAAGGCGTGGTCCGAGAGCCTTGACGGGACAATGCAGCTGCCGCGCAGCAGCGGCAGGTGGTGCTGGTCGAGGTAGAGGTGGTCGAGGTGGGCCATGGTGAGCCTGCTGGCGCTCATCTTCGCCCAGGTGTACTGGCGTGCGTCAGCGTGGAGGACTCGCCAGGCGTCAACAAGGTCCGCCGCCTCCAGCACGGTCTGCAGCTTGCAGGCCGAAGGCAGGTGCGGCTCCAGCCCTGTCCGGTCGAGCAGCGCATCGACAGTGCAGCTGAAGTCCCCGCCCATGAGCAGCAGGTCGTCCTTCTCACTGGCGTCGTGCAGGAGCTTGCCCAGGGTCTCTAGGAAGGCGACCCTCTCTCTCCCGTCAGTGGGTGCGTAGACATTGACCAGGAGCAGGCTCTAGTGTGCCAGGGTGACATGGATGGTCAGCAGGTGGCTGGGGACGACCTAGCATGCCACCGCCGAGTTGTACCGCAGCTGCGGCGAGAGGAGGGTCGCTACTCCGGCGCTGAGGTTGGTGGCGTGGCTCAGGAACGTGCGGCCTCTCCAGATGGTGTGCCAGTCAGCCTGAACGTAGACGTCGCTGTGCGTCTCCTGGAGGAAAGCGATCGCCAGGTGCTTCTGCTGCAGGCCCTCCAGGATGGCCGTCCGCTTCACCGGGTCTCTGCAGCCGTTGGTGTTCAGTGAGGCAATAGTTGTGACCGCCGTGAACAGGAAAAGAGGGAGGAAGGGTAGGCAGGGTACGGGTGGGAGAGAGGGTGACAGGTACCGGGCAGAAAAACCGTGGAGACAGGGGTAGGCCTAGCATTGCCCTACCCTATTCCGTGGGCCCGTCTCGGCCCCTCACCTTCCTCACTCGGGTCACCAGCTTCTCGAGCCGGAAGGCATGCTGACGCGTGCCCAGGTCCCGGCACATGAGCCTCGCCGTGGTGCTCGTGGCGTGGACAAACTCCGCAGGGTCCAGGCACCACTGCCGGATGCTCTCAGCCACGTTCCTCTGGCCCTTGGTCTGGTCTAGGAGATTGAGGCGGCCCCCGTAGCTGGGGCCCACCCAGGGAGGTTTCTCCAGAGGGAGGTGGATATTGCTGACCGAGAACCGGCGGGGCTGTACCCTGGGAGGGGACTTCCCGGTGAGTCCGGTGAAGGTGCCCTCAACAGCCAAGCTCCCTAGCAGGCCCCCCTCTCTATCCGTGTCGAGCACCGTCTCGGGGCCGGTCAATCACCATCCATTTTGGGGGGCAGATGTTGTCTTGGTCCCGGGGCCGCTTGTGGCGCTCCGAGGGCAGGCACTCCATCTCCTCCTTCCTGTTGGCCTTGGCAGGCAGGGTGGCAGGAGGCAGGGCGGCGGGACTCTCTGCCATCTCCCCCACCTGCCACCGCCCGGGAGGCAAGCACTCCTCCCCCACCTTGTCGCTTACGGGCCCCACTGGCTGGGACGGGAGAGAGGGGTTGCTGGACGTCTCCAGGACACCCTCAGTCATGGCCGGAGGTGGCAGGGTTTCCGGAGGGACTGGCAGAGCGGGCTCAGGTTCCCTGGCTGCCTTTTCCCCGGTGCTCTCTGAGACAGGCCCCGAAGGGGCAGGAGCTCCTTTAACTGCTCCTTTTTTCTTGTTCTTGTCTTTTGCTTTTTTGGGGGTAGCTGGCACCTCCCCCGTAGGGGGCGGGCCAGGCTGCTTGGGGGTTGCCACCTCCAGGTCCACTGCCTTGGTTGAGGCAGGGGTTGAGGGAGGTGGAGGGGTGGGTCTCGGGTGCCCCACCCGATGTGGCCCTGGCACCCAAGATGCTAGCCGCCCCGGGAAGAACGGGCAGGAAGGGACCAGGAGGCCTCCCCAGCCCCTCCACCGGGCAGGGCATTGGCCAGGACAAGGACAGGAGAAACCTGGGAAGATGTCCCAGGCCCCGCCTTGGGCAGCATGCCACTGCCAGAGGGGTCGAGCCCCTCGGATGTAGAGGGGGTGGAGGGGGGCTTGGCAGGTTCCCCAGCCCCACCCTTTGAGGAGGGTCCCGCTCCTGAGGTGGATGCACCAACCTCCTGGGCAGGTGCAGCGGCTGGTGCCCTGGCTGACTGTCCCAATGGGCACTGGGCAGCCAGGTGGGAGCTGCCGCCTCAGCGGCAGCATAAATTCCCGCCCTGGGAGAAATACACCACGTACGACCTGCCACCGGACATAAAGGTCAAGGAGGGAGACCGTCTCTGGGTGTCCCCCCTGAGAAGCATAAATGCCTGCCTCCGGAAGGACAGGATGTGCCTCAGCTTGGGGTCCCTGCTCCCCATGCTCAGCCTGCGGCAGGGGCTGCTAAGGACCCCGTAGCACTCGAGAGCGCTGGTGAGGGCCCAGTTGGACAGATGCAGGGGCACGTTGGAGGCCACCACCTGCACCACCAGGGTCTCCAGGGGCGTGACCCAAGTGTAGACCCCCAAGACGTTCAGCCCCGCCGCACACACCTCCCTCACTAGGTTGGGAGAGCTCAAGTAGATGATGAGCACCGAGTTGACTCGGGAGGCCTACCGGATGCTGCGGCATCCCAGCAGGTCCACCAGAGCGCCGGTGCAGTCCTTCACCATGATGTGGAGAGGGGCATGCACCCGCATGCCATGGCTGAGGGGAAGGTCTGCTGAGACATCCCCCTGCCAAGCGCTTTGGCTGCTGGCAGGCATCCTGGCAGGAGAGGGTTAACTCTCTCACAGGAGGGAGAGGGAAAGACACGGGGGACCGGGACAAGGAGGGGACTCAAAACACCCCAAACTCAGCCTGAGGGGGGGCAGAGCAACCCCGCAAGGTCTCAGGGCAAGCCCCAAGGCAGGGGGAGATGGCAGAGACCGAGGTAAGGGGCTCTGGGGGAGGGAGGCAGCAAGAGTTGCAGGAAGAACTCAGGCAGGTGTGGGGGAGGGGCAGAGGCAAACAGAGCTGCCAGAGCCCAGGGGAAAAATGCCCAGAAAGCAGGGGGAAGGGGCGGGGAAGGGGTCCCCAGGGACAGGAATAGCGGGGCATGGAGTGCAGGGAATGTAATAAAGGCACCTGAGCTGCAGGAGCTCAGAAGGGCTTCACCTGCCAGCACCCATCTTGAAAGAAAAAGAGAAAGAAAGAAAAAGAGACGCCTGCAACTGGGAGGGCCTGGCGGAGGGAGTGGAGGCCCACCTGCAGTGCTGGCGCTGGCGCCTGCCCATCCTTTTTTACCGCAGCCGGGTCCTCGTGGCCAACAACCTGGTGGTGGCCACCCTGTGGCACCGCTGTGCAGTGCAGGACCCTCCGACGGAGCTCCTGGAGAGAGTGCAACGGCTCCTGGTTGACTTCCTGTGGGACGGACGCCACTGGCTCCCCTGAGCCGCCCTCTACCTGCCCACCGGGGAAGGGGGCCAAGGCCTGTTCAACCTGGCCATCCGGGTGGCCGCCTACCGGCTGCAGGCCCTCCAGCAGCTCCTGTACGCCGAAGGCCACCTCCCGTTGTGACAGCTGGCGTGGCGTTTCCTGCGTTGAGTCAGGGGCCTCGGCTTGGAGTGGGAGCTGTTCCTGCTGGACCTCGCTTTCCTGAATGGGGCGGTCCTCCCCTCATTCTACCACAGCATGGTGCGGGCCTGGTGGGTGGCCTTCCAGCTTGGCCCCCAGGCCAGGTGCCTGCAGTTCCTGCACCTGCTTCGGGAGCTGCTGCTCTACAACCCGGCCCTGCAGCATGTCGCGCCGAGCCTGGCCTCCGCCGGCCTTGCGGCAGCCCTCATCAAGGCGCGCACCATCTGCCTGGTGCACCTCCTGGACTCTGCTTGGTTGGCGTGGCTGTCCCCCGAGGCCCTGGCTGCCCAGCTGGCGCTGCGCTCCATCTGCACCGCGGGCCAGCTTCTGCAGACCGTAAGGGCCGCCCTCCCGGCGGAAGTGGCGACTGCCCTGGAAGCCCATCTCCAGGCTTGCTGGACCCTGCCCGCTGCAGACACCACGCTCGATGCCTTCCCGCCGCTGCCTATCGTCCCCATGGTCCCCAGCGAGCTGGTTGAGTGGCCCAACATGCTGCTCAGGCTCCCGGTGCCCCCCAGCAGCGAAATGGGCTGCCCTTTTGGTACCCTGGCCCACAAGGGCTTCTACCTGTGGGTGGCATGAGCCTGAGTGCTGGCCAGCTGCCCCAACATCATGTGGCGGTGGCGCCTGGCATGGCCCAGGATCCCAGCATGGTGCACGCTGTACCAGGTGCCCACCACCAAGAAGACTGGTGACCTGCAGTGGCAACTCATGCATGGCATCCTGGCCACCGGCACTTTCGTTCGCCGCTTGGACCCGGTGGCCTTGGCGGCCTGCCCCTTGTGCCCGGGGGTGCTGGATGAGGACATATTCCACGCGTTCCTTGACTGTCCCCGGCTGCAGCTGCTTTTTGCCACCATGGGTGTGCTGCTTCAGGCGCTGGGCCGGGACTTCTCCGACGATGTCTACGTCCACTCCTTCCCCTACCGGGCATCGGAGCGGGCCATGGTCAGCCTGGCCAAGTTTCTGCTGGGCGAGGCCAAGATGGCCACCTTGAAGAGCCGGTGAAACTGGCTCACCGGGACCGGGACGGTCGATTCCCTGCAGCTGTTCTGCCTGCTGGTGCGGGCCCGCGTCTCCTTCGAGTTTGAGCACGCAGTCCTGCGGCGGACGGTGCCCGCCTTCGAGGAACGCTGGGCCCTCAAGGGGGCGCTCTGCCGAGTTGAGGCAGGGCGCCTGCTCCTTGCTGTGTAACACCGCCGGCTGCTCCAGCTGCGGTGATGCATCCAGTGGGCCGAGGCCTCAGACTGCTTCATGCGGGTCGACTGCTGAGAATCCCCTGTGGGGGTCCCCGCTGGCTGAACTCTAAATGTGTTAATATGTAAATAGTCTGTTGGCTTGCTAGGGTGGTTTTTACTCGAGAACATATGGGCAGGCCTTGCAGGCCGTGAGTCCAGGACCATGTCTGTGAGGCCCGGTTGTTCGGGCCAGCCTGTAAATACCCTCTACTGGTCCCGATGGGTCACCCTCCCTGGAATAAAAGCCTCTTAAAAGTATTTTTTTTTATTTAGAGAGAAAGAAAGAAAAAGAGAAAGGCTTTATTAACCTCAAATTAAAATCCAAACTTATAGCTCGTAGCAGGGAAGTATGGTGTGGGCACCTTCACCCCAGGAGTTGGTTGAATGGAAGGCTGAGCCACTGATGAACTTGGCAGAGCACTGGGCGTAGCAGGAGTTCCAACAGGAGTAGAGATGGGGGTAACCTGAGCCTTTCCCCTTTCAAGTTGTCCTTTTAAGGAGAGCATAACGGCAGTTACCTCTCAGGTGAGTTGTCATGGTATCCAACTTAAGAGTTAACTTTGAATTCTCTGCCTTGAGTTCCTTCACTTCCGCGAGAAGCTCACTTATAACAGGCAGGTCAGTCTTCAGGGTTCGAATTTCAGTCATGAGTTCATGGAGGTCTTTCTGAGTAGATTGTACAATCGCCTTTCTTGATTCTTCAATTGCTTTGCAGAGGTCACTCCTTACATCAGCTCTCAATTTCCGTGTGAGTTGCTTATAATCTGGTTCATTGGTCTCCGATTCAGAAAGTGATGGGTCACCGGTTGTTACAGGATCATGAACTAGGATCATTTCACTTAAACTACTTGATGCTGAAGGTGACTCAGTTCGAGGAGCTTTGGGATTTGGTTCATCACCATCAGGGGATTTAGGCTTGCCAGCATTGTGGACGGGTTGCTTTGCGGTCATTCTTTAGAGGTCTTAGAACCTTATATCGTATGGTTTGGAGGTTTTTCATATCCTCAGACCCTTAACGGACCAAGGATCTCAAGGGTGTGGTCATCCATATGGCTTTCCTTCACTGACCAATCCCTAACAACTTTTCTAAGTTTTGCTAAGTTATACGTGTGATCAGGAATGTTGTATCCCTGGTACGCGTCAGCACCAGACTGTTGCATAGTCTTTGTTTCACCTTTCATCCATTTATTTGCCACTGTTGCCAGGTTTGGGAAATGTTGTGGCATTAAGAGTTCAGCAGAATGATGCCGAATTGCTCTTCCATAAGGAAGAAACAATTTTGGTTCAACTGCTTCTTTGCCTCATTTTCACTTGATAAGAACTTAGGAATCTCATCAACAACCTGGCGGACTGCAATGGTACCGTCAGTGCACCCATGAAGAAAGCTTTTGATGCTATTATATGTAGTCATTTGAGTATAGCTTGCAATCATTGACACTTGATGCATGAGATTTGAGAAAGGTTGATCAAACTCCATTGACAATAATGCAACCACGAATTTCCCTATCCATGGTTGTGTATTTAACCAGATTATCCCTGGCTTTAAGTCCATAGTAATCAAGGGGATGTTCTGTGAATAAATCATTAGCCCAGAGGCTTGCAGGAATGTTGTGAACCTCTTTTGAAGCTGGGCCATTTCTGATTTCTTCTCATCAGCATTGACAATCCCTGACAAGATAGCCAACACGATTTTATATAGCTGCACTTTTTGATGAGCGGTCAGCACAGTAAAGTTAAACTTTTGCTTATCAGCAGGCCAAGATTTGGTGGGAAGGGTGGCCTCAACTATGTCCCTGCCATCGCCCATAAATCTGATTTTTTCGTCAATATCCATAACTTCGCAGAACCAATCCCGTACCCCTCGGGTTACAGTTGAGAGAAAAGTCAGCAATGGGGTCGCTACATGAATCTGGCCTTGGAAATGCTGCCACATGTGTAAAAGTTGTAGGGATGCATCTTCTAAATGGATGATTGCTGGTATACCAATTCTTAGCTGGTCTGCGCCTTCTTGAGTGATTTGCAAACATGTAGGATCTAGACCGGGAACTTGAATTGCATCTTTGGGTGGAGACGAATTCATTGTGCGTAAAGATGTGTCAGTGGCAAGAACTATGAAAGACAGACAGACAGTTTTTCTGAGATGCTGCTGGTCACTAAGTTATTATTTACCTATTGTCATTTAAAGTGGTGGTCCGGATTGAGGTTATAGCAGAGGAGGAGACCTCATTAGGGCACACTACTATGTTGCATAGAGGCCCCAGAGCCAATGAGGGTGCGCATGTGCGCACACACACGTCATGAGTTCTGCTCGTCAGCAGCCTGAGGTGCAGTTTCCCAGAAACCCCCTGCACCTATCTCCTTGAAAGCTGCCAGGCTCCATGGTCTCATTATGGCCTAGCATGCCTGCAGTTTTCACTCCGCTGTGCCTTACACACATGACATGAGTTTTGCTTTCAAGATTTTGAGGTGCAGTTTCCCAGAAATTCCTGCATCTATCTCCTTGAAACTTGACAGGCTTTGTGGACACAGTAGGGGGCTACCCTCCCTGCTGTGTACATTTGAATCAGGCAAGAAATGACAAAATAAAAGGTAGCTTTATGATTCTCCATTATAGCCTATGGGTGAAATATTGAACCAGTTTTGACAAAAACAAAATGAAACTCAAAATGAAACACTGTCCCATCAAAACAGAAGTGTGCTGTTTCACACAGCCCTAATATAAAGGCAGTTCTAAAACTTTGTTAATTAGAGGAAGGCATTCAAATATGGTAATGAGACTAGTGTTAGGAACATAAATAGGAAGGAGTCCACCTTGCTTTATTTCTAGCCTGTGTTCAGGCAGGTAGATTACAATGGGTCATCTCACTATTTTAGTGTAATCTTTGAATAATGATTAGGACCTGCTCATGTTTTCTTCTAACTTTCATATTAGTGCCAGTTTTACAAGTATTTCATGTTCAAACTTTTGACCTTCTTCTGCATCTTTCAAATACAGTGGATTTTTGAGCGATCATATCCTGAAGTCCATCTTAATTCACACATAATATGTATATGAGCAAAACTCCATCTAAAGCCAGTGAGAGTCTTCCTTGACTAAAGAACTTCAGGCTTCACATCTTTATGTTGAAATGATTAAAAGGTTATAAGTTCAATTTGGATAGACATCCAGGAGTTCATGAGGGCTTAAGGCCCTATTATGATGAAAAAGGACAGAAATCTATGTAAACAAACAAACAAACAAACAAACAAACACCACTATAGATTCTCTCAGGTCTTTTAAAGACTGGAAACTGAAAGTAGAAGAATCAATATTTCTTACATAAGTAACAAGCACAGAGTACAGAATTTTCCTTAAAAATGAAATGGGAAACTCTGTATATATTAGTATAATCAGTAGTGTGGAATGCTTGCTTAATCGTAATTACATTCTTTAAGTTGTGAACACCACAAAATACAACTTTTCCCCAAATCTGTCAGAGAAACTAAATAGGACAAATATGCCAGATGGAAGTTATTAATTAACTTTTATTGTTAGGTGCTAGTTAGTTTTGATGCCAAATATTGTATTTAGTGCCAATTTGTGTATTGATGCCAATAAAAATTAACTAACTTGAACTTGTTACAGAAAGGTTTCTGGTCTGGCTATTTAAAACCTCTTGTTAAGATCAGCAATTAATGAAGTACAAAGTAATTCATAATGAAAGAGAAGCTATAATATGAAATATTCTTATCATTCATCTTCGATAAAATTTTGGAAAAGGTGATTCCTAATGCATTTTAGGAAACAACATTTAGGTAAACAATGAGAATTTATATAACTTAACTTCTTTGCATAGTTAGGAAAATCAATCCATAGTGTCTCTGAATGAGATGCCTGTGTGAATTGCAGTTAAATCAACAAATAAAACCCAGACCAGATCTTTCATTGTTTTCATCACCTATGCAGGTGTGCTGGAATATCTTAATGTTATCATGGGCAGACAAGGTTCCTTGGGCGAATTTGATATCTTTTATTAGACCAACCCAAGTGGTTGGAGAATAGTTATTAAGCAAGCTTTCAGGTTCAAAAACCCTTCATCAGGCTAAGGAAGCTTCAGCAGTTGGTGTGTGCTCTTCCTGGATGGAAT
>JAGPOW010002673.1:13240465-13258682 GCA_030014935.1 Caiman crocodilus
CGCGCCGCCCCCCCCCGCCCGGCCGGGCGGCGCCCCCCCCGCCCCGCGCGGGTGCGGCCTGGGGGGCCTGGGTCCGGGGGGGGGCCGCGGACCCACCTCTGAGTAGCCCCCCCCCACAGTCCACCCACACCTACCCATACACTGACCCCCAATCTCTGCACATTCCTCCACCCCCTTCCCATCACCTCCTGCAAACCCCCCTATCACACACTCACCATGTGATAAGGAAACCAAGAACAAACATCAAAACATAGTTATTAGGGATTTATTTTATCATGGAGGCATTATTAGCCTTCCAAATTGCTTTAAAGTTGGGCAATGTTTTATTGATGCATTTACAACTGATTTTATAGCTTTCTTTCCCCCACTCTCTATATACATCCAGTGGTCTTTCATTTTACCCCCAAATCCACATTCTTCCACAAGTATTTTAAAGAGTGACTTCGGGATTTTTTTTTTTTTTTTAAATCAGGGATTCTGCAGTTTTTAAATAGGGACTACCAGAATTCCTGCTGGTGAGCTAAGTGGCAGGACCCAGGCAGAGAAGCCTACTCAGATCTGGCACCCAGGACTCAGCTGGAGGTGGCCAACCTCCTAGCCAAATGGGGCCAGGAGGTTACACTTTGACAGTTCAAAGCAGGCCACCACACTGAGAACATCTGGGCAATACCTGCCCAGATGGCTGGGAGGTGGCACAAATGGCAGCAATGCCACACAAAGGCCAATTATGTAGCCACAGACCACTGATAACTGGCCCAGATGTGCAGATGCCTCTAATGGCCATACAGTTCCCATCCAGGTATGGCAAGCACGTAGTCTTGAGGCCACATGCTGTTGAAGGTGGCAGCAGGTCACAGCCAGGCTGCAATCCTCACTACCAGACTGCTGCAATGGATAGAGGGTGCAGGGAACCATCAGGGCTGCTTCATCAATCCAGCTGGCACAACAGGTAGTGTCCCCAGGTACCAATTGGCTGCACCCCAGAAGCTCCTGAGTGGCCCTGAGCCATTTGCTAGGGCAGCTTTTTATACTACTGGGGCCAGCACAGGTACAAAGTGCATGTCTGGTCATATGCACCAAGGCAAAAAGCCCTGGCTCAAGTTTCTACTGCTTCTATTTGAGCTCATGCATCCACACATGCAGGCATGTGCTCTTGTAACCATGGAGATTAGGGGCCAGATGCTATTTCATATATTGGACATGAGGGATTAGATGCTTAACTGATTCTTTTCTGCCCTTTTCACATCCCTGAAAATCCATTAATGCATCTACTACTGTAATACATAGTAATCTCACCCTTAAAACAAAGTCATAAAAAACAAAACAAAACAAAAAAACAGTAAGGAGGAAGAGAACTCCCTTACCTTTATACCTGCAGTTTTTCAGGATCTTGAGAAGGGTGGAATAAGGTCACATGTAAATGCCTGAATCCATTTTTACATCCAATAGGTCAGGGGTGGGCTAAATATGGCCTGTGGGCTGGATCCATCTTGCCAACTGGTTTCATCCAGCCTGCAGGCAGGCATCTGCCAATTGATTGCACCTGGCCTGTGGCTGCCCCTGCAGTACTCCACATGAGGCTGAGACCCATCTGGGGCAGCCTGCACCATGCTGCCACCCACTCCTGCTGATGGCACCAGCCAGTGCTTATAGCTTGCCTGTGGGGCTCCTTCTGGTGCAGCTGTATGAGTAATGCTTGGCACCTCCTGTCTCCATAGCAGGGGCAGGAGGATCCACTTGGGGCATGGAAAGCTGAGCAGTATTTGGATGGCTGCAGCAGCAGCGGCCCCACTGACAAGCTGCGTGGATACCTCAGTAGGTGCTGGGGTGATATTGTCTGGAAGGTGTGGCAGGAGCAGGTGGGGACTTGTCCCCATGTGGATTGTTGCACAGGCAGCTGCAGGCTGGATTGAGGAGGGTGGTGGGGTAGATTGCATCTGCACAAGCTCTGCTGCACAGGCCTCCTACCTCTGTCTCCAGCCACCCCACTCTCAGCTGGCTCCAGGGACCTAGCATGTGAGCAGCCATCCACACACATGCGCATTCCCCTCCCCACACCTCCATATACACACCCACCCCCAACCCCTACACCCTCCAAACATCCCCCACAATATAAGAGTAAGACTTTATTTTGAGCATTTACTCAATTGCCTAAACCGCTCCCCCCCCCCCCCAAGTCAGGACAAAAATATTTTTTGAAATAAAAGTTAAAATATGTTACAGTAGATTTCTGACTTTTAGTATGCAATGCATCTTTTTATCTGTAATTTGCTAAAATAATATCTTCAGAAAGATTGTGCGGCCCTCAACAGCTCACCAAAACTCATTAAGTAGCCTTCTAGCTGAAATAATTGGCTACACCTGTAATAACTCTAATAGAATCTAGACAAAAATGTTAAAAGGAGTATTGCTCAAAGAATTATTTGAGGTATCAAATGGTCTAGCCAAAGCAATAACTGGAAAGAACAGAATTTAAAAATTGTAGAATAAAGCAGTTTATGACAGTTTGAAGTATCTACATAGGCCCCTGGCACATGCTCATTTCAAGATGCAGTGGGCTCTGATCCCTAATTCCCAAAATTGCTCCTTCCTGCCATGTACATGTGGTATGGCAAGAGATCAGATCCCAACCATTCCCTTTCTACTTGCCAGTGCAGAGGAGCCTGGGTCCATGATCCTGGGCTCCCTCTGTACCAACAAGTTGAAACCTGGATGCCTAAAGCCTGGCATGACCTGATGCTTTCCCAGAGCAGTTTTGGAGCCTGGGCCAAGTTCAAATCCTAGTAAAGGACCAGGAATGACAATCAGCTCCAGGCAAGCCATGTGGTCAACTTAAAACACCATGCATAACAGCTACAAGGACGTTCTATGTGGTACATTTTCATGACTGGTTTGCTATTTTTAGTTAAGTGCAAGTGTAGCACATTTGCCATTTATGCCATGATTAATAATTAAGCAGGGGCAGGGAGGGGCACAGTGACAAAATTTGTGAGAAAACTCCTAAAAGTCCTATAGCCTCCCTAGAAAAGTACACTTAAATGTGTGCAGAACTACCAATAGCGTCAATGCTATACTTAAATCTCACATACAGTGTTTGTCTCTTGCTTAATTGTGTTTTTATTTTCCGAGTCAGACTTGGTTAAATCTTAGGGACCTTACTCAGAGGAAATTCTTACTGGTTACTTGTAGAGACAATTCTGCTATAAAAAGGACAACAGGTTTTGGTTGCTTGCTGGGTTATGATGCAACCCAACTAAGTACAGAGTTCTTAAGAACAGGAACAAGATGAACTGAAGTGTTGCAACGCCTAGAGATACAATGTTAAATCAATGCAACACAGTATAAATAAGGAGCAATCTGTTTCATAGAGTGTCAAAGGCAGGGTCCTACTGGAGGGCCATGATCTCCTTAAGACTCCTTCCTCTGTGACAAGTCGGCCCAAGGGCACCCTCTGATTATCTAAACATCAAAGGCATAGCAGATGAGAAAGTCAGGAGGCTGCCTTACGCCCTCTTGGTCACTTTCCTATGTTGATTCTGACCCCGTGGTTTTCCGGACTCCTCGTGGGTCTTGTCCTGCAAATAGGTGCTTTGGGGCACCCTAGCCTTATGGGCCATGCGTGGCTCCAACCACCCCTTATACCACACCCCAAGCCTCACAGTTGGAATAGACTTCGTTCAGTCTACACTCACACCCACATCTTGGGCCTTCTTGGTACTGCTACCCACCTCTTAGGGCTCTCGATGCCCACTCTGGGCCTTTTCCATAATGCTGGCCCTTTCCTGAGGCTCTCCATGGCTGCATTAGGCCTTCTCAGTCAAACCACTCTCTCAGGGCTCACCAGTAAGTTGTCCCCTTCTCTGGGGCTCACCACACCCACACTAGGGCTTCTCCATAGTGCCCCCTCTCTGGGGCTGGGGTCTATGCACTCCATACACCACCCCCTTACTGGTAATAGGTTCCCCCCACTACTGTGAGTTCCCTGTGGGGCCTCCTCCAACCCCTAATAGCCTCACCCAAACCACTGGTGTAACAACAAAACAAAACAGAAACTCAAACCTCTTGGTTATAATCTAAACATAAGTCACCTAGCTATAACAACATTGTTCAAGCACATCAGAGCTGCTATAAGCTGTACCTGCAGTCAGGCTTCTTCCTGCATCCTGGGTTAGAGAACTCCTGCCTCTCTGGCTGCTTTATATAGGAGCCAGGCTCTGCCCTTTTCAATCAGTTGGCCTCCTGGTTGCCCTGGCAACCCACAGCTGGACTCCTTATTCCCTCTAGGGCTCGTTCCCTGGCAGTTTCCCCTCTCTAGGAGCAGGGCATCTCCGTGCTCTGTGACATACAGTTATAAGTGGGGGTAAAATCACTAACTACTCCTGAACTTTGTGGCTTTAAGTAGCTATTTGCATAATTAGATCTTTGTTTTCCAATCGTTATTCGTAATGCTTTTTAAAGAAAAAGCATATTTTTGGCTCTGTGTCCACTAAACAAAATGCAGACACCTGTTGAGGTATGAGGTGCAGCTGAATGAGGATGGGAGCGAGCTCAGTGAAAAACTGATTCTTGGAATGTGGTCATTTATTTATATAATAGGTTATTGATAATTTTTTTAAAAGTATTAAATATTAATCTGCCCCTGAAGATAATTCAGCTTGTTCTAAGAAAACCATAAGCAAAGGCAGCAATAATCTGCTTCTATGTAAGTTGTCACTACTTTTCTTTCCCTCTCAGACTTCCAAATTGGTCTGAGGAAGTAAGATTAGGGGCAACAATTGCCTGAACACACCACCAAAAATAAGCTAAAAGAGCCCTTTTCATTTAGTATTGAATGTCCCACTCTTCAGCTATAAATTTATGCCACAGGAAGTGGGTATAGCAGTATTTTTCTAAATAATGCATGTAGGACCTGATACAATGCCCATGAAAATAATTGGAAAGGCTCTTGTGGACTTCAGTTTACTTTAGATCCAGTTGTTCACAGCTCCCTTCTCATTTTTATAAACACTCTTGCAGCTCTTTTTTTAATTTTTAAGCTCAGAGTTTGAAACTGGTAGCAGAAGTTTTGCTTATTCTGAATTAATCCCTTCTCCCTTCCCCATTCCAATATATCCTTCCCCCACATTACTTTTTGCATTCATCCATGCTGTTTTATAAATAAATAATAAAATGTACTGCACAAAAGATGTAATAAATTAATCTTTGAGTTTAGCTCTCTGTTTACTTTAGCAAATACAGTGCAGATTGAAATAATTTGTTTCTACATTACTTGTCAATTTTAAAGTGCTTTTTAAAAACCATGTTCTTTTGCTGACAGGATTTGAAATCTAGCAATCAGTGAGATGAAATTGCAGCAGCACGTGCTTCTTTGAAGAAAAATGCTTCTCTTCTACATTCAATTTGTTCAGCTTGTTTGGAACATTCAGATGTTGCATCACTTACAACCAGTAAGGACTCAGTTTGTAATGAGATACAGAATGCTCTCAGTGCCATTTCGAATGCTTCTCAACGAATTAGAAATCATAACATTCAACCTACATCTCATTCAGCTACTCTAGGAAGTGCACTTGATGATTTTGAGGTAGGTAAAAATATAAACATGTAGCACTGTAGCTTACTCAGGCAAATTACTTAATTTATTTTAAATGACAATAATACTATTTTAAAAGTGGCAGATTGAATATATTAGAAACTCAAGTTTTGTATATTCATACTGTATGCATTAGCAGGACATACTCAGCCCCATGCAGAGTGCTGCAGGGGCAGTTCGAGGCCAGATCCATGAAATGGTGGGCTGAATCTGGCCTAAGGGCCATATTTTCTTCACCCCTGTCTTAGACAATGCCAAGTGTTCTCAACTCCCACTATGTCTGTTGCCCTGTGGGGTCAGGCTAACTCTCAGGATCTCAGTATTGCACTGTTAGACAGGAGGGTGTAACACAATTGCATATAAACAAACATACAAATCAGGTAGGTGCATGTACAGATACAATATGAACTCAGGCACATACACATCCAAACCAGCCTAGGCACATGCATACCTATCACCAGTTCAAGCACATACACTATACACCCCAAAAAGTTAGACAAAAATCAATTGTCTATACCTGCACACTCAGTACAATTTGTATATCATGCACACAATGACATATATACGCGCGCGCACGCGCACACACACACACACACACACACAATCATAGAAGTAGGGTCAGAAGGGACCTTGTAGATCTTCAAGTCTGACCCCCTGCCTGGGCAGGAGGAAAACTGCGCTCAATGACCCCAGTCAGGTAGGCATCGAGCCCCTTCATAAAGACCCCCAGGGTAGGAGTCAGCACCACTTCTCTTTTGGTTCCAGATCCTAGCTGCCCTAACTGTGAAGTAGTTCTTACGGATGTCTAATCTAAACCTACTCTCCAACAACTTGTGGCCATTATTCCTTGTTATCCTGGGGGGCACTAGGGAAAACAAGGTCTCCCCCAAACCCTTCCGGTCCCCCCTAGTGAGTTTATAGATCGTCACCAGGTCCCCCTTTAGCTTCTCTTGTGAATGCATACACACTCACCAGTTCACACACGTGCAACCCACCTACACCTATAGGTAAGTTGGATGCTTATCTTGCTGGGATCCTATGACCCCAGCTGACTTCCTGCCTTTTGGGCAGGGGGCTGGACTCAATGATCTTCTGAGGTCCCTTCCAGCTCTAATGTCTATGAAAGTTCCTAACTTGGATGGTACGGTATGTATGTGTGTGTTTGGGGTACCTAGGAACTTGGGGAAAGGTTAAGGTGAGAGAGAGTTAAAGTGTAGGGAGTGAAAGATACCAGAAGTGGGATTAGAGCCAGTGGACTACAGAGAAGCTAGTGGAGGAATTTAGGCTTGGGTTTATTTAAGGTAGCTTGGGGCTGGAAACAGAGGCAGGGAACTGAGATTGGGGGCGCGCAGGTAAGTGGTAGCAAGGAGGAGACAGCTAGGAAAGATAGAGAGAGGCAGAAGCCTGGGAGGTTGGGGCTGGAAACAGGCTGACAGCTTAGAAACCAGGGGGAGGGTGCAGATAAGTGATGGCAAGAAGGAAACAGTCAGGAAACGGACAAAAATCCAACTGCAGGTTTCAAAATAACAAGTTTATTAAACAGACAACACAATGCACAGGCCCATGAAGTTATTGGTACACACACACATACACACACAATGGCAGCAGGAGAAAGAGACTCCTGGTGGTGTGGCATGGTGCTGGTCCAGATGGAGAGGGCATCCCAAGAAGTCAGTCTTCACTACCCCTTTTTATGGGGGAGACTACCTCTGATCTCCTATGGGGAGGGCCTGCCTAGGCAAGGTCAGTCACAATGGTGGGTTGGTACCCAATGGTGGGTTGGTAGGTACCAATGGTGTCTTCATCTTTTGTTTCTTGAATGCTGAGGGTGGTTCCAAGGGCTGGGTTATTGGTCCAGGTATTGGTGTTGATGGTTCAGTCATTCAGAGGGAGCTATTTTTAAACACTGCCATTGTCTCTCAAGAACCCTCATTCATCCCCATTCATTCAGGAGGCAAGTTACATAGGAGGGGTCATATGAGTCATAGGTTACACAACTGGGCATAGAGATAGGATGGAGTCTTGACATTACAAGATGGAAACTTGATATGACTTATACTAACATACATATATAGGCCTAAAACAGTAATCACACAATATAAAAGCAGTAAAAATATCAATACAAACATAATACTTATAACTTATAAAACAGTGGATATCTATATCAAAATAGCAGGGCACTTATTTGCAGAGAGGAGAGAAATAAAATTTACTATCTAAAATAAAATGTAAAAGCTTATCCTATATCTTAGCTTACTTATACTTATCTATAGGGAATAGAGAGGGGGAGACAAAGTCAGAAATGATTGGGGAAGGGGAGGAAATGCATTTTAAAAGAAAAAACAAACAAACTGGGGGTTTTGCTACATGTCAATGGGAGTACTTTATCTTGCAAAATTGAACTCTAATATTGCTTTTCTCCTAGAATGACAGGAACGTGGTTCTTTATAAATTGCTACAAGATGCAGGTGGGTGGCAAATCCTTCCCACTTCAAACTGAAATGCTTCTGTTTCACTGTTCACCTAAGTTCTGCTGGTCCAGTGAGCACTCACTAGAGTGCTACATGATATGAGAAAAGGGCTTTAATGGTAGGGAGATTTAAAAAAAATAATATTTACATATGCCTTTGGGCCAGGCAATAAGTTTAGAAAGAAATTGTTTTCTTTTTCGCGTTTCCTACATTAGGAAATTTTGCAGTTTTCTCACCAGTTATATTACTGTACATACTTAAACTCAAGACAAGATTTTTTTCCCCCAATCAACATGGAGAATATAAATGTCTTGTCTTAGATTTGAGTACTGGCCTGGGGCAGGTGGCAGCTCAGTTCCAGCTTTGGCCTCAGGCTCGGTGTTGAAGATGGAGCTGCGCTGCTTCCTACCCCGATGGTGAGGGGTGCATAGGGGAGGTGGTATGGCAGGGTGGCAAATGGGGACCTGCAGTGTGTGACTTTAGGAGTGCAGGGGAGACCACGCAGACTGTTCCTCTGCCATCTACTTCTCCCCCCTTTTAATTTAAAGAAAAATTAGAAATTGTTTTGTTCAGCTGAATTTATTTTTAGTTAGAAATGTAATAGCTCAGACTATTGTAAAATGTCTCTTGTTCATTGCGTTTTATATTTATTTCTTGCTTAAGTAACACAAAGAGGAGCCGAGGCTGTATGAGCTAGATAAAGCAAAATTTATTGAGCATTTAACCTTTTTTAAATGATTTTATAAATTAAATGGTTGCACTTTCCTTTATTTACAGAAAGTTGCATTGGTTGAGGACGCAGAATAACCTTTGCTCTATCTTGCTCCTGCAAAAACAGTGCCATGAAATAAATTGACATAGTTAATAGTCTGTTGGGACCAAATCTCATTAAATGTTTATAGTGTGGAAATGTATCAAGGAGCTTACTCAATGAATACTATCCAGAAGCGCTGTAATATTTTCCATCCTCACCCACAGCTGGCAGCCTGAAAATAACTAGAGATTTATATGTGCAGAAACCACCAGCAGAATTAGAATGTGGTGCCTCCTAAATCATTAGCTATATCAAGAATTTCACAATAAACTCCATATAACTATTATGACATTCATAATTTAACAAGGACTGATAATGCTTGATTCTTAATAATTATATGTTAAGATTATATTAAAAGAGTCTGCAAGGCCAGATTCTCTAATGTCTTCCAGCACTTTTGTAACACTTGAGTAGAGGGGCTCTGAGCTAGGAGAGACTCCTGTGCCCGACTCCTGTGCTGGTCTCTTCATCTCCCACTTCTCCATGGCCCACAGGGCATGGTTAGACTTTAGCTGAACTGGTGTCTCAACAAGCTGGCATAAGTTAGAGAAGCCCGCAAGTGGCTTCATTGAGGCTCAGCATCATCCAAATCAAACCTGAACCTGAGGGACCTATCACAATCTTTCTAATTCTTCAATCCTTCCTTAGCATGGAGCAGAATTTCAGTGAAGCAGAGAATCTGGGCCTAAGCATTCACTTAACCCACTATTTTTGTTTTGAAACTTGTTTTGTTTACTGTTGACTTCATTAATTCAGTTGAAACAAAAGATTCTCAGGCAAGAGACATCAGCAAATCTGTTCAATCTGCCTGCTTCTGCAGGTTCTGGTTCATTTATATTGATTCCTTGCCACTGCTTCCCCTAAACTGATCAAGGCACAACTGTTTTCTTTTTAGCTGAAGAGAAAATACCTATTGAATGAAATTGCTGGAACAATTTTAAAGTGCAACCAAAATCCTCCCTTGAATTTTTACAGGGAATTATTACATAATAATTGTATGTTTGATTTACATATGAATATTATAATATTTCACTCAAACATAAAGATGCTGTTCATCAGACCTTTTAGGTGCTTTAACATAAATAATATTCCAGAGACGAATTCCTGCTTCTGTTTCCCACATGCTTTGAAGCTTCAAATTTAGGCAGTAGACTCAGTCTTAGTATGTGTCTTTTCCTCCATCTTGTTTGAGCTGATTCCCTTAGACAGAAAGCACAGTAGATTTATTCTGTAGCCAAGAACCTGGGCCACTCACCTTGGAAGTGGGAAATCTGAGGTTGAGTTTCTGCTCCAATAAAAACATAGACAAATCAGAGTACTATATTTACTCAAATCTAAACCCCGACCCTCAATCAATGTCAGGGAAAAGTCTTGTCTTAAATTTCAATACTGGCCCATGGTAGCCAGTGGCTCAGCTGTGACTTTGACCTTGAGCCTGGGTCAGAGATGGGGCTGAGCCACCACCTGCTCTGGGCCAGGCTGGCTCATGGTCTAGGGGGAGACTATATAATAAGGGTGGGGGAAGCATGGTGGGGACCATGGTGGGGGGAACATGCAGGGCAGACCCATGGTGTTTGACTTGGGGGAGCACAGGGAAGATCACACAGACTGCTTCCCCTACCTACCTTCCCCTGCCTGCCTGCCTCCCTCTACCCTCTACTTACCTACAGCTCTGGCTCTAGCCCCAGCCTGGCTGTGTTTGGAACTGGCTCCACTTCTTCTGTCTGCTTGGACTGGGCAGGGCTTGGGCCAGGCCTGCTGCTGACTGTCCTGGTACTGGAGCCAGTGCTACCCAGGAGGTAAGTGCTAGGGGAGGTGCAGAAAGTGGGGGGAGCAGAGAGTAAGGGGAACAGGAGGTAGGGACATGCAGGTAGCAGGAGGGGCAGGAACAGGCATGGGAGGAGAGGGGGCCATGTAGCGGGGGGCAGGTGGTAGAGGGATTGGGAACAGGCTCTGGGGGGAACAAGTGGCAGGGGGGACAGAGATTTGGAGGTAGGCACAGGCACAGTGGGAAGACGGGGAGGAAGGGGTGAGGATCTAGCCCCTCATTCCCTGCTGCTAGTTTTCTTGCCATAGCAATTGGTGGCAGGGGGGAACAGACTAGAATTTAAGACCACCTAATTATTAGGGGTCATCTTGAATTCAAAGTCTTTTTGGATTTGGGTAAATACAGTAATTCTAATAAGAATGACAGACTCAATCCAGAATGTGCTGCCTAAGACAGAACTGTTTTTTGCATCTAGTCTCCCAAGTCTTAGTTGATACTCAGCTTACCAGATACACATGCTGTAGCATCTCACATTCTCTTCTGCCTCCCCAAAATCTTGGGTTTTGGGTTCAGCCTACTGTAGGAAGACAAAGTCTGGAGGGATGAAAAAAACATTTTAGTTACTGTTCTAGTCCTAGCTTAGTTATACTTGACAGACCTTCTCAATGATTTTAAAGGCCTATAAAGTAAGTATTCAACAATTCTGAAGGAAAGAATTCTCAAGAGGAAAAACGATTAGAGGTACAAATTGAAAAATAAACTGCAGGAGACTCAGTTAAGACATGAGTAATAGGATCTCGATGGTTAGGAAGCATTCACCTTTTTTCCTGAAGACAACAGAAAATAAACTGTCTTAGTATCCCTGAAAATCAGACCTTCTCTATTTGGGGCTCTTTGTTTACGCATCCATATTTGAAACAAAAATAAAAGCAACATTATTTAGAATTAAGAACTTAGTCCCATGGAATAGATGTAGTATAAATTAATCATGTCATAATCGCCTCAATATACAAGAATTAACTAGATTTTTTGACTATTCCATACTACATTTTTGCATAAATATATACACAAATACCTATCCAATTTAAATACCTCTGGCTGTTCTAGTTTATGTAGGATTATTTGTGCATGCACATGTAAAATGTTCTGAGATTTAATAGTTATGTTTTCACCTATAAAAAGGAAGATCCAGCTCAAACCTAGACTAGTTTCTGTTTTAGATTCCTTTTACTTTTCACTGTTCTTTGGCTGTGATGTTTTTTGCAAAGATAGTTATAGATACATTGTTAATTAGCCTGAAAACCTGAAACAGTTGCTTCTATGTTTACTGCAATCATCTGCATTCCTTTAAAATTATAAACTGAAGTTGTAGTTAATTTAATTATTTACCTGTCAAGAGAATAAAGGCTAAAAGTCTTGAAAGCGAGGAAGAAGAAATGAAGAAAATTTGAGCAGAAATTACCCAAGTCAATGCTTTCTCTGGGATTCTTTCCCAAAATTCTCATGATTCAACCAATTGATATATGCCAGTTTTGCAGGTGCACCATCATCCCGAGGAGTGGATTATGATTCAACATCCATATGTTAGGAATTACTGCAGTTTTGTTTTTTTGAGAGAAAGTAATGAAGTGATGACGCAAACCAGAACTAGTAAACTATTACTCATTTCATTCTGTCTCCTAATTGACAAGGACAGCTCCTTGAGGCAGGCAAATTGCTTAAAGGATTATGAAGCTTTTTCATCCAAAGTAGAATTGGGTGATTTGAGGCAGTCACCTCTGGCTTCTGGAGGTGTTCATCCTCAGTCTACCCCATTCATCTGGAACATCACATAAACTTTCTACCAAAGTACACACATACATGCAAATGCTGCTTGCAATATTTATTATTTTCCATTTGAACTTTGACAGAAATTTTACAGGTTTAAGATGTTTGTACGGAAATGGAGAGGGGGGAATTTCTATTTGTTTTAAGTTTATTTATGGAAGCAGAGAAGCTGCTGTTTGGTTCTGATAACTTCCCCAATCCTTCAAAAATGTAAAGCAGCTCTACTGTGGAAAATTTAGTTGAAGCGTTCTTTTTTTTTTTAGTTTTGTAGAAATATCTAAACTATAACTCAGGCCTTCCCTGTGAAGTCCCTGGTGAAATCCTGGAACAGTAAAGTTTACAGGAGTTTTACCATTGACTTTGCTGGATTCATTATTTCACTCCCACATGCATGAGGGATTGTGGTACACATTATAGTTAGTTCTGAGGAGATCAAGGCCATACATGTGAAACAGCCAAGAAGATTTATTATGGAAAAGGACAGTATTGTCAGTAAATTTATATTGATAAATGTATAACGTAACCAAAAGTCTGGCTGTACGCTTCTGAGAAGGTAATGGAGTACAAAACACAAGTAGGGCTTTATACAGAAAATAACTAATTTGATAATCTCCAGGCTGTTTTTCTATCTGCTATTTAATAGGGGTGTGTGAAACAGGCCCTATTCAATTTGGATTCAGATTGGCCCTAATCGGGGACAATTATTCACTTTGTTTATTCGGATTACTTTCCCTGATTTGATTTGGCTGAATCCAGATCTAAAGATTTGATGCTGATTTGGGGAATAGGCAATTTGGCCATAAACACAGCTTTAAATGTTTTTTTTACATACCTCAAGGTACCAGACTCGGAATGCAGCAATGCTGGGGTGGATGGAGCATCCCACAGGAGTGTGGGGGAGCTCCCCATGTGCTTGGTGGTGAACCCAGAAGTGGACCAGAAGTACACAGCTCCTCCCCCTCCCCCTGTGCTCCCTTGACTTGGTGATCAGCCACCAGGGATCCTGGGTGCCCCCCAGACCCAGGAGGCACCAGTTACTGAACTGGGGGAGAGTGGGAACCCCCTGGCATGCTCCCTGCTGGACCTGGAAGTGGACCGGAAGTGCTTTTGGTCCACTTCTGGTTCTGCTGCTAAGCGCACTGGGGAGCCCCCCGCGTTTCTTTGGGACACTCCATCTGGCCCACTATCACAGCATTCATGAGTCACCTACTACCTAGACATATGTAAAAAAACATTTAAAGTTGCATCTATGTCTGAATCGCCAAATCTTTTAGAATCTCTCCATATTGATTCAGAGGGTTTCAGTTTGATTTGGAGAAATTAAAGGGTCCTCTGATTCAGTTTGGGTTTGGAGATTTAGCCACTGAATTAAGCCAAAACTCTGCTGAATCGAGCCAGGGACTGAAGCTTTGCACACCCCTACTATTTAATACCTCCATTGGTAGATGAGAAGAATTTTCATGCTCAAAGGCATTGGACCCTTTCTCCTTCTTAGAATCATAGAAGTACGGTCAGAAGGGATCTTGTAGATCTTCAAGTCTGACCCCCTGCCTAGACAGGAGGGAAACTGGGCTTAATTGACCCCAGTCAGGTAGGCATCAAGCCTCTTCTTAAAGACCCGCAGGGTAGGAGCCAGCACCACTTCCCTTGGAAGTTGGTTCCAGATCCTAGCCAACCCTACTGTGAAGTAGTTCTTACAGATGTCTAGTCTAAACCTACTCTCCAACAACTTGTGGCCATTATTCCTTGTTATCCCGGAGGGGTGCTAGGGGAAACAAGGTCTCCCCCAAACCCTTCTGTTCCCCACTACTGAGTTTATAGATGGTCATCAGGTCCCCCCTTAGCCTTCTCTTGTGAAGGCTGAACAGGTTCAGGTCCCGTAGCCTCTCATTGTAGGGTCTGCCCTGCTGTCCCCGGATCATGTGGGTGGCCCTCCTCTAGACCCTCTCAAAGTTGTCCACATCCCTCTTGAAGTGGGGTGCCCGGAACTGGACACAGTACTCCAGCTGTGGCCTGACCAGTGTCGCATAGAGGGGGAGGATCGCCTCCTTGGCCCTACTTGAGATGCACCTGTGTATGCACGATAAGGTCTGGTTAGCCCTGCCGACTGTGACTTTGCATTGTCGGCCCAGAAGTACAGAACTTCCCCCCCATGCTCTCCTGGCTTAGTGATCAGCTGCCGGGGGACCCTGGGTGCCCCCCAGACCCAGGAGGCACCATTTATTGAACTGGAGGAGAGTGGGCCCCCCCAACATGCTCCCTGCTGGACCTGGAAGTGGACCAGAAGTGCTTGGAATCCAAGATGAATGCTTGACTCATCTTGGAGTCAATGATGACTCCAAGATCCCTTTCTGCCTCCGTGCTCTCAAAAAGGAAGTTTCCCATCTTATAAGTGTGCTGCTGGTTACTACTGCCCAAGTGCAGCACCCTGCACTTCTCAGTATTGAAACGCATCCTGTTTTTGTTAGCCCTTGCAACCTATCCTCGTCTTTCTGCAGTCTTTCCCTCCCTGCTAACGTGCCCATCTCACCCCAAATTTTGGTATCATCAGAGAATTTGAACAGGTTGCTTTTCACCCCATCGTTCAAATTGCTGATAAAGAAATTGAACAGTGTGGGCCCAAGGACCAAGCTCTGGGGGACTCCGCTGCCCACTTCCCCCCAGGTTGAATATGACTCATCTACCACCACCCTCTGAGTATGACCCTTCAGCCAATTTGCAATCCATCTGACTGTTCTTACACTAGAACATTTAATTCCAGGATCATTCAGACTTCCTGGCTTCAGAACTACGTGGGGTGTGTACAGAAGTTACATTTTTTATGTGATGAGGCCCCCAAAATGCTCTGTAGCCATAACGCAACAAAAGATTATGGCTGCAATGTCCTTTTAAAACAGCTGAATGCACAAATATTTAACCCTTGTCTGATGTAGTATCAGACAGGGTACTCTAAGACAGAGCCCCTTTGGGAACCTGTGTACAGGTTGTCTGTGAGGGTTAATTTTGGGTGATTCCATCTTTGCAGGAGTGGGCTGGTGCTTGCATACCTGTGTCTCCTCTCTGTGCTGTCAGTGGGTTGGTGAAAGGGAAGCACACCTGCTGCATGTGCTTCCTCGAGTTATCCCAGCTGAGGTCTTGGGGGGAGTGGAGCTGGGCTTGCATGGTGGGGGATCGTCTCTCTTCCCTCCCAATGCCCCCTGCATGAATCTTGACAGTGGCAGAGGCTTCTATGTCTGGAGCTGAGATCAGGAAAAGAATGGAGGCATCCCACTTCATGGGACCAGCCTGGCTCTCCCCAAGACCCCAGCAGAGGTAGCTAGGTTGGCTTGCAAGGCAGGAGGGGCTCTGTTCTCCCTGTCTGCTGTGTGACCATCTTGACAGCAGCAGAGTTGCTGCACCTGGACCTGGGGTAGGGGGCGGGAAATGGAGCCCCCGCCCACCTCATGGATGTGTCTTGGCTCTCCCTGATGAGGTCTTGGGGGGAGCTGGGTTAGGTCCACATGGTGAAGGGCTCCATTTCTCCCCCTGCCCCAGCTCCAGATGTAGTAGCCTCTGCTTCTGTCAAGATGCTTGTGCAGGGAGGAGGGATCCACCTGCTGCATGGGCCTGGCCTGGCTCCTCCCAAGATCCCAGAAGGGGTAGTTGGGGGTGGAACACACAGCAGGCTCCTCCCTCTCCCCTTCAGCTACTGCTGACAGTTGTCAACTGATGAGAGGGGAGCCAGGGAGAGGGGGAGCCTAGCAGCTTCCTGGGAGGCTGCTGGAGCACCCTCACTTGCTGGCCTACATCAGTGCAGGCAGGCTCTGAGTTACCTAGACCCAACAGGCATATGTCTGTTAGGTTCAATGGCTCCCTAACTCATGGCACTTTGTGTAAAGAAACATAGTTAGAGCATCTCCCCAAGAGGCTGCCAGACTTTTTGTATACACTCCTAGTTCCCTTCCAGTTTATAAAAAGTGTGGTTTCTGCCACCAATTGTAGAGGGGAAAAATGAAATTCTTCTATCATTGTCTCATAAAAGACTAAACTAATGTTCTCCAAGCTAGGAAGGACCCCAAACTAATTAGAATAGAGTTCTTTGCTGTATTCCAGCATGTGTACTATCGAAATGACTATCTATACTCTGGGCATCTAGACATATGATGGACCTCTGCTTCAACTTATGTTAATTAGCATGTGTTGGAGCAGATTCGATTAATTGAGTCTGCTGGAGCACGCTAATTAGCATGCTCCAGCAACCTCCACATCACATGTGTGGGGCGTTAGCTCTCAGAGCTTCTCTAATTAAAGTGCCTCCCCACTCCACCATGGGGGACATGCATAGATGCCCTCTGTGACACAGTGGTACAGTACATAGGACAGCGTTGGTTGTAAATTAGCTATTTGAATGAATTATTACTTTAAATAATTACTCTTTTATTTGTATATAGACTTCATTTACTAATTGTGTTCACACTTTGGAAGATGTTTATTAATATACTAGCCAATTGCCTGTCAAGAATGACAGGTGATTAGCTGTTTTCTATCAGCCAATCAGAGTGTGAAAAAAAGGCCCATAAGGGCAGACAGACAGACAGACTTAGGCTTTTATAATATTAGAACTAGACAATTGCCTGTCAAGAATGATGTGGGAGGTGGAGCAGGGAGGGACAGAGCCCTGGGAACCCCGTCTGGGGCCGCTCCCCGTTCCCACCTGCTGCTTGGTGTCTTGGCCTGCTTCCCTCCTCCCCATTGCAGAAGCAGGGGGAAGGGAGGAGTAGGCTTGAGGATGATGCGGCTGAGTGGGGATGGGGAAGGAGTGGGCCCAGGCCTGATGGTGGGAGAAGGCTTGCTCCTCCACTCCCCCTGCAGCTGCTGTGTTGAGTCGGACTGGCCTGACCAGGCTCACCGCCCCTCCCCCCACTGCCATGGTGAGCCAGCTTTTCCCCCAGCTCATGCTAGTTCCCTGCCCCTGCATCAGACCCAGGCCCAGGCCCAGTCCTCCCCTGACCCCATCATCACTGCCGATGCCACGGTGTACCCACTCAGCCCCGCTCACACCGGGCCAGCTTGGAGATGGGAGGAGTAGGCACTGTGGGGGAGGGGGGTTGGGAAGGAGTGGGTCCAGGCCCAAGTGGGGGAAGAGACCCACTCCTTCCATCCCTCAGCCGCTTCCGTGGCTGTATCAGGCTGGGTCAGTCTGTTATCCCCGCCCCACCACAGCAGACCAGCTTTTTCCCCACTCAGGCCTGCTCCCCTCCCACATTACCTTCCCCTCTTCCCACCACCTCTGTGGCAAGCCTGCTATTGCCTCCACTGCCATTGCATGTCCTGCATTGGGCCCTGCAGGCAGCGATGATGGAAAGGGAGAGGGGCAGGTCGAGGCCAGCACCAGTGACCTCATCCACTCCATGGTGTTCAGACCCCATTCTCCCCCATGCCACTGCTGCCATCACATGCAAGGAGTAAGGGAGGGGAAAGGCCCTCCTCCCTCTTCTGCTTCATCATTGCCACCTGCAAGGAGCAGGGCGGGGGGGAGGCAAGGTCAGCACTGCTGGGCTTGCCCCCCTGTTACTCCATTGCTCCCGCCTCCAGGGAGCAGGACAGCAGGAGAGAGGTGCACTGCCCTTGCCCTGCCCTCCATCTCCTGTATCCCCACCATCGTGGGGTGCTTGGCAGTTGGGAGCGGAGCAGGGGGACTCTAAGACTCCGGAGAGGGTTCATGTGTGGTCTCGGTCACACGTGAGCCCTTGCAGAGCAGAGAGCAA
>JAGPOW010002673.1:13258782-13299225 GCA_030014935.1 Caiman crocodilus
TTGGCTGGGGTCCTGTGACCCTGGCACTCGTTTCCTGCCAATTGGCGGGGGGTCAGACTAGATGGCCTTCTCTAGGCCCCTTCTGACCCTAGGTAGGTAGGTACTATGGTGGTGCTCCACTGCCACCAGCTCCTGTTCAATTGCTTGTTCACACTCCTATTGACTGTCTGTTATGGACAGACAGACAGATAGACAGACAGACTGATTTAAGCTTTTATAATATTAGAATATTTATCAATGGGTTTTGCCTTTGTGAGCAATCAGAATAATTAAAACCTAGGTAAGACAGTGATTAAATATCTTTAAAAACATAGATCCCACTTCTGAAAACTGTGTAGATGCTGCTTTTTAAATCATTTCTTCATGTAGCATGTAGTGGTGACAGGTGAAAGGTGTTAATTTCCCCTACATTTTAAGTCTCTAATAGCACTGCTTACTATGTAAATACAGTTTTTTTTTCTGCATTTCCTTGATTTCTCATGAAGTCCTTCAGAACAGGATGGTACTTTTTACTGGTTACTATTGAGCCTTAAATATAGCTCATTTTAACAAATGAATCTTGTGCTGGATAACTGCTTTTAGTAATGCTATTCTCCATGTAAAATTTGTGCAATTTTCCTTTGCATTCAAGTGTAATCCAACTCGAAGGAGAAAGCTATAGCAAAGAGCTAATTATGAGAGAAACTACAAATGCTCCATGATTACATTTCTAATGTGATTACATTTCTATGCTGTTCAAGTGAACCAAAACAATCTGCCCATCCCTTTTGGCACAAGTGTGTCTCCAGAGCTATTTCCTTTCTTCTGTGCTAACAAGGATCTTAGAAGTGAGCATAGTAATTTGAATACCATTTAAAATGCTGTAGCAATACTTCTGATTGTCCAGACAGTCAAATAAATACCTCTATTTCCCCCTCAAGGTAGTGAAAGGAAACAATTATAGTATAGGGAGAAGGATTGAGCCAAATGTTCAGAACTAAATACAACATTCCTCAATCATCCCAACCAGGTGCTATCTGACATAGGGTTCATGACTAGGGTAGGAGGCTTGTCTCTGGCATACGTTCCCTTCCAAATCTGTAAAGTTTATCTGCATAGAATAATTCTGATATCCTCAACATTATTCTATACATGTTCCAAATGGTGAATTCTATTTACCAAGTTGGAGCTGGGAGTCTGGAACAGGAACAAGCAGGACATTACTTTCTCTCTTCTCCCAGGATTTCCAAAGCCATAGACCTTGGGCTTCATAGAAGTTCTAATCCTTCTAAGGGTTCATGATAGAATGAAAAAAGAAAAAATATTTTAATGACAATTACAGAGAGCTGCATCCGTCTTGAACCTTTGGCTTTCCTTTTGCATGAAGTTCATCTTTTAATTTCCATACTCACAACACTACCCATTATAAAGGGTCATCTCTAAATTATAACTTTTTATTCTCACATCATTACATTTCCCTCCTCATCAAAACAATAACCCTTCTTGTATATCAACATCCACAATCCATATTCCCAACATGGCAATCCCCTAAACTAGGGATGGAAGTTACACATAAACCAGTTTAAGTGATTGGAAACCTATTTACACCTGTAACAGAACAGAAGTTTCATGTACATAAACCACTTTCAAAATGGCCAAAACCAGTTTAAGATAAACCTGGTTGGATGTAGTATCAGACCTAACTGATTTAGGTCAAACAGGTTTATGGAACTTCTGTTCCAGATACCTTCCTGGTTCAAGTTAACACACAGCCCCCCACCATCCCAGGATGCTTTGCAGTGCTGGGCTGTGCTGTCTGCTCCAGTGGAGCAGAGAATGTCCTGCTTCTCTGCTAACTAGTCTGTTTCCTACCTATGTCCATCAGCCCCTGTGCAGGGGAGGGAAACCCCTGTGGTGGGAGCTTCTCAGTCCTCCACAGCCCTCCTCTCACTAGGGGAATTCACCATCTCCACCTCCCCCTCCCCTGCACAGATGCTTGCCTTAGCTGTTGCCACAGGAGGGAGGAGGAAGGAGTTCCCAAACCTCAGGGGTACTGGCACCAGGGACCCCCATCCTCAGAGGGTTTACTTCACCATGGCCTGGGATCCTTATCTGGGCACAGCTCTGGGGAACCAAGAGGAATTTCCCTCCTTTCCTTTCCCAGCTGCTGATTGCTTCAACTGCCACCACAAGATGGAAGAAGGAGTCCTCCAGGCTGCCTGTGCAGCTCAATGTGGGGGCACTGGAGAGCCCCTACCTTGGGTGGCTTCCCCCAACTCTAGCCCAGGGTCCCACAGCCTGGGGCAGACCCAAGGAGCTGAGGGGAATTCTTCCTCCTAAACTCTATAGTTTCTTGCCTTAGCTGCTGCAAGTCTCAGATACAGCCTAGGGCAGCCTCAGGGACCTGAGGGAAATTCTTACACTCTTCTGCAGCTCTTTGCCTTAGACGTGGATCCCCAGGACTGCCTGGGCTGGGGAACCCAGGCTGGAAGAAACTCCCTGAAGGGGAGGCTCCTCCAAGAGGCCAGCACCTGGACAGGGAACTCCTCAATCCCTTGTGATGGAACAGCAAGGGGGTGGGAGCATGTACTAGGAAGCCGATCTGGGATGGCCCGACTTGGCTGGGATCACCATGGCCAGCAGGTTGGGAGACATGCTGAAGCACCTCCCTGCCTACTTGCCTGGATCAGTGCAGGCCTCCCCCTGCTTTTCCCAACTGCAAACTGAATGAGTTCAGTTGGTTATCAGTTCAACCTATGCAGCATAGAAGAAGCTGTGTACATTGAGTCGATTCTGCCTTAGGCTTTTTTACTGTCTGTACCTAGCCCTAGAGAGGAGAGGTTACCAGCACATCACTCTGGAGTGAGTCTTGTCTATAAAACACATGTTTTATTAGCTTGCGCTGTTCACAGATAACCAGATCTAAAATTGGTTTAACCTGCTTAGCTACCACAATGAATGGGAGTTTGTATGTGATATTTTTGCATCTGATGCAAAAAAACCCCAAAACAAACATACCTTGCTTTCACAGATAGGTTTGTTTTTGAACAACCCATTCCTTTTATTTTTGTTGTTCCTCGTTTGGTCTTACTTTCAGCATTTTATAATTATTTTGTTGCACACTATTACCCAGAGAGGTTGTGGATTCTCCATCCTTGGAGCGTTTTAAGACCCAACTAGACAAAGCCTTGGCTGAGATGATCTAGTGCTCCTGCTTTGATCAGGAGGTTGGACTAGATAACGTTCTGAGGTCCCTTCCAACCCTAATTTTCAATGATTTTATGATTCTATATGATTCTATTAACCCAGGCCCCAGTATCCAGTTTGTGTGGAATAATTGTTTCATTCACATGCATCTGTATTCTCCAGTCCATCTACACAATTTTGCTTGATACTAATAATTCTACTTAGAATTCAGCCAAGCTGAGTTGAGTCTTATGTATCTATGCTAATACATGTACAGAGAACTCAATCAAAGTGTACATTTGACTGACACATTTGGGATCCTTAGCATTTTGCTACATGATTATTTTGATCACAGTTCTAATGGCTTCCTAAAGGCAGAACATTTGGGGGCCATTCTGTAACCTGCACTTCCTGCATAATTGGCTGTAGTACACAGTGGGTATACAAGAGGAATGTGCCACTACAGTGACATAGCTGGCGATTACATGTAGACACACAGAATCGCTATTTGCTATATTGTTGTAGCACACTGTATGGTGACGTAGCACATCACAATGTCTCTAGGGCGATGTGTAGGTACACCCAGTGTCACCTCAAGCAGCTGCTTTCTTTGCACATGGTTTTGTTTTCTGATATGATTCTTTCTGGCTACATTCTTCTGCATGTAAGGCAGGGAAAAACTCTTTCTTATGGATGCAGACCCTTGGCTTGAGCTTTCACTATTTCTTCTGCCCTGAATATCTGGAGCGTGTTGTCTAGGGTTAAAGTGGTTGCAAAAAGCAGTCTTCTCTCCTAGCTCATGGTCTTTAATGGTACAAGCTATTCCATCTCTGATCAGAAACTACAACTCACCACAGACCTTGCTGCGTTTCCTTAACGCCGTGACATGTTGCACTATGTTTCATAAGGTTTTGTCATAGGTCTCATTTCTTTGTGGCACATAATGGGCTCCTATACATATGCAGGGAGCTTGCTCTGATGCACTGGATTTCTGTACACAGATTTTTTTCTGTATATAGGATTCATTTAATTGAAGACAAGTATTCAAAACAACAAGCAGTTTTCCAATTGTCCAACTAATTGTAACTTTTTCACTATATTATCCTGTGATATGACTCTGTCATAAATTTTGCACCCATGGAATTTTCAGGGCTAGACAGGACCTAGGTTAGGTGTAGATTTCTAAAGCTAGATACAAACATTACACTTAATGTATGTTAAGAGCATAGAAAGCACTTTAAAGCCATAACAGAACAGATGTTCATATGAGGGCTGCCCCACAGCTTGTTGGCTTGAGTCTTCGGAGGAAGTCAGGCTGGATCTGTGTGGCAGGGGGACTCCCTTCCCCCTGGCCCCAGTTCCCACCACAGTGAAAAGCCAGGCCAGGCAGCCTTGTGTTGCAACTCTTGGTTTCAGCTGTCTAGATGCTGGGGTGAAGGGAGCTCCCCTTGCCATGTGGAAACAGCCTGGTCCTTCTCCAAAATGCCACCCAGCAAGCAAACTCTTAGGGGGCCCTTGCAGTGGTGGGGGTAGAGGAGGGGGCTCTGTTCCCACCTTTTCTCCTCCAGCCACTGCTGACAGTCACCAACTGGTGAGGGGGGAAGACAGGGATAGGGAGAAGGGTTGCTCCAGCAGCCTCCTGGGATGCATATGGGAGTGTCCTCTGTCTTCTGGCCTTGGTCAGTGGAGGCAGGCACCAAGTCCCCCCTCCCCTCTACTGAATAGCGAATGTCTGTTTAGTTCATTCCTGTTCTAACTTATAGCACATTAAGTAAAGTGCAATGGAGTGCTTCTATCAGAAGTTGTTTGAATGCCTGTAGTTAGCCTAATATATTTTAAACAAAACCTCAAAACATTAACACCACCCTATCTCTATATACACACAAGTATTTTGCAGCTTGCTTATTCAGTCTTTTGAAATGGGAGTGCTATGCTTTTCTTTTTTGCCAGTCTGTTGCCACATTGGCTTGAAAATCAAAGCCTGCTCACATAATCCAAGATGGCTTTTTAAAGCCAAAGGCAAACACTGCTGATTTTCTCCTTGAATTGAAAAATCCAGACTTTAAGAGGCCAGTCTTGTGAGGTGTTGGATATCCCCTGACTTTAAAATGAAACTGAAAATGAGGTCAGAGAAGGGAGGTGACGAAGAGCCGTATATCCTTTATGAAATACATTTTGCAGAAAGAATTGAAAGAAGAAAAGAGAGTAGTTTAGTAGGCAGAGGGATAGATAAAGGGTTAGCCTAATATTAATTTTCCATTAATGTAAATAACAAAACTCGCCAATAAAAGAGAGGGCAACCTGGAACTCAAGAGACTGGTATTCTAATTCTTGTTCTGCTATACACTTTCTATAAGGCCTTAGACAAGTATCTTTGTGCCTCAGTTCCCCATCTGTAGAAAGGGCACAATGATCCTCCCCTACTTCAGAGTGGAGTCAAGAGGATAAATGAATAAAGAGTAAATGGCAGTCAGTTACTACCATGACGGGGAACCAAACTATCCTAAACTGATAAATATAATTTTATCCAACAAGTGAAATATGATTGGTAAATGAGAAAATGAGAGAAGTATGATGGAGAGCCATTGTGGGTCTGTGAAGGTGAGGATGAAAATATTGAATCTGATGTAGCAGGAAACACAAGCCAATTAAAGGATTCAGGAAGAAGGGAAGTATAGTGAGGGTGCTCCAAGAGATATAGACTGGTTGCAGTTTATCTGGTCTGAAATAATCTGCTGTGCCTTTGCAGTATGACAAACCTGATCATCTAATAGAATGCCCATTTCTTTTGACTAGGCTTCTATGAGATGCATTTCCACTACCTTGATTAACAGTACTTTGGATATTTTTTTATAGGAAGGAGTGGTAAGATGGAAGATGGGGAAATAGAATGTTATAGTAAAGAAATGACCAAAGACAAGGCTTCAGTGTAATTTTTTTCTCATAAAAACAATTTCTAGAGCTTAATCATCTTGGATCCACATGCCATAAAAGAAGAGGACATAAGACCATCACTAGAGAAACGTTTGGAAGCAATTATCAGTGGGGCAGCTCTGTTAGCTGATTCTTCCTGCACACGTGACTTTCATCGGGAACGTATTATCACAGAATGTAATATCATCCGCCAAGCTCTCCAAGATCTTCTTTCTGAATACATGAATAATGTAAGTGACCAGCTTTTCCAACTATTTTATATATATACCTTAAAACACACATGAATGCAGTCATGTATCATGTTTAATGAGTTGAGCAAAATCATTCTGTCTGGTGATTACTGATACCTTTGATGGTTTATTATTGTTTTGATAATCCAGACTTCTTAAAATATTTAGAGCAGGGGATGCAAAGTAATAGTTCTCCTTTGCATGGTTGTACCTATCTACATTCTACTGTAAGTGAGTGTGTATCTGGTGCACACGAGTGGGAAACTTTTGCCTGGTAGCTTTAATTGAAGTTGCACATAGATTTAATGTCCTTCTGTCTCTAGCTACAGGCAATGGGCAGGGCTGCACTGTGTCTCTTAAATTCCTTCCCCCTACTCAAGGTGCAACATGGTACTCCCCAGGATGCCTTGGTCTCTTGGTCTTCTTGTTTTCCAGTTCGTCTGCTAGTTTATCCAGGAGAGCCTTCACTGCTAGTATTTGGCTTGCCATCTTGAGAGAGATTTATTCCTAAGGATTCTTTTCCTTGGGGTCCTTTAACATGGTACTCTATCTCTATCTCCAGACCCAGTCATTCGATGTCAGATTCTTGTTTGTGACTCATGAAGTTGCTTGTAGGAAGGACATTTTATTATTTCAGTTAACTGGACAGGTCTTTACTCTGGACCAATATAGTGAAAAGGTGCACGATGAACATGAAAGGGTATTTGCCCATAGTTTGTGGTACTCACCAATGAAGTTATAGCACTTGAACCATCACTATCCTTGAAGTTTTGACAGGCTCCTAGGGCCTGATGCACAGAATAGCTTCAACTGTAAGGTGTAGGTCATTGTAATTCAGGAGAATTCACACAAACTCCTGGATGTATGACATACAACAGTTCCAGAAAATGCAGCACTTCTTGTAAATGAAGCATTATTTAACCATATCAGAATATTCTGACAAACTCTAGCTTCTTCGTTCCCACTTCATAAAGACAGACCATTAAGAGTTCCTTCAGAGGGCTCTGTGCAATTATTTTCCTTCCTAACTGTTGGAGTGCCTATTTGCAGTGGCAGCAAACAAAAGAACACAGCAGACGCAGATCAAGTTGACACCAAAACACAGAGTGCAAAAGAATTTGAGTAGATCTTGTTTCACCTTTATGTGCCTGACTGACATGTTTGTAACCATGTAATTGCAATTTTTGGTGCTTGCATGTTGCTATCCTTAGTCTGTGGTTTCCTTCTGAGCATGTTCTGAAAGCTGTTCTCTGGCTGTGTAGGCATCTTGGTTCATATGTAATGCTAGGCAAGTTCCCATGCTTTAGTCTAAAAAAATCATGACTTGCATACATTTGAAGGAGAAGGAGGGCTCTCCCACCTTTTGGCCTTAATAGATCAGTGGTTAAGGTATTTGCATAGGAGACAGGTGACGTGGGATCTAGTCTTGACCCAAAGGAAATTTTAACCCGAATCTTCTGTTTGCCAGCAAAATGCTTTAAACATCAGACCAAGGGGAAGGCATTACTGAGAGAACTCTCCAGCCCTGTTCTTGAAGCTGGACTGTTGGGCAACCAGGAGGGTGAGATATGTAGGGCCAGGAGGAAGAGAGCAAGCTAGAGAGGGAGTAGTTCAGAGATGGTTGCTGTTCTGTATCTTGAAGTGTGGCCCTGGCCTTTTCCTTTAATGGAGCAGAAATAGTCCTGCTGCTTTTTATCCAGTGAATATTAAATGTACGGTACAGAAAAGCCCTTGGGATCACCTGAATACTCAGAGAAGGGCAGAGTACAATTGATGACCTATCTTTCAAAACATATTTTTTGCACAGAATTAAATACTTAGTTTCCCCTAAGGACTTGAGTGTGACCCTTTAATCCTTGGGTGTGCTCTTAGAATAAGGGGGAAGGGTGCAACTCAGCATGCACACCACAAGTGTACAGGAAACTTCTTTGTAGTACATGACCCTTCATTCTGGCATCCCAGGGTGCAAGCCTAGGGTGTCAGGTACGCCACTGAAGGAGCGGGGATCAGAGTGGCACTTGGGGAGGGTTGAGGCTTAACTTATGACACGCCACTGCCCTACAGGGTGACATTACTATAGTTAGGACAGATTTTCACCCTCCGAGACAGCCTGATTCCCCTAGGAGACAAAAAAAGCACCTAAGAATCTCTTAAAAATCAGCTTCCATAAGATTCTTTCATCATACCTATTACCTTCAAAACATCCATCTTGATTACTTTTGAGAGCAGCTTACCCATCAGTTAGTATCTTGCAAGTCCATCACTTGTCTTTGGTAATTGTTTCTTAAATTCCTTCACTGTATTGACCTTTATAAAACAGTTCAAGAAATTATGCTTCTAGGCATTGTGGAGATGGGTCACACCATCCACTTCTAGAACCCCATACAACTTTTTTGTACTCAAAAGGTGCAGTCCGTGTTAGATCCTGGAGCTATGGAGCAGTTCTATACAGATGGGTAAAAAGAAAAAAAGATGGAGAATGAGTGATGATGTCCTGTCTTCTCTCATTTTTTTCTTGGATATTGGGGAATGGATACTTCTGTTGCCTTGTAGGTGCACATTTTTATGCAGCAACCTGCCCAGGCCACATGAAGTGTTTGCAATCTTTAATAAAGCGATGCCACCACCAATATGCTGTTATTCATGTTGGATGTTTTCATCAGCCCTCAGAATATTTACAAAATGTATGGCAGTGGTAACAAACCACCTCAGGCAAATCATTATCTGATTATTTCCATACATGGACAGGTAGATCATTTTCTACTTAGGCAGAAAATATGAAAAATCATCCTACATATCCAATCCTTGTTCACTTGACTGGATCTAAAAATTAATGGAGAAAAATAAAAGCTGTCACCAGTTTAAGAAATGAGTTCATTTTGACCATGCTTGACTCTGTTTGATAACAGGAATGGCTTATATATCTCAGGAGAACTTCTTTGTAGTATCATGTTTACTTGAATATAAGTTGGCCCTGAATTTAAGATGATCCCTCCCAATAATTAGATTCTATATATGGAAAATATATACATTTGTTATAATTGTCCACATATAGAACCTAATTATCAGAGGGTTGTCTGTAATTAATTTCCCCACCCACTGCTACAACAGAGGAAGTCAAGTGGCCTCCTTGCCTTCTGCCCTGACAACTTCTTTTTGTCCTCCCTACCACTGGCACCTTCATACCCCCAGCTCCCAACAGCCTCTGCTCCTCCCCACAATCTTTACCCTTCCTTGCACTTCCCCTTTCCTCTTGCTCCTCACAGTCTGTGCCTCTTCCCCAACTCCCTCCCCCTTTATTATCAGGTGCTGCTTGGGCACTGTTCCTTCCCAGAGCTGCTGATTGGCCAGCAAGAGGGGAAGGAGGTGGTGGGGTAGGGGAAGGAAGGGGAGCAGAAGTCACAGGGAGCAAGTGGAGGGGGGCAGATGGCTGCTATGGCTCTGACTGTCGCCCTGAGCCCAGGTTGTGGAGTCAGACCCACAGTAGCCTTCTGCCCCCCACTCCACTTCCCCTCTGCAGCTTCAGCCTGATTTGTATGCAAATTTAACATGAGGTGCTTTTCTCCCTGTGCCATTTGGGAAAAAAAAAGCCTTGTCTTAGATTTGAGTAAATATAGTAAATTCCTTCACCTGTATAAACACTCTGCAAGGACAGTAATGTCTACAGGCATTGGAATACATGACTCAGCATGCCTGACTTCATCTGAGATGCAAGCAAAACCAGTTGAGTTTTATATATAAACTGAAAAAAATACCTCTGGATGTGGCAATTTATGTATTTGCCCAAATTCTGTCATCTGTAACTGGTACATGAACTTAGAAGGTGACTAGAGAGAACCAAATTGAGGTACCAGGGTGGAACCTGTTCCTATATGCACTCATAAGCTCTGTAAGGAATTTTCCAACCATAAGATTAGAAAAAAAAACGAGCCCCTGTATAGTTTGATGGATTGCTGATGTGGCCACTAAAGTCAGGTACAGACATTATACATAAACTGATACAAGTGATTGGAAATCAGTCTAAACCTGTAACAGAAAAGAAATTCAACCCACATAGACTGGTTAAAAATGGCAGAACCCATCTAAGATAAACATGAATGGATTTATAGATTCATAGATGTTAGGGTCGGAAGGGACCTCAATAGATTATTGAGTCCAACCCCCTGCATAGACAGGAAAGAGTGCTGGGTTTAGATGACCCCAGCCAGATACCTATCTAACCTCTTCTTGAAGACCCCCAGGGTAGGAGAGAGCACTGACTCCCACGGGAGCCCCTTAAAGATTTTGGCCACTCTGACTGTGAAGAAGTTCTTCCTAATGTCCATTCTAAATGTGCTCTCTGCTAGCTTGTGGCCATTATTTCTTGTGACCCCCAGGGGCGCCTTGGTGAGTAGTGCCTCATAAATTCTCTTCTGCACCCCCATGATTAACGTATAGGCAGCCACAAGGTCGCCTCTCAGCCTTTTCTTGCGGAGGCTGAAGAGGTCCAGGTACCCTAGTCTCTCCTCATACGGCTTAGCCTGCAAGCCCTTAACTGTATGAGTGCCCCTTCTCTAGACCCTCTCCAGGTTATCCACATCCCTCTTAAAGTGTGGCACCCAAAATTGGATGCAGTATGCCAACTGCGGTTTGACCAGTGCCCGATAGAGGGGAAGTATCACTTCCTTGGTTCTGTTTGTCATGCAGCTGCTGATGCATTATGGAGTGCAGTTAGCTTTGCTGATGACTTTGTCACACTGACGACTCATGTTTATTTTGGAGTCCAATAGGACTCTGAGATCCCTTTTTGCTTCCGTGCCACTGAGCAGGTCATTTCCTAGGTAGTAGGTGTGCTGGACATTTTTCCTCCCTAGGTGCAGCATTTTGCATTTCTCCTTGTTAAATTGCATTCTGTTGTTTTCTGCCCATTTACCCAACCAGTCCAGGTTTGCCTGTAGTTGTTCCCTGCCCTCTGGTGCATCCACTTCTCCCCACAGATTTGTTTTATCTGCAAACTTGGACAGAGTACACTTCACTCCCTTGTTCAAGTCACTGATGAAGGCATTGAAGAGTATCGGTCCAAGGACCAAGCCCTGCGGGACCCCAACGCCCATGTCCTTCCAGGTTGATACAGACCCATCCACCACCAATCTCTGGACATGACCCTCTAGCCAATTTGCCACCCACTGTGTAATCATCCAAGACACATCCTCTTAATTTGCTCACCAGTATGGGGTGGGATACCGTATCAAAGGCCTTCCTGAAGTCTAAGTAAATGACGTCTAACCCTACTCTTGCATCCAGGTGTTTTGTAACCTGGTTATAAAAAGAGACTAGATTAGTCAGGCAAGATCTATCTGCTACCTGATCTAGTATCAGACTTAATTGATTTAGGTTAGACCAGTCTATCAAACGTCTGTACCAGATCCCCTCTGGAGTCAATTTAGGTTACCGTCCACTGGCATCCCATGCCCCTTTGCGGCTCTCCTTGCTTCCCTCTCACAGGGAGGTACCTTGGAACTCAGCTTGAGTTTGCCTGCTTTGAGATGACATCTGAAGACATGGTAGGTTTGGGAAGCATTTGCAGATCTGTATTTTTCTGTCTTTATACAGTGTCCTTAAATGCTCTACAGAAGGAAAGGTTTGGCCCCTCAGAGCTCCAGTGCATGGCACATGTGTGTGTGTGTGTGTCTTTCTCCTTAGGATGTCTCTTCTCAGTCATGGTCTTTGCCTCTTCTGCAGGAAGATTTGTATGAAAATTACAGGAATGGTAGCACCTTATGAGAGCATGAAGCCAGCCAAGTTTCAAGGAGGTAGGTACAGAGGTTTCTGGGAAACCATACCTCAAACTGTTCAAAGCAAAATTCATGGCACTTGTTGGCACTGGCACTCTCCTCTCATCCAGTGTGCAGATCTGGGGTCCTGCACCCCTTGGAGGGCTGTAGAACTATGCTGGTCTCCTCCAGGAGTGTGGGCCCCTTAATCTGTGTGTAGGATGAGAGGAGGCTGCTGCTGCTGCTGCTGTCTGGGACTGGTGCTAAGTGCACACACACCACGAGAAACTTTTGAAATGTTTCGAGCGCCCTTGATTTGTTGCCAGGCTGTTTCAAAGAGTTTGCCTCATTTTGATTTCACCGTTTCAAGCTTGAAACAACTTCGAAATTAAACACCTGGTAAAATTTTGCACAGCCCTAGTGGCCGCACCTTCAGGCTGTGCTCTGGAATCTCCAGCAGCCCAGGGAGCTAGTGGAGCATGTTGGGAAACATGCAAAAGCATTCCCAAGCTGTTGGCCTCCACCATTGCAGGCACTCTGCATACCCCTCCCCCACAATGAACAGCAAACATCTGTTCACTAATGATCTAACCTAGGGTGCTTAAGGCCGTGTGTAGACAAAATGAGAGGCGTGTGTGCATGACACTTCAAAGTGGGCTAAATACTTTTGCACCACTTTAATGGTGTTGGCATTAGCAAGCCTCAGTGGCATATTGTGCATTAATTCTACCTGCTGTAGGAAATTTGGCAGCACAATGCACCTTAAATGACTTGGGGTACAGCAAGCTGAAACTCCTTTGAAGAGTTTTACTTTGCTGCCCCTACAGCCACAGAGTGAAGTACCAGGTACCGTGCAGGTGCATTGCTCTGCAGGAAGCTCTGCAGGTAGCCTTACAGCAGCCTAGAAAAGCAGGCTCCACCCAAGAAATGTGGCAAGCTTGATCTCCACCCCCAAACCTGCCTGCCTTCCTGAACTGTGCAGGGGACTGGTGCTTCCCTCTACAGTTGCAGTGCCCCGTGGGCCCACCCAAGCCAAGTGCCTGTGAGCAGGTGCCTCCTGGAGGGCGGTGGGGGGCTGCTGCTGCCACAGAGGAAAACACCATCCCCATCCCCCCAGGGATAGCCCAGGGACTGCTCCGCTCACTGGCAGCCCTGCCCTTCCTGCCAGAAAAGCAGGTAAGTCAACAGGGTATGTGCACAACACGGGAGTTTAATCAGTCCTAAATTGAACTGGTGTTTTTTTAAAACCCACTCCTTCAATTTAGAGCCCTGTTTCATCTACACATGCCCTGGGGCTCTTTAACACATGCTCTGATGCCTTCTGTTAAGAATGTGATAGAGCAGACTTGATTAATCTAGTCCGCTGGAGCATTCTAATCAAAACGTTCCAGTCTGCTGCAGTCCCTCATGTATTCAGCATCCTTGAATTTTGAAATGGCAGCAGGGGCCATTTTGAAACACAGGATGCTGAATAAATGAGATGCTGTGGGTATTTTAATTAGAGCAGCTTTTGGGAGCCCAAAATCCAATCTAATTAAAACGCCCATCCTGCCCCCAACTCCAGAGCACTTGTAAAAGCACTGCTAGAGTAAGCCATGAAACTTAGATTACCTCTGCCTCAGTATTTTTTAATGTATGTGCCTAACCTAAATGAAATATAATCAAACTTGATGTGATCATAGGAAGATAGGGGTAGAAGGGACCTCATGAGGTAATCTAGTCTAGCTTACTACTCAAGGCAGGATCATCCATGACTAAACCATCCTAGTTATGTGTCTGTCTAACCTGCTCTTTAAAACTTCAGAGGATAGAGATGCCATAACACAGCACATTACTTTAAAGACTTTTTACCTTTCATGGGTATGGAACACTCCTGAAGTTTGTCTTAGCACAGTTGGGACAGTTTCATGGCTTTATGACAGCTGCTAGACGTGCAAGCAATGCCAGGTGCCTGGTATACCTCAATGTCAGGTCTTCCACTTGGAAAGTATACTTGTACAACATTGCTTGAAGGACAACAGTTACTATAAATGGAAATAGTTGTTCTTTATCAGAAACTGTAAGATAGACTAAGGACAAAATAGCATAAGTTTTTAGAATAAATAATATTTTATTCAGAAAATGATTGAAAATAGTATATCCCAGACTTAAGTACATATGTAGGGCATTTGATAAGAGTTGTGAATTGTCACTGGTAAGGTGATTTTTTTGTTTGAATGCTGGGAACAGGAAGTCTCTATATAATTTTACTTTCTGGAGCTCTTGGAATTTGAGGGTTATGAGTTCTATATTTACTTTCACACTACAAAGCAAGTTGTGTAAGTAATCCATTTCCATGTATCTCTTAAAATGCAACATTTAACCGGTTACAATTCATCAGTCATAGGAAGAACTAGGGCAGATTGGCGAGATGCTTTAAGTGCAAAATTGTAAGGTTCAGAATGGTTAGTAAATCCAGAAACGCAACTGGATGACATGCTTCCCTGATGCACTCTCCCTTAGAAAAAGTGATCATTTGATAGTGTTTTAAAAAGAGATTTTAGACCTCAATAGCTAGCTTGATACATTACCATGTAACTACCAGCCATAAAATAAAGGTGAAAAGACAGATACTATTAATATGTGTACATAGTGTTAATGTTATGTCTTTCTTTGAATTCTTTAAATGTTTTTTTTTTTTTGCTATTCTGATCTTATTGAAAGATACTTCAAAACGATTCATTCAACACTGTTCATTGAGGGGATAATTGTATAATTCACCTATTTCTTTTTCCTTTTGTGACCTAAAATTCTTTTCTTCTTTATATGTGCTGCCAGTTAACCAATCCAGGGTCATTCTGATAAGGATTTTTTTGACCTCAACATAATAAAGTAAACAGGCTAAGATAATTCATGTATTTCAGCTGTTTCCTTATTTCAAAATCATTTATCATAACGGAAGAAAATCTACAGCAATCTTACATTAATGCCTCTAAATTCAACTGAAATATATGAAGCTTCTTTTAGTTTTAACTGTTTTCTCCACAGCCAGCTTCAGTTTATCTGCTGAATGCAATATAAATCTTAAACCTCTGGTATACTTTACACACAAATAAATAGGTAATATTTTTCTTTTGTTCAAAACTATAATACCTGTAGAATACACAAAACATTTAAGATCTTGAGTAATTTTGTAACTTTTATGGCTATTTAAAAAAAATGAAGATAGAATTCATTTTTGTTTTAGTATAACACATTACAATAATTGCTTATAAAATAATAAGATGTGAAAAATTCCATTAGTATGATCCAGGGATGAAGGTTGTAGCCATATTGGTCTATAGGCAAAAGGAATCAGAACTCATGGTAGAGATATCTTTTATTAGACCAACTAGATATTTGCAAAAATATGTTTTTATTTGCAAGCTTTCAGGCATAATTACCCTTCTTCAGGCATAGGACAATGCAAGGATTGTAAAATTTCTCCTAGGTGGAAATGAAAATTCATATTTCACAGGAGAGTTGAGGGTGCTGTAAAATCTCCTGGTTGGAAAAGTTCATTTTGTGCAAATTAGGCTCAGATAAAAGTTAGAGCAGTCTATTTACCTCAAAGATTTTTTTTTTTTGCAAATATCTAGTTGGTCTAATAGAAGCTATCACCTCTACCATGAGTTTGGATTCCATTAGTATGATGGTAGTCTTTTAAATTGTACCAATTACTCTGAATCCTGTCATCGCCACATTTGAAAATAGAAACAGTTTGTTATTTACAGTGAAACCACTGCAAGTCAGTTCTAGTGAACTTTGTCTTGATTAGCTGGAGCAAAAAGAGATTAAAAGTTTTAACGGTTTACATTTCCTTGCAAGTTTGGGGATGGTGATCAGATACCATCACACCCAAACTGGTGGGTAGGCTGGAGAGGTTCTGGTAAAGTATTATCTCCCTGGCCACGGGTAGGACTGGATATAAATCCTATCAATCTGATCTGAGCTCTCTTGGATTGATCTGGCAAAACCAAAGTGGTATGGGATGAGTTGGTGCCTCTTTCATACTTGGTGGGTGCATCTACATGTTCATTAATGCACAGTAGATACTGTGCATTTAATTTAGTACTTGTATAATTGAGTGCTAAATAAATGTGCAGTAACCTGAGTTATTGCACATTAATGGCATTGAATACCTTTTTAGTGACGCTACTGCACAGTAGCATATCAGCACTGTTTGTGCTGTGAAGTGCTACTGTGTAGTGTTATTAGGCTACTGTGCAGCTAGTGTCTTGTGCAGATGTGCCCTGTAGCAGCTAGGAAACAGCCACCTAAAATAGTTATTGTATATCTACACATAAACAGTTGCAAAATCTGGAAAGGGATTGTCTTAATTTTCAAAGCACAGGAAGGTATAAGGCAAAGCCACAATTTTTTCTGGGTTTACTGTAAATTGTTCTGAAATTTTGGAGCCATGGAGCTGCCAGGGCTCCATAGGTTAAAGGAAAAAAAATAGGGGAACTGTCATGATACAGCCTCCCCAGGGATGGCCCTGATGTCCCTAGGGTACCATGACCATGCTGGCTCCACCCTATGGGTGCCTACTAATCTTGTCTGCCACATCTTGCTGGTTTAAATGATTAATTGGAAGACTGCTCTTGAGTTGCTGCTTGCTCATAGTCCTGACAGGCCTCTAAACTCTGTGTGTTGTTGGACTCCTTACTGAATCCCACACTCAGGAGGTGCCTTATGATACCCCCAAACCTTATGGGCTAGATGCATGGCTCCCAAACCACCCCTTTACCATGCCTCATGCCTCGCAGATGGTATTTAGATGATGTCTCGTGATGAGGCCTCAGTCTAGTTCAGCCTCTTGTCCTGTTTTCTTCTGGTCAGCTGACTGGGTGCAGGTACAGGCTAGTTCCCTCATTACCCTGCTGCCACGGCAACCTGCACCTGAGGGGTTTCTGCCTGGTTCCTAGGGCCCTCTCTTTAGGCAGGTTCTGTCCTTAAAGGAGCAGGCACACCTTAGTGCTCTGCGACAAGAACTATTTTGAACTAGGATGGTTGATAGTTACAGAAAAATCACGGTACTTATTCAGGCATGATGGGGTAAACTTGTGTTACTGGGTGTGACAATTGTGCTAACTATCTTGCCTCTTATTTCTTGTGTCAGTTCTGACTCTCACCTGCAATCTTCTTTAATTTTGATGTTACTAATCAGGAGGTATTACTTCCGCAATAGGTTGCTGGCAATCTCTCGCAGATTTTGGCAATGGTTCACTTATCTGAAGCCCTTCTTACCTGATGCCCAAATTAAGAATATCACTGAAACCACAATTGAGTGCAGTCGAACTAAGGGGTTTTTTTATTAATTTTCAAGTTCCTTTACACTCATAACAATTTTTACAAAAAAATTTTTTGTTTTGTTTTTTTAAACCAAAAACATCTTGAAAGATAGTCTCTAACACCACAGATATAACGGCCAAAACCCAGGACTCCTGATGTGTTCATTTGTTTGCTTTTCATTGTTTCTTCTCTTGTCCTTTCCTTTTTTTTTTGAGAGCTGCCCCTCCTCGGCTTTTCGCAGTTTCTCCTTTCCTCTTGCTTCTATTTCTTCATCAGTGAATCCTCCACTGCTTCCTTGCTTCCTATCTTCATCCAGCCTTCTCCTACACAATGGACCAAATTCCCTGGGCTCCCTGGCTCCGCAGCCCCTTTTCCGCTCTCCCCTTCATAGGAGACACCTTGCTTTGCTCCTGTTTCTGCCTGTGCCCCACATGGGTCGCTGCCAGGCTCGTTTAAGTGCAGTGAGCAGCTGCTCTGGAACCACCACACTCCTGGCTCTATTTCTTTTTCAGCTCTCTCAGACTTGCTCCCCCTTAAGACGCCACTAGGCATCTTTAAAGTTTTTAATAACTCTGGGTTCACATTACCAGGTTGGCATTCATTGGCCAGTGCCTTGGATGTTGTTGGGGAGTGTGGTCCTTGGTGACACCGTGAAAGGAAGTCAGTCATGACGTTTGGTCGTCCCAGCCTAAATTCATTATCAAAGCAGAAGGCTTGTAAAACGAGTGCTCACTGAGTTATCTGAGCATTGTCTGTCTGTGTAGTATTTAGGTACTTCAAAGGTTCATGATCAGTCACTAAAATAAACTTTCCTCCAATGAGGTAGTATCAGAAGTACTCCACCCCAAACTTGATCATGAGAAATTCTCTCTCAGTTGTGACATACCTTTGTTCCTGGGGTTAGAGTTTCCTGCTAGCATAGGCAATAGGGTGCCCTACTCCATCTGTCTCTTGCATTAATACGGCCCCCACAGCTTGGTTGGATGCATCTGGCTATAAGATAAAAGGTAGGCTGAAGTCTGGAGTGTGCAGTACCACCATGTTACATAAGGACTGTTGGGTTTTGTGGAAGGCTTTCAGACATTCTTCATCCCATCTTAAGGGACCAGGGATCATTGCCCCATCCTTTCAATAAATCAGTTAATGGGGCCATTACCTCAGCAAAATTTGGAATAAACCAGTGATAATAACTGGCCAATCCGAGGAAAGCTCGCATTTGTTTCCTTGTTTGGGGTGGCGAGTAGTTTTGAATAGCCTCTATCTTGTCCATCAAAGGATGAATACAGCCATGACCTACCATGTGACTGAGATATTTTGTTTCAGCTTTTCCTAGTGCACACTTTCCCAGGTTTACCGTTAGTTTGGTTAACCACAACTCTTGGAGTACCGCTCAAAGTGCTTCTAAATGCTCTTATCATTCGTTGGTATAGATAATGATATGTATGTATCTATGTAGTCTGCAGCATATCTTTGGTGTGGGGCTAAGACCCAAGCAAATAGCCTTTAAACTGTTGCTGCAGCCCTGTGGAGTCCAAACGGCGTACGTTTCAATTCATACAATCCCCAAGGGGTGCCAAAAGCTGTTTTTGCTTGATCCTCCCTTCTGATGGGAATTTGCCAGTAACCTTAGGTCAGGTCTAAAGTGGATATGAATTTCGTTCGTCGACTCTCTCTAACAACTCGCTTATTTGGGGCATGGGAAAATCATCAAACTTTGAAATTGTGTTCAATTTCCTGAAATCAATACATAGTCGCAAAGTACACCACTATCACTGGGCTCCGCCAAGTGTTACAAGATTCGGTTATTACTCCCTGGCCAACATATTATCTACCTCTGTCTTGATTAGTTCATATCGATGGTAAGGAATCCTTCTCTACTTCTCTCTTTACCATCGGTCCTTCAAGTGTAACTATACTGTGACTTATCCCCTGGACGCAGCCTGAGTTTTCATTAAACACATAGCAGAACTCTTCCACTAAGAGTTTTATTGTTCTTTTTGTGTTACGTTCAGTTGGGCCCCCAAACTTATTTCCTTAATAGGGTTTTGTGCCCCTGTTGACTGCAATCTAACCTCTGTCTGCTCTCCCAGTGGGGTTGCCAATAGGCCCTCAGGTTCGTTCCATGGTTTTAATAGATTGACGTGAACAATTCAGGGGTTTTTTTGGAATCCTGGATGGAGTATTTCATAATCTACAGGACCCACTTGCTTAATTATTTCAAATGGTCCCTGCCAACATGTTAATAACCTAGTACTAGGGAGCATAACTAACACTTTTTGCCCTTCACGTAACTTGTGTTCTCACATTACTTTGTCATAATTAGCCTTTTGCTTTTCTTGGGCTTGTCTAAGGTGGTCACAAGCCACTTCTCCCACTTGCTGTAACTGTCTCCTTAATTCCTGTACATAGTTGGTAGGTTGGACCCTTTAGGTTCCTCCTTTCTCCCAGTCCTCCTGTACCACGTCTAACAAACTTTGTGGTTGATGTCTGTAAACCAATTTGAATGGGGAGAATCCTAGGGAGGATTGCGGGGACTCCTTTACTGCAAACAACAATGAGGGTATTAATAAATCCCATTTCCAGGGCTCTTTTTGCATGCACCTTCTCAGCATACTTTTCAGTGTCCCATTGAACCTTTCTATCAATCCATTGGTTTAAGGGTGATATGTGGATGTCTTTAAGTGCCGTATTTTTAATACTTGGCACACACTACACATTGCATGTGACACGAAGTCCGTCCCTTGGTCCATAATAATTTCTCTGGGTATGCCAACTCAAGACACCCATTTGAGCAGTTCCTCTGTGACTTGGGGTCCCGTGACTGTATGTAGAGGGATTGCTTCTGGAAATCTAGTAGCATAATCGATCAGGACTGATATAAATTGGTGTCCCACTGAACTTTTTGGTAAGGATCCAAATATATCTAAGGCTATTCGAGAGAAGGTCTCCTCCATTACGGACATCATTTATAAGGGTGTTTGTGGAGGTTTTTGTAAACTTACTCACTAGCAATCTAGACACACCCTACAGAAATCTTCCACTTGCTCATATAATTGGGGCCAGAAACACCACTTGGTAAGCCTGGCTTCTGTCTTAGATTTTCCCATATGTTCTCCCAAGGGATATGTATGAGCCAGCCACAATAGCAGGCCTCGATAGGCTTGGGGGGGATCAACAGTTGTGGAACATCTCATCCATCTTGTTGTCCTGTTTTTATCTGGTACAACAGGCCCCTTCTTAGTTCATATCTAGGACTGGCCTGACACCGCTCAGGACATATTACCTGCTCGTCTTCCTTGGCCAACTCCGACTGGATGATAGACTGGAACAGATCTTCTCTCTCTTGTGCCTCTCTGAACTGGGTGCTGCTCGATAGACTATTCATATCAAATCAGCCTTCATCCTGTGGGGTTTCTCCCTCTTCTCCTATCAGACCCTCTTGTGCTCTTATGATGTCTAATACATGATAAATTTCAGCCCAATCATGGTCCAATATCATTGGGTAAGGGAGGTCCTTGGTTAGATCCACAGGCATCTCTCTTGCCTTGCTGAGTACTTCCACCATATATCTTCTTCTTGGATATGTTGCATGTTGTCCATGTATATAAACCATTCATACTACATCTGACTTAGGGGCCCACCCTTGAGAAGCCACTTCTGCCTTAATCAGGGTCTGTGCACATCCAGTATCCACAGTGGCCTGTATCTTTTTTCCTCCAATGCGGGTCCACACCGTGGGTTTTCCTTTCAGACCATTGCAGTCGACCATCTCAATGCTACAGTCCGTTATCTCTACTGTTCCACTGTCCCTGGACTCATTCCTGGACGTCTGGCTGTCAAATGCCAGCTGTCTCATCCATGGCATCTGACATGGGAAGCTGGTACACTCTCAGGCCATGTGTCCTGTTCAACCACATCAGAAACACACGATTATGGGTCTCCTTCCCTCCCAAGCTTCTTTTGGTTCCATTTCTTGTGTTGTAGAGTTCAATATTCCCTTTGGACCGTGCTCTCAGTATCTTTCTCCCTGTGCACTGTCAAAGTCCTCTGCAAGCCATAGAGCTTCAGCTGAAGACTTTGGACAGTGGCAACATGCCCACCTTTGCATACTTATCCAGATCTAAAAGGAACTGTTCCAGTAAAATCTGGTCACTCTTTGGACACGTCTCATGGTTTTTATAGCAGGTCTGCCAAGTGTTGAACCAAGATCCAGGGAGATGCATCTTCGCTCTTCTTTCTCATCCAGAATGCTTGCCAATACCTTTCTGGACTGATGTTCAATCAGTATATAATTTCTTTCTTTACCTTGTCATAATTGGTTGCTTTGCTCCGTGGCATAGCTTGGTATGCAGCTTGTGCATTTCCTGTCAGGAGCACACCCAGTTGACCCTGCCATTTGCTCTGATCTAAACCTGAAGATAATGTGGATCTCTCAAAGCTCTCTAAGAATGGTTCCAGGTCATCCTGGGGCATCATTTTTGGAATTTTTAATTTGACTTGGTTTCTCTGGGTCCAGGCTTGTTATTGGAGCCATTTTTCTTCAAGTGTGATCTGATGAGCCTTTTTTTGTTGTAGCTGCTGGAGTAGCTGGCCCACCAAATTCAGGGTCTGTTGAAGTGGCTGAGGGCTACCCATGGTGCCGGGTTGCATGTCCATGTTCTCCGTCTTGCTGTGGCTGTTGTTCAATTCCTGGCCAATGCACCACTGTGATGGTTGCACTGTCTTGCCTCTTACCTCTTGTGTCAGTTCCGACTCTCTCCTGCCATGTCTTCTTTAATTTTGATATTACTAGTCAGGAGGTATTACTTCCACAATATGTCGCTGGTTATCTCGCACAGATTTTGGCAGTGGTTCACTTATCTGAAGCCCTTCTTGCCTGATGCCCAAATTAAGAATGTCACTGAAACCACAATTGAGTGCAGTCAAACTATGGGGTTTTTTTTAAATTAATTTTCAAGTTCCTTTACACTCATAACAGTTTTTACAATTTTTATTTTTTAATGTTTTTGTACAAACAACCTCTCTAAGGTTGGTCTCTAACACCACCGATATAATGGTCAAAACTCAGGACTCCCGATGCTTTCCTTTTTTTTTTTGAGCATCTGTCCCTCCTCAGATTCTCACTGTTTCTCCTTTCCTCTTGCTTCTGTTTCTTGTCCAGTGAATCTTCTGCTGCTTCCTTGCTTCCTATTTTCATTCAGCCTTCTCCTACACACTGGCCCAAATTCCCCAGGCTCCCTGGCTCTGCTGCCCCTTTTCTATCCTTTCCTCCATAGGAGATGTCTTTCTCTCCTCCCATCTCCTCCGCCTCATGTGGGTCCCCACTGGGCTCTTCTAAGTGCAGTGAGCAGCGCTCCTGGCTTTAATTATTTTTCAGCTCTCTCACACTGGGAATTGTATATATTTTTAGCAAATGATTGAGAGAGTCTGTTTACCTGCTCTTTGGGGGGGGCAGGGGGGGGAGAGGGAGACAGCAGAGCCAATCATTTTTTGCTTCCTTCTGATAGGTTTCTAGTACAAATGGTTATTCCACAGAGAGTTCAATTTCATAATTAACATGTTTTGGAGCTCCCAATGTCTGCTACAGGGTAGAACTTACTTCCTTTTTCCACTCTCTTTTCTCTTATTGGAGGGGAGAGCAAGGGTGTGTTTTAGCAATGGACTCATTCCAAAATATATGCAAGCAGAAGTTGAATATTTCCTTCAGGAACTAGGAGGTGAAATTCTATGGCTCATGGGAGGTCAGACTATAGACAATAATAGTATCATGTGGGCTTAAAATGCATGACTATGAGCAAAGATGAATATTTTTTTCAATCAGAGGAAGAAAGACACTTTTGAGGTAAAACAATACACTTGTTCAAATGAGTATATAAGGCTGGACAGGAACTGCAAGATAACCAATCAAAAATGCAAAAGGAATTTTAGGGAGACAAGTAACTGTTTACATTGGAATGTAGTGAGGGGGACAAGCAATACTTTATCCTGAAAAGCAACACTTCCTGAAAGTGAAGTTGGCATGCAAGGGGTTTTGAAATATTTAGATACGGTTAACTGAAAGGAGTGCATTTGAAAGTGTTTAGTTTTTAGTGCTCTTCCTCTCTACATGGAATTAATATTGATCCCTCTGGAAGAACTGTGATGTAATTGAGGATAGTTTATGGGCATTAGTGAGTTTGGATTAAACAGATTTTTCAGAGACCTGGTTATCAGTTATCAATTGGTTATTTCACAACTTTACCTTAAGAAAGAAGAGAGCTTCCAGGAGACAGCAAGTATTTATCACAATCTCTTGATCTTTTCTATTAATGACCTCAATAAAATACAACTATGAAGTGAATGAGCTAAAAAAATGGTAAGACATTAACTCAATATAGTGTAAAGACAAGATTGTATTTCCTTTACTTACACTGAATATATTACCTTACTTTGCAGGCTGTCCCACCAAACAGGTAATACTCATTAAATATGGAGTTAGAGGGATTATATAGAGAGTAAGCCTGCTTGCAAAAGTGGGAAAAAAGTGCTTTATTTTAAACTCAGCATGCTCCCACACAGAACATGCCTGGAAGAGGCATTGCATTAGTTGGACCACACTTGTCCAACATTTGTAGAGGATAGATCAGGCACTTTAGTGGGGATTTTTTGGTGCTCTTATTTAATAGCTGATTGAATCAGCTATTAGATAAAGATACAAAAAAGCCCTGCTGAAGAATATGAACTATATAGATGTCACGGAGCTGTGTTAAAGTAACACACTGCTGCTTCTGGTAAAGCATGGGATTTTTTTGTTTTTGTTTTTTTTTAATGTCTGCAAGCAGCCTAAATAGATAATAAAAGCAATTAAATTGTAGGATAAAACGTTCTAAATAAGCAAAGAATAGAGTTTCTGTTGTTCTAGAATCTGTTTGCTATTATTTCTCAGTTTACTCTAAATTTCTAAGTCACAAATGTGAAATCCAGACTCTGCTGAAATCAGGGCTAAACTCTGGAGCTTTTATGTCAAGGGAAAAGAAATACCTCTACAAATGCTGACTCTAGCAGTGGGACTAATGATTCAGTAGTTTTTCTGTGTATACTAGGGAACCAAAATGTTTGGTTCTGAAATACACAAACAGTAAAGGCACTGTTCACTCTTAAAGGAGTATATATTTTGCAATAGACATAGTAGTCTGGTATGTAATACGTTAAAAAACAGGGAAAAAAAGATTATTTTAAAATAAATATTTTGGTATTTCTTTTAATAATCAGTGTTGGAATGAGGGGTGCACCAATAAAGATTTTTTTGTCCAATACCAGTGGCCAAAACCTTTATTGGCCAGTACCCATCCAATTGCCAGTACCCATCCAGCTAATATACAGCCCAGCAGCCTGGAGATCAGCATCTGGCCAGTAAGTCTGTGGGAAGGAAGGGGCATGGGGAAGGGAAGGAGTATGTGGGGGGTAGATCGAGGCCCCCACAGTGAGGGAGGGAATGGGGCTGGTGCTGGGGCGCCGGCAGGCACTGCTCACCTGGGGCAAGGCATGGGACAGAGCCATGGGCCACTTATCCGTGGGGGGTGCTTCTGCCACTGCACACCTGCCTAGGGGAGACATGGGGCACATAACCCCCTCATTTGTGTGTGGGACAAGGACAGGCTACTCGTTGTGGGATTGGGGGCTGTGCCATTCTCTTCCTAATGGGGGAGCCGGGCTGGGGCTGTGCTTGGACTGGGTGAGGGCTGTGGCAGCACTGTGGGGGGTGAGATTATGTGGTTTGCTACAGCCACCCAAAATTCACTGTAGCCCCCTTGTAGCCACCCCTTTCAGTGCTGCCACCTGCCCTGAGCCCATCCACACCAGTGGGAAGAGACCAGTGCAGCCCTGGGCCCTGAGCATGCAGTGGACAGACTGCCCTCACCCTGTGCACAAATCTAGGAGTCACATGCCTTCCATGCCTGCCCCAGGGGTGTGTGCAGTGGAAGGACCTGTTCCCCTTCCCTGCCCCCCAGTGCCTTCTGGATGAGCTGCCCACAGCTCTGCACTGTGCCCATCCCTACCTAGCTGGGCAGAACCTGTCTCAGTCTCAGCCTCAGCTCCAGCCCCAGCCCCATTTCCTCCCTTACCATGGTGGCCTTGATCAGCGCCCCCCCACACCCAATCTCTCCCATATGCTCCTTTCCCCCAACAGACTTACCAGCCAGACGCTACTCTCCAAGCTGCCTGACTGCATCACTGGCCATGTGTGTGCTGCGTGCATTTATTGGTGACATTATTATCTATGTTGGCCAAAAAAAAGCCAATTGCCAATGATGTCCATTTTCTTTTTAACAAAGGCGAAATGGTGTGGACCGATATATCAGTGCAACTCTAGTTGGAATAGTAATATGCTAACACTATACTTCTGAAATACAGTACTTAAACAACTATTGTTAAAATTAGGGTTGGATACTTGACTGGTCAAATAAAATTTGGTTATTTGACTGGTCAAATATCAGTCAAAAACTGAAAAAAAATAGTCAAAAGACCCAAACTATACACAAAAAAGCACAGATTTTAGACACTGTGATACAAAGCTACTCAACAAAAGTTTAGCCACCCTTATCTTAATTTCAACCAGGATCCTGCCTGGCACCAGGAAAACCATAGGATCATGGGGAAATACTAGTGACTTTACAGCTATCTCAGTTTTGCCAATCATTGTTTTGTAAATAGTATAACTTTGGGTCATTTAGGGCAGTGTTTCCCAACCTGTGGGTCATGACCCAAAAGTGGTTCGCAAGAATATGTGAAAGGGTCATGAAAAAATGTTAAAAATAAATCAATTAAACTTTATAAATTAATTCTCCTTTAAAGGAGAAAAATGCTGGAAACTGTGGCTTTTCCCTTGCAGGCTGACAGAGTTCCAACCTACAAGGGGCTGTTTGGGGATTTTCAGGGTCCCTGCTGCCTCATACACCCACCCTGTGCCTCACACACTGTGGGGCTGAGGCCTGGGAGTGAGGGGCACTGGGTTGGGACTGACCATCAATGTTTACAAATGGGTTCTGGTACAAAAAAGGTTAAGAACCACTGATTTAGGGGATTGGATGAATGTTAAATTATTGGGTTCACTGACAATTTAGCAGTCCGGGTCAAACAAACATTTTGTTTAAACAAAGTTGAAGCTTGATTAGAATAGAAAAAACTGATACTTTAAATACCTTTGAATTTAAAAAAGTAAATTTAAAGAAAAATCAAAACATTTGGTTTTGAAAATAACAAATGATTATAGTTTTTTCATTTTTTAAGCATTTTTTCCTCCCAGTAAACATAATGGCAATACAAATTTGTTTATTTATTACTGAATGTGCATTTTTTGCCAACAAATTTGACATGAAAAATTACGCTAGTCTCAAATTGCAATTATGAAACTGTAAGAGTCTTTGGTTCTGTGAACAAAATACATCTACACCATTAAGAACAGCTTTTACATTCATATAAACAAGAAGTGGTCTGATGATGTAAAGCTGTAAAGTAAAATAATTTACTTGAATGACTCTGGGAAAAATCAGGTTGACCTAAACTGGTGGAAGGTCAGCTGGTGACCTAAACTGGTGGAAATTGTGTAGGTATTATCAGGTACCATCTGTTTAGCTTTTTCTGGGGTAGCTGTTGCTCAAGGTAAATAAATTATTGCTTGCTTCCCTGCCAGCTCCATGTGAGGTCCTGTAGTAGATGTTACATGGAGCTATACTAGAATAGCTGCCTGTACATTCTGGATCCTATATAACTTACAATCATGTAAAATGTGTAATTTGTCCAGGCCCCTAGTAGTTTTATCTGAGTGACCTGCAGTTCTAGCTTTTGGAACTCCACAAACACAGAATAAGGAAACACTTGAATGTTTTATCACAGATGCAGTATAAAGTAAATCTAGAGCTAGCTGTAGGGGTGGGCAGCTGCCCAGGGTACCATGGTCAGGGGGATGCCTGTAGGGGGTGCCACGTGTGTATCAGTGCAGTACCCCTTCCCCGTCTTGGCTGAGCCCTGCCCATCTGCCTCTACCTGCTCAGGAGTAGCTGGGCTGGGCTGGGCTGGGCAGTATGGGCAGCTGCAAGAATGCATTCCCCACTTGATGTGATGAGGCCAGAGAGATGCCCACAGCATTGGGGACCAAACCAGGACCTGTATCTGCCCAGGCAGCCACACTCCCTCCACCTCTTCCTCCCCCAACCCTGCCTGGTCAGGGCTGGCTGTGCAGCTGCACTGGGGGTGTCATGGCCTAAGCAGCAACTGCATGTGGATGCTTGGGTAGTGGTAGATTGAGTTGACAGCTCCTGGGTGGATGCAATGTAGCATCAGGGGACAGGGACAAGCCAAGGAGGGGTCCACTTGTCCAGGCAGTCATGCTCACCATGTCCCTTCCCCCCTGCTCCATCTCCCCACCTGCTTCTAGAAGCCTGCAAGAGCACTGCTGATTCCGGGACAGCACCAGGGGATGGGTGGTGCCAAAATGCAAGTTTGCCCAGGGCACTATTTTCAGTAAGGCCAGCTCTGTGTGAATCACATAATAAGCAAACATAGGACAGGGTCACAGAAGCTTCTCATACTTAGTGCAATTTTTCACAGTAATATTTACACCTTCCATTTCTCTTAAGAATCCTCTTGTTGTATGGTTTTACAGCATTATTCTGGGTACTTCTCCTAGCTGAACCAGTAATGTTGAAAACAGACAATGTAAGTAGACAGTTTAGCTAAATTCATTGTAATCAAGACTGGCATTACAGCTCTGTATATTGTAGTTTCATTTCACAATTGTGTGTTCTAACATCAAGGCCCTTTTCTTGTTAATTAAAACAGGAACTCATTGATAATATTTTCCCTCCTTTCTCCCAAATATATCAGGGAAGATTTTAAAAGACTCTTGGATGTCATGGAGAATTGCAGTCCAGTAGACAGTTACTCAAACTGACACCTGCTAGAATATATGTCCAGCAATTTTCTGAGCCATTTTATTATTCCCCATGTCTGCTGCACTAGAAGCAGACAGGCTGCTTTTTCCTGCTGCACTGGCTTGAAATCACGCTGAACAAACACACCAATCCATTCGCAGGCTCACACAGAATTTGGGCTATTTAAGAGCTGTAACATTCACCACTCCTTAAGCTTCATTGTTTTGGTTTGTTTATTTGTTTTTATAGTAGAGAAAATGGATACTTTGATGGATAAACATTAGCTTTTAACACACTGAAAATATATTTTGGATTTATATTTTCCCAAGTGAACATGTTTACATCCTTCTTATTTCAGTACCTACCAGCTAATGGTTTGCAGCTGTTTTCTTCTTTATACAAAGCTGTAATGGTGACATGTGTAAACTATGCTGTTGTTTCAGGATCTGGTTATCGTACAGGGCGTTATAGACATTTCATGGTTCAAGTATTACCACTGTGTCTCATATATGTATGTTTTGCTGATGTCACATGTTTTTAACAACTGGAAATTATACGCTGAATGCCATGGTTCCCTTGGCCATTTCTTTTGTCTGTATTGGCACTATCTGAAGGATATGACCAAGTCTGCATTAGTTTTCAACCCTTATGGTTTTACTAATTATGGCTTCTAATACACTTTTTCTGTGTAACTATGCGACTTCCTATTGCTGTCCATCTGGTAATAACTCCAGTCAGAGAATTTGAGTAATGAGATATTTGCACTTCTTATGAATGCCTTTTCTCTAACTTCCCATTAGTTGGCATTTTGAGGGGGAAAATCCCTTGCATCAATCATAAATGCTACAATCAAGGATCACTGTAACTGTATTGATGTATACACTGTAATGTGTTCAACTATTTAATCACTGTATCAAGGCATTACAGGATATCTATCTTACTGTGAAATGTATACATATCTGTGATAACAACTACATTTTGTTTGAAATAGCCCAAATCATACAACCTTACTGAATTAGAATCAAATAAGCAAATGAAACAAAGGAATAAAAAGTCATGTTGACTTTGACAAGAGAGTTGTTTGATTTATTTTCATGGGCTGTTGCCACTTTCTGGTACTGATATATTTGTTGATAAGATCTACCTAATTTTCCTAGAGTTAAAGATTGTTTGGAAATCAAGCAGACTCAGGCTTATGTGGATTCTGGTGATGGGTGGGTGCATCTACATATGGTGATTGAAGGCACATTAGCCATTTTTTAAGGCACATTAAGGGCATGGATGTGTGCCTTTAATGAACCTTAAAAATGGTGATATTAGGTTAATAATGCCTAAATTGAATACTTGTGTAACCCATGTCAGCACACTAAGGCCACATAATGCACCAGATTTTGGGTCCTCAGGGTGCCAGGAGCCCTGGGAGCCCCTCAGGCAGACTACTGACTGAGAGGTCCCATGGAGAGGTGTGTCCTTCATGCTCACCACCCAGAAATTAGCTCTGAACCTCATGAAAACATTTTCTTTATTATACACAACCAAGTTATATTCTGAAAAATATAGTTAATAACATTAATAATAAAACTAACAATTTAGATAAAAATTACAACTACAACATTAAGTGAATAATTCCAGCACACTGGGTGGTTCTATTTGTGTTAAACAACCTCAGTAAATAAATTCACCTTGTTATAACCCCTTGAAACAGTCTCCCCCCATAACCCAATTGATTTCCATTGGTCACAACCCACTTCCCATAACAATAAATGGCAACACAGCTATAACTATGCTCCACCACGAGATGGTTGAAGGAAGGTTTCTGCTGCTTTAGAAAAAATGGTCTCCTTCCTGGTTACACAGGGAAACAGTCTCTGAACAGCTGCTTTAGGCAATAGGTGCTCTGTTGTTTCCTTCGGGAAATACACTTCCTGCAAACACTAGTGATTAGGTGTCACCTTACACACCCATGATGGTTTGTTTTCTCACAACTCTCTCCCTCTTGGGGCTGTCTTCCCCACCCAGCACATCCACCTGCATACAGGAGTTTCCCTCTGCAGGTCTCTGACCCTGAAGCTCCAGCCTTTGGAGATCAGACAGGGGTTTCCCTTTCCAGATCTCTGACTCTGCTGCTTCTCCCAGCTACAGCAAGCCTACCAACTTGATTACCAACTCCTCCCCACTCTTTCCCTGGCATCTGTGTCCCTGGTTACACAGCTCCGAACCTGGCTGAGTCTCTGCCTCCTCTCTCCAGGCCTTGAGTTGACTCCTCCCGAGCTTCTTCTCTTCTTTTCCTGCCATCAGTTTGTTTATGGCTCAGCAGCAGCCAATCAGAACTCCTGGTTTGCAATGTGGGCTCTGGTCACAATTCAAATGTTCCAATAAATAGTATGCACCATGCTTGCATTATGCACCCTTTGCAAAGTTTTTTTTCCTGCCCTTTTCTTGCAGAACTCTTAAGCACAACTCACCCATTCAGCTTTCAGCCAGGTGAGCTTTGCAACTGTTATATCTACATAAAGCAAGTTTCAAATTTAGGTGCAATTAGTTGTCACCTTAACCCTTTAGTAGACACTGTAAAACACCTTAAGTTTATGTGACTGAGTGGGCTGCAGCTGAGCACACAGGGCCCCATGCAGCTGCCAGGCACCATCAAGAAGAAGATGTGGTGGGTGATGGTGCTGAAGCTGACAATGCCTCTACCACCCACAATGTCCAGCATGGACGCCAGGCACTTGCCTGGAACAGAGGTGGGTGGAACAGGGAAAGCTGTGCCATACCACCCACAATGTCCAGCATGGAGGCCAGGCACTTGCCTGGAACAGAGGTGGGTGGAACAGGGAAAGCTGTGCCGGGTGCTGGGGGCAGACACTAATCCCAGCCTGCAGGCTGTCCTGGGCTGGAGCCCCAGTGTGGGTTTTTAAGGCTGCCTGAGTCCTAGGTAGGCAGCGAGGCATCCCACCCTTGCAGGGTCTCATTGCCCGGCCAGCAAACCTGGCCCAAGGTAGAGGCACAGGGGAGCCACTAGCAAAGGCGTTGCCTGTACTGTATTGCCCCCTTCCCCTGCAGGGAGCCTTTCCCTTGTTCTCACAAGTCCTGCTCCCTCTGCCAACTTACCACATACTGACAAGGTCTACTGCTTCTGGAACCGCCGCTCCAGCACCAGCGTCTGCACCTTGCAGAACAGCATCTGCCAGCTGCACCTGCCATTGTTGGGATGGCAGGAACACAGGGAGAGGACTAGAGCTAGGGCTGGTGCCAGGCAATCCACGTCTGAGGGAACTGGAGGTTCCCATTCCTTCAGTTGGTGCTTGGTTGCATTGCCTGGTTACACTCCTGCAGGCTTTTGGGGGCTGTCCAGGGTGTTGACCAGGGCAGGCTGCACAGCAAGCTGTGTTAAGTTGTCTTAAGGTGTCCACATGTAGACATGTGCCTAAACTGGCTTAATGTGCCTTAAACTAAGGTGCATTAAGTTTAGGCACACACAAATTTGTGTGTAGACATATCCAGTATTACTAAAATCAACTTTCATTGGGAGGTTCTAGACCAACTATGGCGTTTGAGTCACTTTGAAAGCTGAATTGGTATGTCTTCTAAAGGAAAATCTTTTTTGCTTGAGTGCTGTATGTTTGAGAGAACCCTTTCCTATGCAAAGGAAGAAAGGGTATCATACATCATGCCCGTAAATAGGAAATAATAAAAATGATAAATCTTTTTGCTTTTTCTTTCCTTTTTTAAAATCAAATATCATTGAAAACCAAGCCTTTTGATGATTTTGTTTTGATATTATATGAAATCAGCAACATAGATTTCTTCTGCATTTTATGATGTGTGTTTTGAGGACAGTCCTCCAAAGGGGGATATTACCACATTGAGGTGGTAATATTGTATCTTTGGGAAGCAAAATAACCAGGGATCCTGGTTTTCTCTGATAAAAGAATCCAAATTTCTCTGATTTTTAAAAAAAACCCCAACAACCTTAGATCCACATTTCTCTGTGATTAAAATTAAATGCTGCATATATGCATATATGTGTTTGTATGTGTGTATACATGAAAAACCTACATTTTTCTGTGATTAAAATGAAACACTATATCTATATAGCTATATCTATACATATAGACATACATATAGTGTTTCATTTAAATCACAGAAAAATGTAGATTTGAGGGTTTTTTAAATCAGAGAATTTTGGATTTTTTTATCAGAGAAAACCAGGATCCCTGAAAATAATGATTCTTCTTGGTTATTCTCCTCAGCAAACACTTCTAGCCTCAGTTTTATGGTCGTAGTCCATTTTTGATCTGACCTTATAAATGAAGAAATAGATTTAAAAAAGTTGTAGATGTGTTCCTTTAAACACAGGCATCAGCTTCTTTGTAATGGAGGTTTTGTGTTTTAAATCGAGTTACAGGTTTTCATGCCATTTCATAATTTGTTGCAGCATTAACCATCATAAAGATACTCATTTACATAAAGATACTGTAAAACCTTTTGGACCATTACACATTTTCTATTGTGGTCACAACTATTGAATGTTGAACTCCATAGTATACCATACTTTTACTGAATTATTTAATGCAAGTTGCTAACCATTTCTAGGTTAATACTTTTAAGACTGCAGTTGTGGTTTGTGATCACATGTTCTAGGTATAGACATGTAATATTGTAGAAAGAGGCAAGTCAGATTATTGGTTAGTGTCCTCTTCACATGTGGACTCCTCCATAAAAAGACTTAGTCACATTCAAGGGTCAGATAAGGGGACATACAAGGGACCCTGTATAGTTGTGGTGTATGGTAGTAATTTTCTTTCTGTATTTATTTACTTAGTGCTAGTTTACCATGCTATAATGTCTTAAGAAAGAGAAACTGTCTAGGCAATACTGATACACATAGGTAGTTTTTTGTACTGACTTTACAGAAGAATGTGTTTCCTTTTTTTCAACTATTTCATAGCTATTAGTGTAATAATAAAGTTGACTTTAATATATTTTCAGGGAATATTTTTGTTTCATACAAATTATTTGTGAAATTTAAAATTGTTATTTCATTGCCATTTGTATTGACCATTTATTTATAGCATGGATTTTATTTATGAAATGCTCCAGAAAAAGGAATGATATATTATGTTTGAAAACAATATACTGAATATTCAGAGTTGATAAATGAGTTGCAGTTAGATTTATGTTTGTGTGTGTGTGCATCTCTGTATGGGTAGTCTTGTATACTTTGGCATATATCGAGGTCTATGCATGTTAGCTGAAGAAAAATAATTAAAGATTTTCTTTTCTTACGCTTCTCTCTCCATTTAATAGTTCTGAGCTGAGCCATTTCTGCATTAATTGACTAACTTGAGGCTTGCATTGAAGTAATGTAGGGTGATATGCAGCTCATGGATATATAGAGGACGAGTCAGTACAATACTCAGTAATTCATATTTGGTATACCTAACAATGCTTGAAATATATTATTAGACTGCCATAGACTATTTTAACCCTGGGAAACCTTCAATGAAGTGGCATTTTCTCTCTCCCCAGGATAAAACAAATCCTTGATTATGGTAGTAATCAAGCATTAAAATAAATATCAGAAGTGTTCTCAGTCTACCTTGATTTTTAAGTCACAGTGCTTTCTATACTTGGTACAGAATTATTGCCAATGAGATTTTTCTTGACCTTTTCCCTATTTCTTTTCTAAAGGACACTGAGAGTTGTAGCTCATTCTCTAAATTTTATGTCATTTTAAAAAACTCCTTTAAAGCTAAATACTGAGGTTTGTTTTTTGTTTTGATTGTTTTTCTCCCCTGCATACTTTCAGGCATGCCATGTGTTGTTGGTTGTTAAACTGCCTGTAAAAATACCCGTTTCAGTTTCATCTTAGATAAGATATTTACTATTATCATCTTGTTTTCATCTGATTTATATAATTACATGAAACGGCACCAATCCCAGTCTTTAGCATTCTTGGGAGTAAATTAAAATTACTGACCAAACAACAGTGAGGAGATTCCCCCGCAAATATCCAAATTCCCCCCGAAATACCCAAATTCCCCCCAGAATATCCCTGATTTCTATGGAACATCTTCCATGCCCCTAAAGATGCCAACTCCCCACTTAAATATGCAAACTTTGCAGTGAATTTTGAATTGACAATGTCCTATGAGTAAACTCTCTCTTTTCATGATAGTCATATCACTTAAATGAAAGTCAGAATGAACTATGTAACAAAGGCACTGAAAGACTTTCATTTAAAGGAGCAATGTGATCTGATCCTTGATCCCATCAGTCATGCCTCTGGCCATGCTACAGGTGCATGAGAGGTAGGGCTGTGTGCTTCTGTAGCTGATTTGGTTCAGCAGAGATTTGGCTTGATTCAGTGGCCGAATCTCTGAATCTGAATCAAATCAGGAGACCCTTTAATCTCTCTGAATCAAATCGGAACCCTGCAAATCAATTCAGAGAGATTCGGAAAGATTTGACAATTCGGACATAGACACAGCTTTAAATGTTTTTTCTATGTACCTCAAGGTACCAGGCAGCTCATGAATGTTGAGATGGTGGGGCAGAAGGAGCATCTCACAGAAGTGTGTGTGTGGGGGGGTCCCCAGCACATGGCATTAGACCCAGAAGTGGACCAGAAGCATTTCCAGTTCACTTCCAGGTCTGCCGCTGAGCATGGAGGAGCCCCTTGTGCTCCTGTGGAATGCTCTGTTTGCACCACCTTCGCACCATTCATGAGCCAAGCCTGGTACCTCAAGGTATGCAGAAAAAAACATTTAAAGCTGTGTCTATGGCCAAATTGCTGATTCTCTGAATCAACATCGAATCTTCAGATTCGGATTTGGCTAAATCAAATTAGAGACAGTGATCTGAATCAACAAATCAAATCACTGTCCCCAATTTGGGCTGAATCCAAATCTGAATTGAATATGGCCCATTTTGCACACCCCTGATGGCAGGATGTACAATTTTGGAATGGGGGATCAGATCCCAATTGTGCTCTACTTGCCAGTGAAGGGGGAGCCCAGGCTCATGAACCCAGGTTCCCTCTGTAGTGGAAAGTTGAAAGCCAGGGGCTGACAATCCTCAGATTATCAGCTCCCACTGGGGACCCACTGGAGCTGGTTTGTGCCCTGGTGAGTTCCAGTTCAGCCAAAATCAGCTGCACCGGGGCAAGCCCCAGTGTAGTCCCTAACAGCTGACAATCAGCTATTCATCTGCTGGCAAGAGCTTCACTGGGGCTGATTCCTGCGTTCCTGAATCAGCCAATGATCATCTGATTATCAGCAGGATCGGGACTACATGGGCCACCCTGGTGTGATTGCTGCTGGGTCTCAATCAGTTAATTATTGTCTGGCAGGAACCGTTGCAGGACCCAGAGCCAGCTGGCAGTCATCTGATTGTCAGGATGCAGGGACCAACCCAGGGCTAGCTGGAGACCCTTGTGCAGTCTACTCTGTCACATGTTCAATTTAAGGTGAGATGGAAATAAGCTACAAAATTATTACACAGTTTTTGTGCAATAATTTTGTGGCTTATTTCCTGGTGTTTGTTGCCTGGAAGTGTCTCGTTTATACTTTAACATGTAATTAACTGATTAATCACATCTTAAGTGCAATGTTTGCCAGGGCCAAAGACATTATGGTAATGAGGGTGGGACAAGAACCCATATTAGAGCAGAATATGCAGCTTTGACCACCTCTGCTGATTTTGACAGTTAGAGTCAAAGGGGAAAGGAAGCAATCAAATAAGTAGGGAAATTTCAAATCTTTGATGGCATTGCACAGGACGCAGGTCAGAAATCAAACCTTAAACTTCATGCTGAAACAAATGAGTAGCCAATATGTATTCTGGGGCCAATATGTATTCTGGGTTTGGGTACACCGAGCATTTTCAAACAAAATACTTTTTGGCAGAAAGGAAGGATTCTGAGAGAACTCAGATTGTCCTGAAATCTGCCTGGTTTCTTGTTGTCTCCCCAACTGGCAGGTTGCTGAGGAGTCCAGTTACCCATCGACCATGGCTACAGAACAATTTCATTATGCCCTATGGGTCACTGTGCCAGGGCTTCATGACCCTCCCCCCCGCACTTCTGTTATGGGCTCTCTTGACTTTGAAGCCTGGAAGTCCTGGAAACCCTTGTGGGAGCCAGGATTCTTAGAGTTTCTATTCTTGCCACCCTGTGATGGAGGACTCCTTGGGCTGCTACTGGCTCTTGGTTCTTTCTAGGGAACAACTAGTTGCTTCATTCAGTTTAGAATGATTAAATGGAAATGCTCTGAAATGGAAGAAAATAATATGCATAATTTCCTGTCCATAAAAAAGTTAAAGAAATAGAATTATTGTTCTGATTCAGAAGGAAAATAGAATTTTTTGTGGGACACACACTGTATTAACAAGTCTTAAACAGTATCTTAAATGTCCTAACTGCCTGTAAAATAGTGATTTTTCTTTAACCAGTCAAATTTGATGTCAGAAGTTTAGAAAGCTGTGTGCAAATACTCCTTTGTTGAGGTAGAGGCTAGATGAAAACTTAATATGAGCTAAAATAATTGGATCAAATATTTGAGTTTTATATAAAATAGCTTTAGAAACACAGTTGATATTTCTACTGTATCAAGTCCGTTCATAAGCAACTGTGTATTGTTAGCATACTGCAGCTTTAAGTGAATTTAGTGTTGAGGCTTGGGAAAACTTTTGATTTGTATTTCAATGACAGTGTTGATGGATTTTCAGTAACCTGTCAGAGTTGCTTTTAAGACTTTTAGAGTGATTTTGAATAAGATGTATTTAGTAGTTACTCTTTTTTTAAAGATGGCTTTGTGCAGTTTTTGAAAATATTTCTATTAAGTAAAGATAACTTAATAATGAACCAGAAGAAAGTTAAATACATTGTATATTTTAAATATGTTCTGCCAAGAAAAATTATCATAGTAAACTATTCCATTAATTTAGCTAATTAATAAGAAATGTTCCGATGTATCTTATTCTACATTAATATATACAAATGGATAGCCAAGACAGTCATCTGCAAAAAGTAGATATTTCCAATTTTCTTTTAATTTTTGTTTACTCAGAACCATTCCATCACCTTAACCACATACCTACTCCTTTTCTCCAGTTTATAAAATTACTAATGTTAAAACTGAATTTAAAGCTTTAACTCAAATGCCACAATGGATGGGGAAAACTGAGATCTAGCTATGAATTTTAAAGAGATGCAGGATCACATCCAAATTTTGCATCATCCCATGTCTTTTCAAAAAGAAAACCAAAATGTGGTTTAATGCACGACAACAGATCTCTTACTCTAGATGTAAATGACATTTTCTGGTAGTTCTGTCTCATTTGTGCTTTCACTGTAGTTCTATTTCCTATAGCTGTTCCTCTGCCTGATGTGATAGTCAGTCTCTCTCTCTTTTTAAACTGTTATTAAAACTTAATGTAGCCATATAAAAATATTTAACCCATGTAGAATTACCAGAGTTTAAGGCTCTGCATGTGTGTGTGCGTGTGTGTGTGTGTGTGTGTGTGTGTTATGTGTTTTAATGCTGGTTTAAAGAAATACCTCTCAAGGAGATGGGCCTGTTCATTCTCAGTACCTGTTTCCTTTAGTTGTTTTTAAGCCTATGGTCCTGATTATTAGCACATTTTCTTCCCTTGTGCATGTGAAAGTTAGATTAAGTGAAAATAATGTTTTAAATAAGACAGCTGCAGCACTTAATAGAATACATAGAATACATAAAATAAAATAAATTATTCTAAGTACCATATTTACTGGAAAATTCTCTCTCTTTCAGGTAATTCTAAACTTTTGAGCACTATTATATCATTCCCAGTAATAAAAATTAATGCAAACTTATACGAAGATGAAATGAAAGGAGAACCCAACTACCTAACTAGAGGGTACTCAATCTATAATTATCTTTTCTAGTAATTAGCAACTGTACCTAATTAAAAAAGGACCATTATATTGTTTAGGAAGACAAAACATTTTTTTATTTTATATTCTTAATGAAAAGTAAAGATACAATTATGACTTTATAGCACTCAGCCACAGACGTTCATTGTTAATGCTACTGAACAAGTTCTCCAGTTAAAATTCTTATATATTCAACAGGAGATGTTTTTATACCTACCAGAACATAATTAATTTATTTCAACATATTTTACTTTTGTACACAGAGAAAATGTTTTTCCTCTGTTTCTTTCTACATGCTTTCCATAAAATCAATTTGCATCTCTAATTATACGTGAAGTGTAGAGTATCAGGTTTAATTAAGATTGCTGGAAACTTCTTGTTAAAATCCTGTGACTTTGATTTTAAACAATTGGAATGAAGCATTTTGTTTGGTTGTGCCCCAGGTTGAATTTTTTTTAATAACTTGGAGAAAAATGGTAGGATCATTTCCAAGAATGAAGTCAGTGAAAAATTGATGTTTCTGTTTAATTTAACCCTTTGATATTCTTTCATTTTCAAATCTCTAATGCCTCTACGGTTTGGAATATCAATCTGGTTTTGAGTATGGAGAGGTTTCTATCATGATCTCTGTGAATATAAGCAATGGAAAATTGCCATTTGCACATACTTTGTAGAATTTGCTGCAAGCTTTCTTATTATGGACCTGATCCAAAGCCTATTGAAACTCTTATTGATTTCAATGAATTAAATAGCTAGGTCTAAGTTCTCTGAGTATCCCAAGTGTACTGCACACGTTTCCAGGCTTTTATAAGCCTTTGGCAGTGTATAAGTGTGTGATATGGAGAGTTAATGAATGGCCCTCTAAATACAGGGAAATATCAAAACTTTGAAAACTATCCTTTTAGTTTGGAATTATTTATCATTATGAAGGCTTGTGATTATTTTTTCCTTTTTTATTTTATGAATAATGCATGTATAGAGATCTGGGACCATCCAAATCAGGGCTGTCCAACTGGCAGCCTGTAAGGGGTTTAGTTATGATCCCCAGGCTCCTGTCTACCTGCCCAACCGCACCCCCCGCCCAATTGCTCCACACTGTCATGGAGATATAAAGGGAGAGTCCCAAGGGTAAAAGGACCCAAGCAGAACTCTCCTGTGCTTCTGAAGGAAGCAGACATTGTGAGGAAGCTTGGGGTTTGGTGTGACTGGATAAGAACCAGTCTGAGACCAAAGAAGCTGAAAGAAAGGCTGGTCTACAAAAAACTTATTTGAAGGACTATAAAAGGGCTTACGGAATGGCTTGTTCTGGGAAGGGCCTAGGAGAGACTGAGTAGGGGTGACAGAACAAGTCCTGAAGAAATTTAAAACAAGCCCGAAGAAGGCAGGTGGGTTGCTAAGGAGCCAAAGGAAGCCACACATAAAGGGATCTAGAAGAGGCTAAGTGCTGTAACCCAGCAAGCAAGGTTCACTCTTCTCCAGTGATCCTCTCTCTAAATTAACACCAAAGTGTGGCAGTCTTGTTCTATGGGGAAGCTGATAGAGCAAATGAGAATCCTGGTTTGTATGAGAACCACAAAGGATTGCACCATGCTTGAAAAAGGGGCATTGATGAGCAGTTGCACATACACCCCTACTTTTTGTACAGCCCTTCCCACTACTCAAAAAAGAAAAAAAATCTTGACTACCTCTAATACAAATCTTGATATTCATTACCAAAGTATACTTTAGGAATGCATTCACATACATTAAAGTTGCACTTATCTAGCATAAGCACAAGATGGATTTTGATTAGTTCAACATTGCAGGTATATGTGTATACAATCATGCAGCAAACTCACTCTACTGTTGCAAATATATTCACAGAAATAGACAATATCTTATTTTTGCTGTGGACTGGAGCCTAATTTCCGGCAGGCCCCGGATGTGAATCGGGTTGGACTCTAGCTTATTCCGTGCTAGCCTCTGGTTTCCCCTTACTTAGCTGCTAGACCGATCAGATTTCGCGAGATCGCTGGAAACGAGGGTACTTACGCAGCTTGACGCAGCTTGTTGTTAGTGGTTGTTTATTGAAGATCGTGTTACAGCAAATGGTTAATCACCGAAGGGAGGGGAAGGATTCTGGGGGTCTCGGGCTCGGCTGCAGCTTCTCACTATGGCTTTAGAAAGCAAGCTTTAACAGGCACCTGTATCCGGCCTCTACAAACGACCTCCGTCCGCGG
>JAGPOW010002673.1:13299325-13349136 GCA_030014935.1 Caiman crocodilus
GGCTGCAGCTTCTCACTATGGCTTTAGAAAGCAAGCTTTAACAGGCACCTGTATCCGGCCTCTACAAACGACCTCCGTCCGCGGACCGTGAGAGGGGGAGCTCCACTTGAGCTGACTATGGGGGTGGGTTTTATAGCTGGCTTTAACCTATGGGGATCTAGTTTCTCGTTCCATTCCTTTTTTGGCATCGAGCTGGCTTGGGACACTACGAGGGGTTTGGCTTCTTAGGTGGTGTCATGGGTCACTGCTTGCAACGTGGCTTGCAGAGTCTTCATCATTTGAAAAGAATGCTAAAGCGCAACTTCCTGCTTGCTTCTATTATTTTATGCAGGTGAAAGAGGTGGCATAACCTAGATCTAACCATAAGCTTACAGATTTCAGTACATCACTACTCCATATTCCCTCCTGGCATCTATAAAAGCCCATTACCCCTGCTACTCTCACCAATTACTTCCTTTTTCCTCTTTTCTTGGGGCAATGTATTTGCCAGTGTCCTCTCTCAGGCTTCCTATAGTGACTTAAACTCTTGGATAGTTTAGAGTAAGACATTTCTTTGAATTCTCCAAATACTACTAGTCTATGCAACAATACTCACTGGGCCATGTGGTATGTGGCACTGTAAAACACATTTGCAGTGCCACACACTTCACAGTCCAACGTTTTTGTGCTGCAAGGACATGTTGCCCAAGTGTGCGCTGAACCAGATTTTTTTTTCCGCAGCTTTTTTTGACTCCTAGATATCTAGAGGTCATCAAAAAAAGCTGCAGAAAAAAATGGAGCAACGCATGGTTAGCCAGTGTGTGCTGCTGAAAAGCGGAACTGGCCCACAGAAAGCCACACTCCTCTGCTAGCCAAACTTTGCGCAGCAGAATTGTCATGACTGCTGAGGCCAGCAATGTGCTGGCCCCATCCTTCCCTCCTCCACCTGGGGTAACTTGTCGCATGCCAACGTGCGTGTGGTATGCATTCCCTGGGGACAAGAAGCAGCAGCGCAAGGTTTGCCATCGCTACTTGTCCCCAGGGAACCAAACGTCCACACACATCTGGATGCACCCACTCAGTACAAGATTAAGCAATTTATTATACATTTTCCCTCAGTTTCTGGGAAGACAATTCACTAATAAAGTAACTTCCTGACATTCTGTAAGGCAGTGATCCCCAAAGGATGTGCTCTGAGGGCAGAACTATGCTATGAAAAATGGGTGGGATGGGGCCCTGGCTATACTGGCCCTGCACAACAGGATCAGGACTGTTGACTGGTTAATGAAGTGTGCTGCCAATTTTAATCTGGAAAAAAATGTGCTCCCAAAAGTTTAGGAAACTGCTTTAAGTAAACAAAAAGGCACACATTATATAGGCCCAAATTTTTTCTTGCATTCAGGATGCTTTCTGTACTGCCTTTTACACCACACTTCTTTCCCTGTGACAGATGTGTAGAGGACATGGTCTAATCTTCTTTAAACTCAAGGACTCCTATACATGTTTACATAGGCTGTAATTACAGTGTGTTGGAGCAGACTTGAGACTTGATTAGTCAAGTCTTCTGGAGCATGGTAATTACCGTTCTCCAGTAGGCTCCACCATCAGATGTATCAGTGTCCCCATGCTGAAAACTGGTGATGGGGCGCTTTAAACTAAAGGATGTTCGATGAGGTTTAATTCAAAGTGCCCGACCACTTTTTAGGGTGGGGATGCTGGGGACACTCTGCCTGCACTCCAGGCAGTTTTCATTAGCATAGCTTTTGGAACTGCGTTAATTAAAGCGTCACTTCTCACCCTCCACCTCCCGGAGCATGTCTATCATTGCCTCAAGTGATTAACAACTGCTGTAATTGACCTTTTGGAGTATGCCAAAGGCCATTGTATCTTACAGCATTCAGAGTTAGTGTAAAATACAGCAGCCCTTGGAGTACTCTAACTGGAACCACAAGACTAGACCGTATCAGAACTATGTGAATGAAACTGAGGCTTTTTTGTATGTCTCTGCCTTTCAGAGCATCTATAGAAGAACATCACCCCTGTTACTCTCACTAGTTACTTCTTCTCTCCCCCTTTCTTGGGGCGATGGGGTTCCACAAGCACCATAAAGGAAGTTTTGGCTTTGGCTTATCTTCTATTTTCTGTGATGGTTGGAAAAGATGAAAATATATATACCATGTCTTAACTGTGTGAAAAAAGTGCTTAAATTTAATTGTATTCAATATTAATGAAAATACACTTCTTGTCTGTCTTCACATTAACCTTACCCCCTGACAATATTTTAGAAGGATGAAGTTTCTTTTTTAGAAATACTCTAGCAAAATTTAACTCTTAATGTTTTTAAGTTGTGTCAAAGTCAACATTAATGATGCAGTTCAAGATAAATAGCTGGGGATTTTCTGAAAAAATATATTGTTGGAAGATGCTAGTTTGTCAAAAACTGCAACATATTGGTTTTGATTCATTTTTCATCAAGAAAAGTTTTCCAGACACAGCTTGCAGTTTTGAGAGAAGATGAGTGTAAAATCCTGCCTCCCCCAGATAATCTAGTTGAGGATACGGAACTGGGATGTGGAAAGCCAAAGTTCAAGTCTAATATGTTTGGAGAAGAGACTCAAACCTGTTTTGACTAGTAGGCTATTGATTATTTGAGACAGTTTTTCTTTCTCTCTTTCTCTCATGGAACTTGAAAAGTCTTATTTTCAGTCTGATGCAGAACAAGACAGAATGCTGAAACACTGACATTTTTCCATGAAATAGAATTCTTGTTTTCTAGCCAGCCTTCCTTTGTATTCTTTTAAATTGCATTCTCTTTGCTGTACTACTGCATAGGCAGATGGTGTTTCTACAGGCTCATAGGAAATATGACCCAAATATTCCCCCACCCTGTATTTTGCCTTTTTTTAAAATCTAAAGAGAAAGAATTTACTTAAGCTTCTTTCTCATTTTGTCTGTCTTTTCCCTCAGCTTTTTTTGTATCAGTTTTATTTTGTCCTTATTCCTAATTCACTCTGCTTTAAAGAGAGTGACACAAACAATTTTATTCTTATGTATGTTGAACTTACCTACTCTGGCTGCCAAGAAGAGTTAGTAGAACTATTGTGCAAAGTGCACACTAGGGGAGGCAAGTGGGAGAGTTATGAATCTTTATACAGTCCCCTAACATTTGACATTCTGATAAATACTAAATAAACACAGAAATAGACAGAGATAAATAATGAATAAGCACAGGAAAAAAAGAGGTTTTATTGGTGCACATTGGTATATTGATTGAATAGCTTTAGTTTGAGGGACATAGTCACATTTTTGGCTAACTGAAGACTTTTAAGAGGCATTTATTCCAGGAAGGGTGACAAATCAGGGCCAGTAAAGAGTATGTACAGGTTGGCCTGAAGATCTGGGCCTCAGGGACAAGGCCTGGGCTCATGGCCTGCAAGGCCTGCCCGTACACTTTTAACAAAAACACAAAAAACCCACAGCGAACAAAAGGACTATTTACATATTTACAGTTCCAGACACCCATGGGGGCCTCAGGGGTTGGCCCACATGAACAAAGTCCAAGGTCTCGGCCTGCTGGACGTGTCTTTGCACCTTAAGCAGCTGGTGGTGTCACAGGGCAAGGAGCAGGTGTCCCACCAGGACTTGGCACAGTGCCCCCTCAGGGGCCCCAGCATTCCTCAAAGGTGGACACCATCCTCCGGAGGAATGCATGCTCGAACTCAAGTGAGAGGTGGGCCCACACCAGCAGGTAGAAGAACTGCAGGGTGTTGACTATCTTGGTCCCGGTGAGCCAGTTTCGTTGACTCTTCAGGGTGGCCATCTTGGCCTGGCCCAGCAGCAAGTTGGCTAGGATGAATGCAGCCTGCTCGGCCAGTACTGTACTGGCTTCCCAGTACAGGAAGGAGTGGATGTAAACATCCTCCAAGAAGTCCCAGCCCAGTGCCTGAAGCAACGCTCTGAGGGTGGCAAAGAGCAGCTGCAGCCAGGGGCAGTCGAGGAAAGCATGGAAAATGTCCTTGTCCAGCACCCCTGGGCAGAAGGGGGCAGGCTGCTGAGGCCACCGGGTCCAGGTGGCACACAAAGGTGCCAGTGGCCAGGATGCTGTGCACTAGTCACCATTGGAGGTCGCTGGTCTTCTTGGTGGTGGGTGCCTTGTACAGTGTGCGCCACTCTGGAGTCCCGGACCATGCCAGGAGCCATTGCCACATGGTGTCAGGGCGGCTGGCCAGCACCTGGGTGTGTCAGGTGCACACCACCCACTCATAGAGGCCCTTCCTGGGCACCGTGTCAAAAGGGCAGCCTGTATTGCTGCTGCGGGGCACAGGGAGCCTAAGCAGCATGTTGAGCTACTCAGCCAGCAAACTGGGCAGTGCTGGGATGACTGGCAGCGGTGGGAAGGCATCATCTGTGGTGTCCACAGTGGGAAGGATCTAGAAGAAACAGCCCAGTCAAAGCCGAGGCCCCCCACTCACTGCAGGAATTGGCACACCAGCTGCCACCGCGGAAGGTAGCCCTCGGCATACAGGAGCTGCTGAAGGGCTTGCAGCTGGTAGGTGGCCACCCTGCTGGCCAGGTTGATCAGGCTCTGGCCCCCCTTGCCGGTGGGCAGGTAGAGGGCAGCTTGCGGGAGCCAGTGGCGTTTGTCCCACAGGAAGTCCACCAAGAGCCGCTACAGTCTCTCCAGCAGCTCCGGTGGAGGGTCCAGCACCATGCAGCAGTGCCACAGGGTCGCTGCCGCTAAGTTATTAGTGATGAGGACCCAGCTGCGGTAAGAGAGGGCAGGCAAGCACCAGCACTGAAAGCGGGCCTCCACTCCCTCCACCAGGTCCTCCCAGTTGTGAGCTGCAAAGGCCAGCAGCCCCAGGAACACTCCCAGGGCTTTGAGGCCTTCCCAGTGCCAGACGAGGCCTCCCGGCAGGTCTGGAGGTGATGTGCTGGCCCATGTCCTGAGCAGGAGCATGTTGCTATTGCCCTGGTTGATGAGGGCCGATGCGGCGAGCTCGTAGGGGTGTTGGCAGTCCACCAGGGCCCGCACATCCTCCTAGCTGCCCAGGAAGATTGTCACATCATCCACATATACCATCAGCCAGATTAAGGGGGCGGTGGTTGGGCCCGGTGCCAGTGGCAGGGCTATGCCAGTGGCAGGGCTAGGTGACGTCGCAGAGCGTGCAGCAGTGGTTCAGTGGCCAGGGCGTGCAGTATGCCCGACGGGGCAGCCTGGCATATGCTGCGATGCACCAGGAATGGGGAGCACAACATGCCGTTCACTTTGAGCAGGCTGGAGGCATCGTGGTACAGGACCCAGCACACCGCCATGAAAAGTGGCCCAAAGCCAAAGGCCTCAAGGGTGCCAAGCAGGTACCAGTAGTCAATGCAGTCAAAGGCCTTCTCCTGGTCCAGGGAGACCAAGCTGACGTCCAAGCCAAAAAGCTCTGTAGCCATGAGCAGGTCACACAGCAGAAACAGGTTGTACCGGATGGTTCTGCCCATGACACAGTAGCTCTGCTTGGGCCCGATGATGGAGGCCATGACGGTGCGGAGATGGTTCACCAGTGCCTTGGCCAGGATCTTATAGTTGGTGCACCGAAGGGAGATGGGCCACCAGTTCTTCAGGTAGCCGAGGTCCCCCTTCTTGGGGAGCAAGGTGAGCACTGCCCGGTGGCAGCTGGTCAGCAGGGCTCCATTGGCAAGGCTCTTGTGGAAGACGTGGAGGAGGCTGGGCCCAAGGAGGGGCCATAAGGCTCTGTAAAATTCCACGGGCAGTCCATCAAGGCCCGGGGACCTGCCCGAGGCAAGCCCCTCCACAGCAGCCTCGAGTTCTGCCAGGGAGAGTTTGTACTCCAGGGCCTCGACCTGCAAAGTGTCAAGGCACGGCAGGTCCTTATGCAGCTGCTGAGTGGCCTGTGGACAAATGGGCTCAGCTGAGAACAAGTCCCAGTAGAAGGCCACGGCATGCCCCTGCACTTTGCCTGGGTCCGTGAGCAGCCATCCTTCTGGGGTCTTAAAATGGTCCAATGTCTTTGCTGTGGCCTGCCGCCTCTCCAGGCCAAAGAAGAAGCCGGTCAGGGAGTCGATCTCTGCCAGCTCAAGGCAGGGGGCACGTACCCGCGCGCTGAGGGCCGCACCCTCCGCCAGCTCCCGCAGGTATTTCTTGCAGGACCGGAAGCTCTCAAGGAATGCCGCGTCATTGCTCGCATGGAGCAGGGCTGCCTCAAGCTCCGCCACATCATTCTCCAGCTCCTGGGTGTGGCGGCCGATCTCGCTTGCCACCAGTTGGCAATACTGCTGGCAGAATGCCCAGAATTGGATCTTCCCCATGTCCCACCACAGGTGCCAGGAGGAGTAGTCTGCTCATACAGCCTCCTAGCTCTTCCAGAGGTAAGCAAAGCACTCCTGAAATGGGTGTCATAAAGCAGGCTGATGTTGAGGCACCAGTAAAGGGCCCGTGTGCATGCTCTGTCAAGCAGGCTCAGTTTGCAGCAGACCAGGGCATGGTCTGAGACACCCGATGGGATGATGCAGCTGCCGCACAGTTATGGCAGATGGTGCTGGCTGATGCAGAGGTGGTCGAGGCAGGCCATGGCAATCCCACTGGCACTCATCTTTGCCCAGGTGTATTGGTGCATGTCAGCATGGAGAAGCCACCAGGAGTCAGTGAGATCTGCTGCCTCCAGCACGGTCCGCAGGGTGTGGGCCAAAGACAGGTGTGGCTCCAGCCCCATTTGGTCTAGTAGCATATCAATGGTGCAGTTGAAGTCCCCGCCCATGAGGAGCAGGTCATCGTCCTCACTGGTGTCATGCAAGAGGTCACCTAGGGTCTCTAGGAAGGCTACCCTCTCTCTTCTGTTGGTGGGCGCATAGATGTTGATGAGTAGCAAGTTCTGGTGTGCCAGGATGATGTGGACGGTCAGCAGTTGTCCCAGCTGGCGGGGCACAACTTCTCGTGCCACTGCTGAGTCGTACTGCAGCTGCAGCGAGAGGAAGGTTGCCACTTCTGCACTGAGGTTGGAGCTATGGCTCAGGAACAAGCAACCTCTCCAGGTGGCGTGCCAGTTGGCTTGAACGTGCACATCGCTGTGCATCTGGAAGAGGATGATCGCCAGTCACTTTTGCTGCAAGCCCTCCAGGATGGCCGTCCAGTTCACTGGGTCTCTGCAGCCATTGGTGTCTAGCAAGGCAATTGTGGTAACCGCCATAAGCAGGAGAATAGAGAGGAAAGGTAGGCAGGGTATAGGTGGGAGAGAAGGTAACAGATCCAGGCAAAAACCGCAGAGGCAGGGAAAGGCCTATCATTGCCCTACCCTATTCTGTGGGCCTGCCTTGATCCCACACCTCCCCCACCCGAGTCACCAGCTTCTCAAGCCAGAAGGCATGTTGACTCACGCCCGGGTCCCAGTGCATGAGCTTCGCCGCGTCACTACTGGCACGGACAAACTGTACGGGGTGTGGGCACCATTGCTGGAAACTCGGCTATGTTCCTCCGACCCTTGGTCTGGTCTAAGAGGTTGAGGAGGCCTTCATAGCTGGGAGTCACCCAGGGGGGTTTCTCCATAAGGAGCTGGATGTTGCTGACCAACAACCGGCGGGGCTGTACGCTGGGAGGGGACTTTCCAGTGAGACTGATAAAAGTGCCCTCAGTGGCCAGGTTCCCTAGCAGGCCCTCCTCCATATCTGGGTCGAGGACTGTCTCTGGGAGATGGATCCCCATCCATTTTGTGGGGCAGATGTCATCCTGCTTCCGGGGCTGCTTGTGGCGTTCAGAGGGCAGGCACTCCATCTCCTCCTCATTGGCCTCAGTGGGTAGGGGAGCAGGCATTAGGGTGGCAGGACCCTCTGCTGTCTTCTGCGTCTGCTGGTTGGGAGGCAGGTGCTCTCTCCCTGCCTTGCTGCTCATAAGCCCCACTAGCTGGGATGGGGGTGAGGGGTTGCCAGATGTCTCTGGGACACCCTCAGTCATGGTCTGAGGTCGCAGGGCTTCCTGGGGGAGCAGGCAGTGTGGGATCAGGTTCCCTGGCTACACTTTCCCTGGTGCTGTCCAAGGGGGGGCCCCAAAGGGGCAGGAGCTCCTTTAGAAGCTCCTTTTTCCTCTTTCTCTTGGTTTTTTTGGGAGTAGCTGGTTTCCCTGTAAGGGGTGGGCCAGGCTGCTTGGGATTTGCCACCTCTGGGTCCACCACCTCGTCTGAGGCGGGGTGGAGGGAGGTGGAGGGGAGGTTTCAGGTGCTCCACCTGATGGGGCTCCAGTGCCTGAGATGCTAGCCATTCCGGATGGAACTGGGACAGGAAGGGACTGGGAGGACTCCCCAGCCCCGCCACCAGGTGGGGCATCAGCCATGACAGGGGTGTGAGAAACCTCGGAGAATGTCCCAGGCCCCCCCTCTGGGTGGTATGCTAATGCCAGAGGGGTCAAGCCCCTCAGATGGAGTGAGGCAGAGGGGAGTTTGGCAGATCCCCCAACCCCACCCTTTGATGAGGGTCCCACACCAGAGGTGGATGTACCATTTGCTTGTGCGGGCGCAGCAGCCAGTGCCCCGGCTGATTGCCCTAGTGGGCACTGGGAGATGCCACTGCAGGGGTGGCATGAATTCCTGCCCTGGGAGAAATACACCACGTAGGACCTCTCATCTAACGGAAAGGTCAAGGAGGGAGGCAGTTTCTGGGTGCCACCTATGAGGAGCATGAACGCTTACCTCTGAAAGGGCAGGATGTGTCTGAGCTTGGGGTCCCTGCTCCCCATGGTCAGCCTGCACCAGGGGCTGGTGAGGACACCATAGTGCTCAAGTGCTTGGGTGAGGTCCCAGTCTGGCAGGTGTGGGGGGACATTGGAGGCCACCACCCACACTGCCAGGGTCTCCAGGGGTGTAACCAAGTGGTGGACCCCCGAGACTTCCAGCCCCGCTGCACACACCTCCCTCACCAGGCTGGGAGAGCTCAAATATATGATGGGCACCGAGTTTACCTGGGAGGAATACCAGACACTGGCATCCCAGCAGGTCTGCCAGAACTCTGGTGCAGTCTTCCACCCTGGTGTGGAGAGGGGCATGCACCCACAGGTCATGGCTGAGAAAGTCCACAGAGACATCCCCTTGCCAAGTGCCCTGGCTGCTGGCAGCCATCCTGGGCAGGAGAAGGTTAACTCTCCCACAGGAGGGACGGGAAAAAAAAAGTCTCAGACTGAACCCAGGGACTGAAACAGCCCCAAAATCAGCCTGAGGGGGGGCAGAGCAACCCTGCAGAGGCTGAAGGCAAGTCCTAGGGCAGGAGGAGATGGCAGAGCAGAGACCAAGGTAAAGGGCTCTGGAGGAGAGAAGGGAGTAGGAATCAAAGGGAGAGCACAGGCGGGGGAGGGGGAGGGGCAGAGGCAAACGAGCCTGCCAGAGCCCAGGGGAAAAAAATGCTCAGAAAGCAGGGAAAAGGGGCAAGGAGGGGGTCCCCAAGCAGAGACTGGGGAGAGGCAAGGTTTGGGGTAGGAGGGAGAGGAACAGAGCAGGCAGGGAATGCGGGGGAATGAGCTGAAGGCACCTGAGCTGCAGGAGCTCAGAATGGCTTCACTTGTCAGCGGCCATCTTGAAAGAAAGAAAGAAAGATGTCTTCATTAGACCTGGATGGGAAACTGAATTTTTCATGTTTTTATGACTCTGGAAAACATTGTTCCTAATTAAACTACCCCACCAAAAAAAAATGCTTGCAGGACTGAATTCTATCCATATTTCATTTTTGAAAAACCATAATGCATTTTGCCCCCATCCCATTACTCCCTGTGTCTGAATCATGGCATGGAAACTGACCAGGTAGATCTTCAGGCTTGAGCCATAGTTCTCAGGGCTGCCAAATTCCTAACTCTGTCAAAGGGAGCCTGAGAACCCCAAGAGGGCTGGTTTGAACTAGAGTTTATAGGTTTCTGGGCCAGCTGGCTCCTTAGACTGTCTGAGTCTTAAGGCAGCTGGCTCAATAAGCTAAACGAATTTGATAGCTGTGAGAGAACTGATTTAGGAGTCAGAAGCCAATGGGTCTTCGTTTTCACAGTGGCCCACATTGTGGGTCTGTCCTGCACTTGTGGCTCTACGAAGCTGGGACTCCTGGCTTTAAAGGAGTCTGTAGTTGAATTGGAAGAAAACCTGACTCTGATCCATGAGAAGATGTGCTAAAATTGATATATTTCTATGAAAGATGTAATTTTCAAAGAACTGGAATTTTCCAATAGAAACATATTCAACAAGGTCAACTCCTGACCTGTGATGTCATACTTAAATATTCCTATGTTTGTTGATCAACTAGACTGCAGGATTGTCAAATGCCATGTTATACATTTAATGTCTTAGTTGACAATTAGTGATTACTCCAGTTTGTTCTCTGTAACTTGCACCTCTGTTGTCTTGAGCTTTAAAGTTAGAATCATAAAGGATGTGTCTGTATTTGCACTACATATATATAAACATAGAATTAAAAAAAATACACAACGTATTTCTGTTTACTGAAAATTCCTATGCATTTTTCATTTAATATAATTAGAATGCAAATATAAAACACCACTTTTCTAAGCAATTTAAAATGTATTTTCCAAAGTACCGTGCATATCTGTTAGTAATAAATTGAAGAATTACAATTTATAAAGGCCATTTTTAAATAAGTAAAAACAATACAAGGTTTTTTCTCTCTCTTTGAGTTGTATACTTTGCATGTAAGTTTCAGTCATAGTGGGTTTTTATGGTGATGTCATAAAGCACAAAGTATAATAATAGGATAAAACCCAGATACTTAAACTACAGTTTTGAACAGTTTTATTTTGCAGGTGGGATGCAATCTGCATAGTGGGCTGCATTATTGGTGCTTTGGTGAATGTCAACTCCTTACAAAGATATTCAAGATTTGGCAATATTTACTTATGCTTAATCTAGGAAACAGTTGCACAGGACTGTTCTCAGTATGTGGTAACTAGCAAACATTTTTCTTTCAGTGATGGCCATTTTCATTACAAACCATTGTTCACAACAACACTAGAGGTGATGGGAAGAAAAGACATTACCAGAAAAGAAAATGTGTTACTTAATGTAAATCACAGATATAGAATAATTAGACAAAAAGAAAAAAATAACAACATATAATAGTGCTATGTCAGTGAATCTTCAAAAATTCCCTCCTATGGTTTGTATTACAAGGATGCTGTGTTCTGAATTGGAGACATTGTGTTTCTAGTGTGGTCTGTTTTTTGCAAAAAGGAAATTATGGCAAAGAGTATATAAAAAAATATATAATAGAATGGTGACTGAAAAGCATCATTATGACTTATACATTTAGATGTTATATATTACACATCAAATGGATATATTAAAGATTTATGGAATAAAATTAGTAGTACTTTGTTATTGCTTTGCTCAGTGAAATAAATAGGAAGAGATCAAATGATGTCTGGCTCTGTAGCTCCTAATTTACTGTTTGTACTTTTTTTTTAATAAGGCGGTCTTACTCCCACAGAGCTTCAGCCATTGATTACAAAATCACCTGGCTTAGCTTGATAAATGATTTTTGATAAGCTGTCTAAAATGAAGTGATATAATTTATACTATTACAGATATAAAATTGTCATTGCTCTTTATCATTAAATGTACATGTCCTAGATCATTTGCAACAGATAATATCTTTTGTCTGTGCATTAGGTAAATTGGACGAAACATTTGTTGTAGTCCAACAGTAGCATATTATCAAATTATTGGCAGACCAATCCACTCTGAAAAATAAAATCATGCAAATAAAGCAACATTTAACATTTAATATAATTTGTTTTATTTCTTTAGGAAAAAAGAAATGAATGTCTTTCTAAATCACTATATGAGGTTTTACAGTACCTTGCTCATTTATAGAAAAGGGAATGTTAGAAAGATTATGTAATATTTGCTAGTTTTGCCATGAAAATGCGAACTGGGTAAATTGTGCAACTTGTTAGAAAATGCAAACTGTCAGATTTACATAATCATTTTCAGTAATGTCCTCTAAAATGGGAGACATGTCATTAATTTCAAGGATAGAATCGAAGAATTGTGCTGGCTGCTCATACTCCTGTCTCTGTGATTTGAACACCAAGCATCTACCACTCTACCATTCTACCACTCTACCATCCAGCCCAATAGTTTATTTGCTGCTTCGGGCCATGTCCCCATTAGCAGGACTGTGTCTTTTCCTGGGGACAAGCAGCAGCATCACAAGGTGTGCCACTACTACTTTTCTGTGGGGCACGCCCATGCCATATGCGCTCTGGTGCATAGCGAATTAGCCAGGTGGAGTGCGGGAGGCTGGAGACAGCAACTTTGCTAGGCTCAGCAGCTTTGTCTGGGGGTCTTGAGGCCTTGGGGAGCTGCAGCTATGGTGTTTCTGTAACAGGGAGCCTGGCTGATAGCAGGAGTCTGGCTCTGGTTGGTCAGGCTCCAGTTTTGGGTGGTGTGTGCTGCTGCCACATACACCACCCTGCTTTTTTTTGGTGTGTGTTTTTCTGACTGCAACATCTCCCAGGAGCAAGAAACACCCCTACACTGCAAAGAAGCAGTATGGGGAATGCCTGCACATATAGTGTGTGGTGCCACGTGGCACCGCATACTGCATGTCTGTGCTTATCCAGATGCAGCCTTAGAGTCTGGGTATTGATGGCTTGAAAATGGTATGAAAAAGTTTGCTTTTTGGGAATTGCCTTATATGTATACATATGCATTAGAATGGTTCAGGATGGGCAGCAGGGATTCACTTATTTCTAAAAGCCTAGGTCTCTGACACACAGTTTTCTCAACCTTCAGAAGCAGACAGGCTGTCTAACAAACAAGGACACATCATCTGAGTAACTGGGGGCATGTACCACACTGGTCTGTAACATGAGATAGGGTGGCACCAGCGTTGTAAGGCCTTAAGTTCCTGTTTTGGGAAGGGTATGCATGTGATGAACTTGGAATGTACTGGTGACACAGAACGTGGACTCTATGATGACCACAGAGAGACCAATCAGCAATAGTCACAAATAAAGAGTCATCAGGAGTCATCGGGAGGGAAAACGAATACAAAAGAAAGACTTTGCAGCAGCAAAGGGTCCCTGCCTCAATTCCTGTCCTCCCTGTCCATCTCCTCCCCATCCTCTTCCCTAAGAGGGTCCATGAGAGGGGTCCCTGTCCTTCTTCCCTGGGATGCTTCCCTGAGGCCACCATGGACAGAGGACACATCACCAGTCCATCTCATCCACCTCACTGGTGGAGGGGCATGGGCCTCAGCATCCCACCTGCAGGCTGCTGATATGCTCACATCTGACACCTAAGAAGGAGTATTAGAGTGAATCCTGCATCCTGGCCAGACATTTCTTGACTCTGATGACAGCTCTAGGATTGGTAGGTATATAGAATTGCTTGATTGCTTGTATTGTTTCTTTTCTGACATCACTGTGTATCAATACATTTGCCTATTATCAAATGGAAATGTGGTTGTTCTGAGGGTTGGGTCCCCCGCTGAAGCAAGATATCTGGGTCCTAAATCCAGAGCCAAGAGGTATGTGCAGACACTGTCGGAGTGAAGATTGCACTGCCAGTCACAAGGATGGCCTGGGTCCTGGGGGAAGGATCCTGCGGAACCCTAAAGAGTGCTGGAGAAGCTGCTCTAAGCACAAACATTTGCAATGCTACAGACAAAAAGAAAAAGGGCAGGACACACTGGGAATGCAGATGCCAACATTTATCAGCTCCTGCTGGCTCTGATTGGCTGGGCATGTGACTGATGATGTCATAAAAATGCACCCAGCACTAGCTGCAGGGGAAGGGGAGAGATGAGGAGAAAAAAGAAGTTTGCAAAGAGCAAAAATGCTGAGACTGTGCCCTGGCAGGGACAAAGGAGGAGAGTAGGAAACTCAGTCCTTTTGAGGCTTGGAGGAGTCTCTCCTCTTACCAAATCCAGGAATTTGAAGAGGATGTGTCACTGTCTGGAATGCTGTCATCTATCCAGTAGAAAGGACCTGCAAAAATCCAAAAGAAGACAACCAACCATGAGTGGTGGAGTTGCAAGGCTGGCAAGCTGGGAAAATCCCAAGGTCTAGTACCTTGCATCCACTTGAGGATCTTTCTTGAACTAAAAGAGGTCATATCAGGGCCTGGAAATCCTCTGCTGTGGATAAATTAAGCTGTCCGAGGTCAGGAACAGAAACTGAGTTAATATAGGGAGATAGTAGTTAAGTTGCATGGATAGAGCCTGACTCAGGCTAGTGAATGCATCACCTTTGCTTTCTAGTGACTGAAAAAGCAGGTCATTGTATGCAAGGAGCCATCATCAGCCAGAGGTCAACAGCAGTTTGGGCAGCAAGCCTCCCTCTTTTTCTTATATTTGCATCAAGACATGGAAGGAAAGAAAGGGCAGACATGATGTTAAAGATCAGATTTAGGTACCTGCTGAGACCGAAGGGCTAGCATGCACCTAGTCCCACCAGGAGAGTAAGTGAGCAAACTTACTAAGGAGTAGCTCACTTACACATTACATTTAGATCAACTCTGCTAGGTTTGATCTAAGTGCCAATCTGTGCAGTTGTTCAGGGAAATTAGATCAGTAAAAAACGATGGGCCCAATCTAAATTAGTTCACTTGAGGAGGTGAACTAACTTAAATTGGGAATGTTTTAGCCTGATCTAGTTAAGGCTGCTTGGAGAGGTTTAAAAAAAACAAACTGGACTTTACCAGAAGAAGCATCACATTACTTCAATGACTCTGTAGAGTATATATAGCTCGTGCACTTCAGTAGGGCTTTTCGGCCATTTTTATGTAAAGCTGAGTCAATCAGCTATTAGATAAATGCGTCAAAAAAGACGCACTAAAGTGCCCAATCTATACAGATGCTGCAGAGCCAGGTCAAAATAATGGGCTGCTTTTTCTTGGATAGACAACCGTTCACCCCTGTAGACCCATCAACCCAACGCACAGACCCACCAACAACTACCTTGGATCCATGAGGCCATTTGATCCTGCCTACTCCCCCTCCCCACAGAGTTCCCACCATGACTCCTGGGACTGGTGAATGTGTGCACATACCACTTCTGATCTACAATTATGTATCTTAGAGTAGGCTGCATGACTGGGTGTAGTGAACATCTGTACATACACACAGTAAGCATTCTTAAAACGTAAAAAAAATCCAGAACCACTGCATTTTTTCCTTGATGTTCTTGTTCCTAAGGCACAAACAGTCTCTGAATCATAATGATTATTTTATAGAACTCACTGAGGATGGAGGAGGACAGTCAGCCTACCTCTTCAAACCTGGAGCAACACTGCAACAAAAATGAAATGATCAATTTGTAAAAAAAAAACCCCAAACCCCACCGACATGATTTGTCAAAAACAAGTTATGTTGAACCAATCTAATTTTCTTCTTTGACAGAGCAGCTGATCTAGAGGGTAGGATATTTTGACCTTAGTTAGCCTTCGGAGACAGTGTAACAAAGAAACTAGGAAAATATGGTCTGATTTACGTTGTTTCAACTAAGTGGTTCCACCACTGATTGAGCAACCTATTTAGCCACAGAATATTATTAGTTTTCTCTCCAACTGAAACGATATGTCTAATGAGGTTCTGCTGATGCCTTCATTGCATCCAGTTATATTTTAATGCTTTAAAGAGAAGAGGATAACAACAAGCTGGCAGGAATTACAAGCATTTTTTATGACTAGACTTAGAATTCAAAATGATTGTGTCAAATTGGAGAAATGACCTGGAATCAATAAGGTGAAATTCAATAAAGGCAAGCACATAGTACTGTACTTAGGGGGAAAACAATCAAATGCACAAATATGAAATGGAGAATAACTGATTACCTGGCAGTCCTGGAGAAAAGGACCTGTGAGTTTTAGTGGATCACAAACAGAATAAAGAAAACAAAGTAATTGTTGTTACAAAATAAGACAAAATTTCATTCTGGGATGCATTAACAGGTGTGTTGTACGTTAGACTTAGGAGTTAATTTATTCTGCTCAATTCAGCACTAATAAGGACTCATTTGGAATAGTCTATTCAATTTTAGGCACCACATGTTGAGAAAGATATAGACAGATTGTAGAGAGTCCCAAGAAAAGCATCAAAATTGATAAGAAGGATGTGTGAGGCAAAACAAAGATGTATAGGAAGAGTTAAAAGAAGTGGGTTTGTTTGACTTAGAAAGGACTGAGGGGAAAAACAGCATTCCTCAGATATGTGTAAGGTTTTGATAAAGATCATAATTGTTCTTCATATCTCTGAAGGGTAAAACAAGAAATTAATCAGCATGGCAAGGGATATTTAGGTTGGGTAATATGGAAAAAATATTAGAATAGTTAAGTGCTGGTGCAGGCTCCTTACATATATTGTGGAATTTCTTTCCTTGGAGAAATTTGAGAGCAAATTAGGTACACACGTATGCATCATTCTAGAAGGGGGAGGTGCAGATAGGAGCAATGGCAGGCTGCATGGAACAGGCATGTGGGGGAAGAGGGGACATAGAGAGCAGCAGCGGTAGGGTACACAGTACAATGGGGATCTGGGGAACAGCAAACAGCAGCATGTGGTACACAGTGCAGTGGGGAGCAGTAGCATGGGGCACCCAGTGCAGCACGCAGTAGGGAGAGTAGCAGTGGGGAAGAGAAGGGACAGCAGAGGGGGCACCTGAGTGTTCCCTGCACTGGGGCAGGGATGCATGCAGCCCCTGGCCCTTCAAAAGTTGGATAGCCTTGGTATAACTAGTTTGAGTGACATCCTCTCTATGTTTGATATTCTTTTACGTATCCAATTTGATAGGCACACATGCAAACCCCCCCCCCCCCACGAATACTAAGACAGACATTGGTTTTTGAGAGTTGAATGGGATTGCTAGTGAGTACTGGGGCTAACAGAGTGTGCAGCTGGGCATCATTGCTATAGTCAGAGAAGCAATTTTTGATTGGATTGTGTTGGATATTAAAGCAGAATAATGGGCACTGGCCAGTGGCGGGAAGCATAGGGGTTGGCATGTGACATTCCTTCTGCATCCAGTTCCTCCCCACATGTTCCTGGCATAGTGTTTTGCTTTGGAACAACTCCCATTTAGCTTCACAACCAACTCTGTATGCATATGAAGTGCTCTATTTTTTCCCTTATAACTCATTGCTGTGGAGATGAGGAGAGGAAGAAAAATGATAGAATGGTGTCTGATGAGGAAAAAAGGAAAGTTAGTCAGGAAAGTGAAAGAGTTGAAGCAACTTCTTTTTCTTTCTTTATTCTGCAGCAGGGCCTAGGACTGGGTACAGTTTGTATGCCCCCTAAAGTATGGTGTGACTGAGTTGAGATGTCCTACCCTAGACAATATTAATTAGCACAATGAATCTTCCAGAAAGCCTTACATAATGCTGAGTTTTAGATGTCAAATTCAGAGTAACAGAGATGAGAAAGCTTTCAGCTTTACAGAATAGTTATGGACAGGTAAGAGATATGTAGAAAGCCAAATGTGGTTCTACAGTGCATTATATCAGTACTAGATGATTATAGATTAGATTCAATAAATTCCAGTCCCATAGATAAGGTTAATCCACAATGATCTGTTTCTTATATTATAGATGATAAACCTGTATGTAGTAGCTGATGTAAATAAATAAGTCTTTTTATAGTACTTGGGTGACATTTTTTAAATAAAATGTGACAAAACTGATTACACATATTAGTTTTCATGAGCCTGAATTCCAGAAAAAAATTAATCATTCCAAATCTCAGACCACCTTAAAAATATTTTCTGCTGCTTTATGCTTGAAATGATTATTTTTCACTGAAAATTTCCTTCTACTTTATTTTCTTTACCTTAGTTCTAGTTAAAGAGATTTAAAGTTAATTTTTTTATGTAATATGACTTAGTTGTTGTTGAAGATAAATTGCTCCATAATGCATTGGAAAATAATTATTTTTATAAATTAGAGATGTTATAAATATAATACTAATTTTCAGTATTTAATAATTGAATAACACAATAAAATATTCTGCAGAAGAAATTTGCCACATTTCACAGTTCTAAGCATGCCCACCTTCCTAGTTGAAATGAAAATCACTGATGCTAAGGAAATAAAAGTGATTGATGGGCTGTTTACACTTGACCAGCTGCTAATGAATTCTCATTCAATACTTGTTTGCTTTTGCTAAAATTACACATAAGGCAAGCTGGAAAATAGCCTGAAGCTGATGAAAGTACTGGAAGGAAGAATGCAACTTATTATGACATTTTTGATATATGAACTATCTATAAACTATGAATTCTGTTTTTTTGTGAAGATTTCAAAATAATTTTCTTATAATGAATCATCAAAAATACATTTTCAGGCCACTAGTGGAGCTCAGAACTAAACCAAAATTGCATAATGGTCCATCCAATCTGTTTCTTGACATTCTTCATCTGGTTACTTCTACATCAAAAGGAAGCATCCTAGTGTCTTGCTAAACACACCTAAAATACTTGTTAAATATTGTTGATATGTGTTGATAAATATCAACACATTTAAGAGCCATAGTTCCTAATTGAATTAGTTCAGGCAAAAGCAAGGTTGTAGGACTTGTAATCTCTCTCAAATGATAGAATATTAGAATCATAGAAAATTAAGGTTGGAAGAGACCTCAGGAAGTCATCTAGTCCAACTCCGTGCTCAAAGCAGAACTATTCCCATCTAGATCATTCCAGCCAGTGCTTTGTTGAGCTGGGCCTTAAAAACCTCCAAGAATGGAGTTTCCATTACCTCTCTGGGAAACCTGTTCCAGTGCTTTCTCTTAGTGAGAAAGTTTTTCCTAATATCCAATCTAAACTTCTCTTGCTGCAACTTGAGACCAGTGATCCTTGTTCTGTCAAAGTAATACTACATAATTGTCATGAACTCCATTATAATTATATGTGTTCATCGTGCAGGTTTCCCTGCATTTGTTTTATTGATATGGCATGTGCAGTCTTGTTGAAAAGTCAATGTTATACTATATTAATTTATGTCACTGTGATGTTGGTGGGTCGCACTCAATGACACCCCCTCGTGGGTCGCCCCTCTCCCTTGTCTCGCCTGCCACGACTTTGATGGAACTCGTTATTTAAAGGAGGGGTTCAGTGGAGATCTTAATCACTAGAGGGGTCTCCTGCCGAGGGGCACTCACAATTGCGAGGTCCGATGTTCCACAGGGCTTCGCCACCCCTACACCCCGTCCATTTGCCAACCGGTCACTTGCTGGTTTGCTGGGGTCCCGACAAAGGACCCTGGTCCATTGGTCAGTCGGCGCTTGTTGATCCCTGAGTTCAGGTTGATGTTGGTACCCCGTCCGTGCACCCTCAGACCCGGCCGTAATTTTTACTATTGTGGGACTTTCTCCCTTCTTGTCCCTTAGAAGAAACATTCTTCAGCCCCTGAGGGACTTCCAGGGGCTGAGCCTTGCTCTGGACAATCCCTGAGAGTGAGCCCCTCAGGAGCACCCTGTGCTTCAATTGCCTGATTCAGCCTCTGAGTTGGGGGAGTACTGTTTGTCTGAGAGACAGTCTCCCAAGGAGCTTCAGCAATCCCTTCTTGCTGCCTGCCTGCTCCTTCTCTCTCCCTCTCCCCCCCGCCGCAAGGCTTGCTGGGGTTTTTAAACTCTCCCACGGCAGCCGTGCCAGCTGTCGTGATTGGCTCTGCTGTTCCCCTTGCCGGGAACAGCCGTTTAAAGGTGCAGCACAGGAGCGGCTCGTGCAGCTGCAATGGCAGCGGCTGCTGCTGCCGCTGCTGCATTCCTGTTTCCCGTCTTGTTGACTCTCCTGCCGGTAAGTATGTTTTTTCTGGCTCCTCCCATGGGTCTGTTGGTCCCCTGGGACCCTCTTCTTGTTTGCCCTGGGCCCCTAATGGCGGTACGCCACCGTCACAGTCACGTTTATCACTGTATTGATTTAGTTATGCTGTGTGTATACATCTTTATGATTTTAGGCAGGGTTTAATCAAAGGAACTGAGGTGATACACACTTAAGGAAAAGGGAGGTGGTGAAACTTCTAAGTATCTCTTGCCATTGTTTTACTAGGGCAAAAACAATTGCCACTCTCAAATGAAGGCAGTGTAACATAACCCCCAGTTTTTCTTCTTTCTTTATATCTATCTATCTATCTAAAGAAGGAAAAAAACCAAAACAAATACAACTTGCTACCAAAATAAAATGCTGAAGCTTATCCTATGTCTTAGCTCACTTATACTTACCTATAGGGAATAGAGAGGGAGAGAAAAAGTCAGAAATAGTTGGGGAAGGGAAGGGAGTGCATAGCTATAGATATAGATATAGATCTATCTAGATATATAGATACCTACCTATCTATCTATCTATCTAGATCTCCCATAGATCTAGATAGATAGATAAATCTACATCTATATATATAGCTACGCACTCCCTTCCCTTCCCCAACTATTTCTGACTTTTTCTCTCCCTCTAGGTAAGTATAAGTGAGCTAAGACATAGGATAAGCATCAGCATTTTATTTTGGTAGCAAGTTGTATTTGTTTTGAGTTTTTTCCTTCTTAATATTGTATAATTATTATGTTTAAATTGAGTTTTACTGTTCTATATTACTGTTTTACTAATAGCATATGATTTAGTTCTATGTATGTAAGTTAGCATAAGTTATATCACATTACATTTTGTTTGTCAAGTCTCCATCTTGTGTCCCCTGACCGCGCATACCCTATTGTAACTCTGTTGTAACTGTGCGACTCATACTTACCCCTCCTATTTAAATTTGTTCCTGAATGAATGGGGATGTATGAGGGTGCTTGAGAGACACTGGCAGTAGGTCTAAAAATAGTTTCCTCTAGGTGACCAAACCATCAACTCCAGAAGCCAACCATCATCCTGCATTGATCCTCTCTGGCTCAAGATTTGAAAGACAAAGACTGCTGCATAAGTCACCCAAGCCACCATTACACACAGCTGAAACTGCATGTCCTGACCTGGACTGCACATGCTCAGTGCACCAGGGGCTGGCCCTAGCCCAGGCAGGCCCCCTGCCATTGGGGCATGGAAGGTCTGCCCCTATAAAAGCGGGCAGTGAAGACAGACCCAGGAGGAACGCCATTTTCTATCTGGACCGGACCAGCTCCACAGCACTCTGCCTATCCACCCCAGAGGCCCTGCCAGTGACCCCCTCTAGACAACAAGGATGGAGGATGGGATTCACTTCCAAAGAGGAATATTCTGCACTGGTTTGGTCCTGCAAGGAGCAACCAGGAAAGCCAAGGTTGCAACTGGACTCCAACTAGCTTCGAGCATCAAGGACAATAAAAAGTCTTTTTTTAGATATGTGGGGAGCCAGAGGAAAAGCAAGGGCAACACTGGACCCCTGATGAACCAGATGGGACAACTGACAACTGATGCCCAGGAAAAAGCCAACCTATTAAATGGGTACTTTGTGTTGGTCTTCTATCTGTCCCATGGGATGCCCATGCCCACTACAGGACAGGGAGGTCTGGGTGAGGGAGATCCCCTGCCCTCCATCAAGGCTGACTTCGTGAAGGAACACCTTCCGAGGCTGGATACCTTCAGGTCAGCTGGCCCTGATAATCCACACCCCAGGGTACTCAAGAAGCTGGCGAGCATCATAGCTCAGCCACTGGCATGGATATCTGAAAACTCCTAGCGCTCTGGTGCAGTGCCCGAAGACTGGAAGAAGGCCAATGTGGTGCCTATCTTCAAGAAATGGAGGAAAGTGAATCCGGCAAACTATAGGCCCATCAGCCTGACTTCTATCCTGGGGAATATCTTAGAAGAGTTTATTAAAGATTCCATCCTTAATGGACAGGCCGACACCAATATCCTGAGGGATAGTCAGCACAGGTTTGTTGCGGGTAGGTCTTGCTTGACCAATCTCATTTCTTTCTGTGGCCAAGTGACCTATCACCTGGACAAGGGAGAAGAGATTGATGTCATATATCTTGACTTCAAAAAAAGCCTTTGATCTAGTATCTTATGATCACCTCTTGGTGAAACTGTCCAATTGTGGCCTTGGGTCCACCATGATCCATTGGCTGGGAAATTGGCTCCATGGTCGGACCCAGAGGGTGGTAAATGACGGAAGTCAATTGTCATGCTGTCCTTCAAGGCTCTGTCCTTGGACCCATATTGTTCAACATCTGCATTAATGATGTGGACACTGGAGTCAGAAGTGGACTGGCCAAGTTTGCCGGTGACACCAAACTTTGGGGCAAAGCATCCACACCAGAAGACAGGAGGGCGATCTAGGTTGACCTGGACAGGTTCAGCAAATGGGTGGACGAGAACCTGATGGTGTTTAACACAGAAAAATGCAAGGTTCTTCACCTTGGTAGGAAAAACCTGCAGCATCCTTATAGGCTCGGCAGTGCTACACTGGCTAGCGCTACGGAAGAAAGAGACTTGGGGGTCATAATTGACCACAAGATGAACATGAGTCTGCAATGTGATGCTGCAACTAGTAAAGCGACCAAAATGCTGCCTGGCATCCATAGATGCTTCTCAAGCAAATCCCGGAATGTCATTCTTCCTTTGTATTTGGCCTTGATGAGGCCACAGCTGGAGTACTGCGTCCAGTTTTGGGCTCCACAATTCAAAAAGAATGTGAGCAAGCTTGAGAGAGTCCAGAGAAGAGCCACGTGCATGATCAGAGGTCAAGAAAACAGACCTTATGATGTCAGGCTGAGAGCCATGGGGCTCTTTAGCCTGGAAAAGCTCAGGCTCGGGTGATCTGGTGGCCACCTATAAGTTTATCAGGGTTGTTCACCAGGATCTGGGGAAACATTTGTTCACCAGAGCACCCTAAGGGATGACAAGGTTGACTGGTTGCAAACTCCTGTAAGAACATTTCAGGCTGGACATAAGGAAGAATTTCTTTGCTGTCCAAGCCCCCAAGGTCTGGAACAGCCTGCCATCAGAGGTGGTTCCAACACCTACATTGAATACCTTCAAGAGTAAATTGGATGCTTATCTTGCTGGGATCCTATGATCCCAGTTGACTTTTTGCCCTTTGGGCAGGGGGCTGGACTCAATGATCTTCTGAGGTCCCTTCCAGCCCTAATGTCTATGAAATCTATGAAACATCAAGCTGAAGGAGACTCCAGCTGGCCATTGAGGATCAACCTTCAGCCTGAGATAGGTAGATATCACCTGCACACGCCCTCCTACAATTTGGACTCTTTCTCTCCTCCTGGACTTCAGCTCCTGCACCAAGCCTCTTTAACCCCTACTACCATTATGTATGTGTGTGTGTGTGGGTGGGTGGGTGGGTGGGTGGGTGAGTGGGTGCAAAGGAACCAATACAATATTGTGTCACCATCACCCCTGTTCAGTAAAACTACTGTCATTTGCAACCCTGAGTTGGATTGTGTTTTACTGAACTCCGGTCCCTTCCCTATCTTGAATTCCGGTCTCTCTCTCTCTGTTGGCTCCATCCCCATCCCCATCTCCATCCCACCTTCATTTCCCAATCTCCTCTCACTTCTGTCTCCTCTTCTCTGCCACCTTTCAGCCCTTCCCGTCATTTTTGCTGCTTTTAGCCTCCTGGTCCCACTGCTGCTGTCCACTGCCTCCTTCCTGCCATTTCTGCTGCTTTCAGCCTCTCGGCCCCGCTCCTTTCTGCCTCCTGCCACCTCTCCCTGCTGCCTATCCCTGCCTTCTCTTCTTGACCTTCACTGCCCCCCACCCTTTCTTCTCTGGCTTTCCCCACACCCTCTCTAGCTGCCCCCTCTCCCCCACAGTCCTCTGGCCTGCCACTGACTTCCCTGCAGCCCCTTCAGGCTGCCCCACAGTTTTCCTGGCATCTGGAGCCCTTCTCCAACTCCTGGCCCTGGCAGCCCCTTTCCCCATAGCTTCCCGAGCTCCCTGGCAGTCCCCCTCCAGAACCTTGGTTCCCCAAGCCAGCTCCCAGTTCTCTCTGTACCCTCTCTAGCTCCCCTGAAGCCCCAGTTCCAATTTCCCTGTCCCTGCCTACCTTTTGGCTCTCCCATAGCTCCAGCTTTGGACTCAGCCTCTGTGCCAGCTTCTCTCTATCATCACTCCACTGTTCTGCAGGCTTTGGGCATTGTCCTTTAATCAATTAACATCAATTAACCTAAAGTAACACCAAGCCTCAGTTCCTCAGCCAGCTTCTCTGTAGTCTACCAGTTCTAATCCTGGTTCTGGCAACTTTCAATCCCTACACTTTAACTTTTTCTCTCTCACCTTAACCTTTCTCCAGGTATCCCAAGTACCCCAAGCACATACATACACACACCGTACCATCCAAGTTAGAAATTCACCTGTGTGTATGTGTAGGTGGGTGGTATGTGTGTGAACTGGTGAATATATATATAATGTCATCGTGTGCATGATATATGAATTAGTGATCTGTGTATGTGTACTGAGTGTGTGGGTATTGACAACTGATTGTTGTCAGTTTTGGGTGTGTATAGTGTGTATGAGCTTGAATTGGTAATAGGTGTGTATGTGCCTAGGCTGGTAATTTTGGATGTGTGTGTGTACTGGAGTTGGTAGTATGTGGGTGTATGCACCTATGTGTGTATATGTGCCCAATTAATTTTGAGTATGTGTATGTGCAATTGTACACCACTCCCTCCTGTCTAACAGTGTGATATTGAGATCTTGAGCATTGGCCTGACCCTAGAGGGCAACAGCAGAAAGGTCTTTTCTGCCTGTAATGGGAAAATCAACTTGTCAATAGTTAAGATATCTCAGAGAAATGGTTCATTAGCTAGAGGAATTTGAGATGCCCCAGGAAGGAAAGAATTTTTTAGAGGATTCTGCAATGCATGAGCAATTGGGATAAGCTGATGGGGAAGGGGCCAGCATGGAGGTTTTTATAAGGCTATCTATGAGGTAGTCCTGGTCTTTGGATGATTCCAGGCTTTGCGGGAGGCCAAGTTCCCAGTGATTAGGGCTGGCAGGAACAACAGGAAGGCTGATCTCTGGAAATACTGGCAGGAATCTCAGGATGTATCTATACATGTATATTCATGTGATTCAATAAACTCTGGTGCATACCTAGGTGGTGCAAAGTGCTGGGCAGGTGGGCAGGGCTCCAGCTTCTGCTAGCATGATGGAGGGTGCTGGGTGGAAGCAGCCCTGCCCACCCAGCACTGCAGGGATGGACTCCATGTCCTAGGCAGGCAGGGCTGCTTCTGCCTAGTATTCTACAATAGGCCAGTAGAAGCCAGAGTTGGGACTACTACTTGCAGGTTTGCCAATTGATTCCATCTGGCTTGCAGGTGGATGGTGACTCCAGCTCTGGACTCTGTTGGTGCCACGGGCCAGATAGAATCAATTGGCAGGCTGGATATAGCCCGTGGGCCATACTTTGCCTATCTCTGGTTGAAATCATAATGTGCAGTAATAATTTTGCCAGCACCTTTGTAGTATGTAATTTATAGGATTTTATCCACTTTGCATGCAAGTCTCTTAATGGTATTGTATTACTATAGTATCTCATTCTGTTTTTGAGAAATATACTTCAGCAATTGTGTTAAGTGCAAAATATAACTTTGATGATTTCTTGTTTGACTCTTTTACCTGTGTAGAAGTGCAACTAAGTTGTACTTTTCATAGGGTACATCTGAAAACTTTCAATATAGTTCAGATATTATTTTTTTGCTGAGGCAGAATTCATCCTACTGCAGAAAAAAAATCTCTCACAAGGCAAGGAATTTCAAGGTTTCACGACCTTTATGAGACTGGAAAAGCAAGGAATTAATTTCTGGACTCCCTTAAGGCAGTTGGAAAATCTTTTGTTCCAACAGTATTTTTGTGACCAAAGATTTATTCTCCCTCAGATCTCCTATTTTATACTGAATGTAGCTAGTCATAGTCTGGAATTTCTCCTTACGTGGAAGCCTTATTATCTACCATAGGCAATGTTGTCTATAATTGTCAACAAACCCATCTCATTACACCTCAAAAGAAATCAACAAAAATGTGTGTAGTTCCGCAGTCCACAAAATCTTAATTATCCTTAATTCAATCATACACTAGTGCAAGATTATTTTTGGAAGAACTTGAGGTGGGAAGGAGAATTACTTTTTTTGTGCTTGGAGATAAATGTAAAAGGTAAAAGTGAAAAATGGACTTGTTGATTTGTTCAGTTTTGAGAGCTACTGTCATAAGGTAAGAGCCTTTTTATCATAGGAATGGTACTTTACCTATTTTTCTTCAAATGACCAAAACTGGAAGCAGTATTCAAGAAGAAGAGGTATCATTGATTCATAGGACAGTATTATGATGTATTCTGTACCATTATTCTATGTTTTGGAAGCAGCATTTTGGATCTCATTCACCTTTTGTGACTGCTACAGATGAGTTAGACAATTTATTAATCTGTTCACAATGACATCAAGATTCTTTTTCTGAAGATTGCAACTAATTTTGAACCCAGTATTGTATACTAGTATCTTAAATTGTTCCTTCCAGCTTTCATTACTTTCTATTTGCCTGTGTTCAGTTTCGTCTCACATCAGCATGCCAAAATATTTAGTTTTTATAGGACTTCCTTCATAATCCTGGCTAATCTAAATAACTCTTTTACCTGCCAAATTAGTTACCTTACTATTCATGGCTGTCTACCTGGTTGATATTTTGAATAACCATGGTAACACAGATCCCTGGCTAGCACCCAGTAGTAACCTCTTTCCACAACTTCAGACTATTACTATTATCCTTTATTTTATTATGATTCTTTGGGTTGTAGCTGTTAACCCACTTTTACTCCACAACAGATTTTCTCTTTTGTCTCTTAGTTGAAAAGATTTATTTATTTATTTTATACCTTGGGATGAGACTTCATAAAGCACTTTTTAAGAGACTAAATTGTTCACTTGTTTGCCTATATCCTTTGTCCTGTTAACTCTTTGAAATATATAGTAACTAGGGCTGTGTGAAGCTTTGGTCCCTGATTTGATTCGGTGGAGATTTGGTCCAATTCAGTGGCCAAATCTCCAAATCTGAATTAAATCAGAGGACACTTTAATCTCTCTGGATCAAATTGGAATCCTCCAAATCAATTCAGAGAGCTTTGGAAAGATTCAGAGATTCAGACATAGAGACCGCTTTAAATATTTTTTCTACATGCCTCTAGGTAGCAGGCCGCTTGTGAATGCTGCAATGCTGGGGCTCATGCCCCAGAAGTGCAGGGGCGGGCGGTGTCTCCAGCACACTCAGTAGCAGACCTGGAAGTGGACCAGAAGCACTTCTGGTCCACTTCTTGGTCCGTCAGTGAGCGCACTGGGCTCTCTCCCCACCGTGGTTCAGTGACTGGTGCCTCCTGGGTCTGGGGTGGGGCACCCAGAGTCCCTTTGTGGCTGATTGCCAAGCCGGGTAGGCATGGGGGGGGCAGTTCACTCTCCAACAGACCCAGAAGTGGACAGTACTTCTTGTCCACTTCTGGGTTCACCACCAAGCAAGTGGAGGGCCCCCCCCCTGCACTCCTGTGGGATGCTCCATGTGCCCCAGCATTGCAGTGATCATGAGCCACACCTGCTACCTCATGGTATGTGTTGGCTAGTCACTGTATATGGATGTGTACCCCTAAATCCAGTTGGCATTCACTGGCCCCTTAGGGTGGCTGTGCCCCTCATGGTTGATCTGGGTGGAGTCTGGTGCCCTTTGTTTTCCTGCCTGCCATGACTTTGATGATAAGAAGAGATTTTATGAAAAGGGAGGTGGTGTCTACCTATCCCCCATCTAGATCAATCGTCGGGGCTGTCCTAGTGCCCAGAGTCCCAAAAATGGATGCACGAGAAGAACCCACATAAACCGGTCTCTTTACTTTTGTTCACTTTATTTCTTTTGAGTTTACGGAATTCTTATGACCTTTGTCCTGCTCATCTTCTGGACATCATCAAGGTCAGATTCCTCCCTTGGGGTTAGTTACCCCCTCCTTCCAAGGGTCTTCAGTGATTCGCCTTCCCTGCTCTGTGCTGCTCTCGGATACTTTATATCAGATCCGGCCAGCTTAATTGGTGGTGAACTGGGCTTAATTGACGGTGTGCACTGCTTAACGAGAAGGGGAATCCCCACTGGGTTGATCAGCTGGGCAGGGTACAGTCCTCACAGCTTGGGTTCTCTGCCTGCTCCTGTTCAGCTGTAGGGATCCTCCGGGTGTCTGATCCTATTTGTGAGGGACTGTCTGGCCCTGATTTGGGCTCCCTAGCTGGCAGAGGAGGCAGCAAGGAGAGCGAGAGTGAGAAAAAAACAGGAAAACCTGCACCTGTGGCAGATGGTTCAAATGGATTCGCCACCTGTGACACTCATTCCCAGTCAGCCTTCTGCCGCCTTGCCTCTTCCACCCTCCTTTTCGCTCCCGTGGTGAGGGTGCCACCGCGTCTTCAGGGTCTGACCACAGGCTTACCCAGTCTTCCCTGTCTTCGCCCTGCGGGTTCCACCTTCTGGCCTCTTCCTTCTGCTCTTCCATTGTCCTTCTCTGCCTCTCTTGGGTTCCACCTCTGGCCTCCGGATATTGCCCCCGCTGTGGATTGGCACCTATCCACTTCACCTGACGAGGGGGTAAAGCTGAGCAGGTATGGATGGGGAGCTCCTGTTGCAGTGTGGACATTGTGATGTGTCATGGTTCACTCCCCTGGTTGGGGACACAGCCTAGATGAGTGCCCTCCAAACTCTCACAGTATGTAGAAAAAACTTTTAAAGCTGTGTCTATGTCTGAATCACTGATTCTCCAAATCAGCATTGATAATTCAGATTCAGATTTGGCCAAATCAAATCAGGGACAGTGATCAGAATAAAAAATTGGAATCACTGTCCTTGATTCGGGCCGAATACAAATCTGAATCAAATAGGGCCCACTTCACACAGCCCTAGTAGTAACCTGTTTCTTCTAGGTTTTTCTCAAAGTGTAAGTATAACTTCTATTAACAATAAAACAATCACAACAATTTTGATCTTCAGTGTTTGCAATACTCAGAAACTGTGTTTTGATTCTGTTTTTCTGTCCTGTTCTGATTGGCATTTGGCTTTGGATCTGCCCATCTCTGTCCCTTGTAGTCTCTTCAGCTCAGGTTTACTTTACATCTGCCTCTCTTTTCTCTTTTCCTACTCTTTCCTCACTTCCTTTTCTTTTTCTGTTTCTTTAGCTTAGCATCTCTAAAATAACCATTTCCTTGTTTGTCTCCAAAATGGAATTGAGGTCTCTAAATTGGAAGTAACATAATATTTACTTCCATCATGTTGCACATTCTGCTTGTGCATTTTACCTCTTCCTCCACCAGCTGTTTTTTCTATTTAGAGTGAAAGTCCTGTGCGTCAGGGATTATCTACTTTACTGTGTTTGTATTATGCTTAGTAAAACGAGGCACATTTTAGATTAGTTGTTAGGCAGTACTATAATACGCAGGATTATTATTGCTGTTACTATTCTAAATTGAGCAAGTACATTTATTTAATACTAAAAGTTTGATACTGGCTAAGACGCACACAAACACACACACATACCCACACACATGCACAAATTTACAAAAACTGATTATTTTGACTGCCAAACAGCCCTCTTTCATATTCTTTTCCAGAGCCTATAGTGTTTATCTCCTTAAGATTGCACAGCAATACTCTCTTCAGCAGTGTTTCAATTAAATAAACTTTTAGATCAATCCCAAGCTCATACGGGCAAATGTTAACATATAATATATAGTGTAATAAATATAATCCTTAAATTTAAATAATTTTGATTAAATATAATTCCTGTGCCTTACATTACATTTTTGAAACATGCATAATGGAGGATTTTATAGCTAGAATTGAAATGCCTGAGCAAAGAAATGGTATACTGAAAAGTAATGATGACAAAGGACCAGATCCTTGGCTGGTATAAAAGCACAGTTGATTACAAATTTAGGATTTGCCCAAATATTTTAATTGTTTTACAATAATATCTTTTCCTTAAACAACTCAATGGGATTGCTCCCATGCTTTTAGTAACTTGTGTGGCTAAGGATCTTCCTGAATCAGCAGATTTGTTATTATGGCTATTCTGTGTTCAGTGAGATTAGCACCATCCAGTGAGAAAATAGACTTGCCTTTAATTTGACCATCATTTCTCTCTCTATTACTTTTCCTTTTTCATTTCTCCATTGCTGTTTCTTTCTTTCCCTGTTTTCCTGTTTAATTTCCTTCCTGCTACCTCATGGATTCAAGTCTAAACAAAATTTAATGATGATATTTCACATAACCTCAGTAAGTGTGTCTGCATGAAATGTTTATTGTGGAGTTGACTAATTAGCTTCACAGTAAACTGTCACTACATGTGTGGTGCTATTAGGATGGAATAAACTAACTCTGTTTTAGGATAGTACTGTCTGAAACAAGTACTCTCCTATGGCGGAATTATTTACTCCACCGCAATATATGCGTAAATGCTGATGAGGCTGGCTGCGTCATCATGAAGGAGCTTCAGTGTTGGGGCTGCCTGCCAGCTAACCCAGCTCTGAAGAACCCGTGTGCCCCAGCCAGCCCTTCCACAACACATTGAGCTGGTTTGGAGCAACCCTGGGCTGGCAGGCTGACCCGCCAGGGTACCCTGCCAGTTGGGGCTGCTCCACCCTGGCTCAGCATTCTGAGACCCTGGGCACACATGCAAACACAGTGCCTCGGAGCAATAAAATGTGGCACAAACTGTGCTGGAGTATATTCAGTTGCATTAATTGCATTATAGATGCACCAACTATGTGGTCAAGTTAACACTCAATGAGATTAATAGAGAATTAAGAGAAAAATCTTTTAGCATTTTTGCAACCTCTGAAAAACTCATTTTTCAATAATGTACATAGTAGATTGCAGCCTGATAGTGACTAAGCAGGTGGTATCATAATTAAGGTTGTTTACAACACTGATTTTTGAGTTTTTTTGGTTTAGAAACCACACTGAAAAACTGAAAAAATAGCATAGAATGAGGTGAAATAAAACCTACTCCTGCCTTAATCAAAGATTTACACCAAGCTCTCTCACTGCTTATGAGACTACCCAGCCAGAAGTTCATAAAATATTCTGGGATGGGTTTCCCACAGTTTCTTCTCTGGGATCTGTTTCTCTTTGTATGAAATACTTAAAGCTTGAGATGGCATGGAGAGAGAATGGGGGAAAGGGGAGAGGTGAGACACATTAACTTGGGGGTTAAACTCAGGTCTACTATTGGATACTATTGGTCTACTGTTATAATCAGCTCTTCTTTCATTATTTTTCTAAATCTTTCTCCTTAATTTTTTTCCATCTGAAAAGTTAAAAAATTTTGGGATACCTTGAATAAGCATTTTTTAGTATATTTACTATTCAGCAATATTTTTGGGCACTTCTAATTGATTGGCAAACATTGAACACGCCCTATAATTTGTATTACTTTATGTCACTGTCCTTAACCCTCAGCTGTAACTGCTTGTTTTCTCATCTATATGTAATGTCTTATCTTTTATACTATAAATTCAGAGTGGCAGGAGCTGTCATTTTCTGTTTGCATAGTGGCTAACACAATGGTGTATTTGTCCTGAAGGTATTACCACCATATGAATGTTACAAACTTCGGGTTTTTTTGTTTCTTATTTCCAAGATTCCCTTCATAGCTGGGATAGCTAAGAGCTGTACCTTTTAATGAAAATGTAGATTCTTTTAGAGCTGTCCCTCACTGGCTAATACAATCACATTTGTTCTTATAGTACTCCATGCTATTCTGTCCTTATTTACATTATACAAATCTAGGTTTTTAAACAGAATTGTGTCTTTATTGATCTTCTGTATTTGTTTCATCGGCTTGCCTCACTGGTATGTATTTCCTCAGAGCACTCATTAAGATCTTGGATAGACACAATAGTGAACAGTCATCAGGAATAATAGCTACTTTTAATAAATCATTTGGTTAATAGGAAAAACACAACTTATGAATAAATCAGTGAGTGCTAGGTGTTTAAACAGGAGGTAGGCTCCTAAATACCTGTGGAGATGTGGGCTTTAGTGCTTCTATTTTTCAGAAATCTCTGTTATCATTTACCATGGCTAAGTGTCTAATTAATATATAGAATTTCAATTCTAACACTGCTTTTAAAAACCTTAATTTCTGTTAGCATTTATCCTTCATTACTAATAGATAGGCAATGCATAGCTAGAGAAAATTGAATAAATATGTTTTAAATGAAAAAAAAATCAGTTATACTTTAAAGAAGAACAGATATCTTTCCTATATTTAGATGTGTTGCTTGAATTTTAAGTGAATAGCTGTTTTACACTTAATATGTCCTGCTTCCAGTTTCACTTGTTATATATTTTGCCAATTTCACTTGGCAATTTCCTAGTGCTTAATTTTAAACATCTCTTTTGGCTTTAGACAATGTTTGAGAATGTACCTGGTTGCTGCAATGTAAAGCAGGTCCATCTGTCATTCTTTTATGTCCCTCAGCCCTTCAGGTTCTCATATGCTAACATTAAATTACCTCTGTTTTCTTTACTTGTTATTCTGAGCAAATGTCTTTTGAAGTCTTTGCTTGGAAGATGACTCCTATAGTTTCATAATTACTTTTGTTGCTGATTGAACTTTTTCTGGTACTTGAGTATCGTTGAGCTTGTAAGCAATCAGTACTATACATTTTTGAAAGATATGTATGCATCAGATGTTTATTTCCATAACTATTAATGCACCTTGTAATCCATCATATCTATTATATACTGTAATATTCAGCACAATTTCTTATAGTATTTTTCTGAATTAACAAATGAATAGTTAATTAAGAGTTGGGTATTATTTGGGGCAAGTTTTTGTAAAGATTTGAAGACCATAGCTGGCTTGACTGTTAAGAACATATTATTCATGTCTCATGTTTTAGTCAGAAATTCAAAGCATATTCATTTAACTTTTTCAGGTGTATTTTTCATATCCTTTTCTGTCTTTCTAAGGGGCATTAGAGTACAAAGGTCTATATTTTCATACAATTTATATTGTAAATCGTCTATAATGTGTGGTTCATAAGTTTTGCAATTGTTTATATTCCAACAACAGTCCAAACTATATTTGGATATTATTTTATATTTTTATGAATAAAACAAGATTTTATTCTGCCTTAATACATTTTAATACATTTAAATCATTTTAATACTTTTAATACGTTTTAACAATGTATAATCCACCTAAAAGGTTTTTTTGGGGGAAAAACATCCAAGTAACTATCATTATTAAATCAGCTTTAGAAAATTCAGTTAACCTTGTTGTTAGTATCTTGAATAAAAGGCAGTATATACCTTATGAGAAAGTATTTCCTACTTATTTAGTTAAAAAATAGCTTTTGTACTGTTACAGGTGTTTCTGTATGTTTACATTCTTACTGGATTTTTTTCTAGCTACATCCTTTAAAGGGTTATATTTTTCATTTTATTTTTTTTCATAAATGGAGCCTCCAAGAAGACTGTTAATATTTATTTTCTCTAGGTCAAACTTAAATAAATACTTTATCCTTATATTAGCTTTTGCAAATCCTTTTTTTCAATATTATTATATTTTTCCAACTTTATCCAATTTGTTATGGAGTACCTATAAGAATTTTGAATCTTTTGTAACAGTTTGAAAGTAATATTTATTAAATAGCGTTGGAGTGAAGTTGCAGTGGTGATAGTCCAAGAGATATGGAAGAGACAAAGATTTTTGTGGGTGATATCTTTTATTGGAATGACTACATGGTTGCTATAGAGTTAGACCAGCTTTTGAATGACCTGAAATGCATTGCATTTGAAAGCTTGTCTAACCCTGTCCCAACTATATGGTTGGTCCAATAAAAAATATCCACAAAAATCCTTGTCTCTTGCATATATATTAAATAGTGTGTAATACTGATGTGTAAAACAAATCTTCAGTAATTTCTGAGTCAAAATAAAAAGAAGGTAGGGAAGAAAAGAGGACACTTACACAAAAGGTCATGTTTCAAGATATGCAGCAGTTCATGTCAAGTAGTAGAAAGTGAACGACTATCTTTTGTTTGTCAGTTTGAATGTAGTCTTTGGCTCTTATTCTGCAGTGGGGTGCATCAATACATTCTTATGCTTGCAAAAAATACTTTTAAACAATAGAAGGAATCCATTTTGTTTAAGGATTCATCTATAAGCATCTCATTGTAGGATTGAAATCAACATTGTAGTCATTTGCTTCCATTTTAATATTCAGATGTTCTAAATTCAATTTCTGAAAAGATAACTGTCCACACCATAAAAAACAACTGGGTATATTTCTGTTAGTTGGATGAATGTAATTGCTAGTAGTTTCAGCACATTTTCTAAGAAATAATAGACTGTAAAACAGACTTTCACTTTTTATGTGTGATTCTTCCAGGGTAGGGGTATGGCACATTGTTTGGCAAATCTGGAAAAGATTGTATTGTCATTGTCCATGCTTTATCACTCTGTGTGAATAGAGGATTCACTCTTGAGCTTTCTATCTGGTGCCTCTCATGAATGCTAATACTTGCTAATAGATATTTGCCAAAGTGCCATTGAGTGCAGGTAACTTATTGCATGCTTCAATTTAGCCTTAGCGCAAGAGATTTTGAGATCATCTTGCTAGTCACACCCAAGTCCCCTGAGCCAAATTAGGACATGATAAAACAATAGGAGCAAATTAAGCCACTTAGGCATCCTCCATTCATCAATTACACATCACACTACCCAGCAGCGAACACTGCTGCTAACGAATTAAAACTCCATGCTCAACCATGAGTTTAGGGAGGGAAAGGAAGACAGCAAGTGGCTACAGTTCTGAGATACAAAGAAATCAAGCAGTTTTTTAGAACAAATGATGAGGAAGAAGACTAGTGAGGAATAGGATGCAAGAAGATACATCTTCTTGCAGTTTTGGAAGGGCAAGCGCTCTACTAGCTAGTGTAGCGCTCTACTGGTCTTGGTTAGGATAATATATCTTGAATCTGGTACAAGATGAGGACAACAATATGCTGCAGAGATGGAGGCACTTTAACCTTCCTTCTGTTGGGTCAACAGGTATTTTCTTTGACTTTTTTCAGTGTAAGTAGTCTAGTGGTAAAAGCTCCACATCAGTTCTCATACCTTGTGTAACCTGCTTCATGGACAGAAATAACCAACTAGAGACTGTCACTTTCCATCAATGATAGGCATAGGGGAAGGTGTACGTATCTTCCTATGGGTTTCAAGTGGTACCACTGGAAAGAGGAAGTATACTTGCTCAGCAGGGAACATATGCATGACTTATCAGATGAGGTTTCCCTGGATCTAGCCAGAACTGCAGCGTGCTTTTTGAAGAGGAATCAAAGTTTTGTTTTACTTTTAGTGAGCAAGGGAACCACTTAATATTTATGCCATACTGAACCAGAAATATTTGCAATCACCCTTTCCATGGGAATGGAGTCTGCTGCTTTGTATGTTTCCTGGTTCTGCCTTTGGTAACCAAAAAAACCTTCTGTGGGTTGGAGCTTGGACCCCACAGAAAATGAAATGCACAAGTGGGTACAACTGAAGCTGAGGATAGTTTTAAGAGAAGAACAGATACTGTTTGAAACACCCCAGCACAGAAACTAAGCACTCAGCTGGTGTCAAGGAGCCAAAGTGGATTGGGCACCAGGATCTGGAAAATGAGTTTGAGAACATTAGCAAGGCTCATCCTTGCTTTTGAAAAATTCTCTGATTTACAGAATTCCAAACTGAGAAACTGTGCTTTCTGTTGCTTCTGTAATCACGTCCCTCTGATATTTCTTCTCATGAAACAATGATAACAGAAACAAGCACAACTTCATCACATAGATGAGATATCCAAAAAAACAAAACAACCCCCAAATAACCTGGTGTGCAAGTTATTCACACTCCATGGTAGAAGTTGAAAGTAGACAGAACTTTCAGAAGCTTTATAAAAAATAAAAATACTATTAGAAATCAAATGAAACTGTTGAGTGAAAATACAGATCCTATCAGAACTCATCAATGAGTTTACTATTTCAAGGAGTTTACTATTTAGCTCCTTTACTATTTAAATGTATAGGATCAGATTCTCTTCCACCTACTAGACACCATGGGAGACTTAGGTATTTAAGTGCAATTTTATTCCACTCTGTTCAAGTCCTGAAAATCATTTAATACCTCTACTTCGTAACACAAGGTCATCTCACCCTTAAGTTCAAGTCACAAAAAGGAGCCTGAAGGGGAATAACCCACCCACTTTCTGCATTAACAGTTTTTCAGGACTTCAGTGCATTAAAATCACAGTCAGGTACCTGATAGGCACAATAAAATCCAGTCCATAGTTTTTCAAAAACATAAAGAATTTACAGTTTACTCAACCCATAATCTTCAGTCTAGTTTCTAAAAGAAACCTCTCTACCCCTTGCAAAATAATTTATTTTGTATCTACTTTACACTCTAGATACCATTAAAGGTTTCAGTCAATAACCTATACCACCACGCCCTATTGGGGAAAATTTTCTGGTGGTACAAAATGCCATTGAGTCTTTTGATGGAAACAGAGGCATGACAAACTGCATTAGCTGAGGATTTTCCTCTTTGAATGTAAGGCTTCTGGGAGAAAAGTAGTTGAAGAGGTGTTTGTTTCAATATGTTGCAGCAGAGAAGTTTACTTTTTCAATGGTTTAACTAGAATGTGAAAAAAACAAACATTTTTACTGATTTATACATGCAACATGTCATATTGACATAAACTAAAAGCTGCTTGAGTCAGACAAACGATAGTGTGCTCATTAGGCAATAAAGCTATTCTGTACTGGAGATGGACAACAGATGTATGGGAATATGTATATTCCTACTGTAATGTCATGCTGAATAGATATCTTCTGAAGCACTTTCAGTTGTGACAGTGAGAACTTGATGAAGGTGTTAAATTGGGAAAGTGTAATGAGGAAAAATACAAACAAAAGAAATGGACAAGGAAAACATATTTGTATATTTAAAGGTAGTGTTTATTACATCCGACAATAAGAAACAAATGTTAGCTTTCCTTGCAAAAGAAGAACAGATTTTAGGGTAGCTATAAGTAAAGTCTGGATGAAGCTTGGAAGCTTAAATGCAGATTCTACAAAAGGAAAAACAAAACAATCCATAGCAAATGTAAGAGGGCAAACTGGAGGCATATCTTCCTAATTACTAGTGAAATAAATCAGTCTATTATTTCTTTTGAAAGAATCAGATGACAACAACATCTATTCACTGTGAATGGTTCAGTTAATAGTTTTTTATGCCTCATTTATAACATACTTTGGTATAAAGCTACTGAAATTATTGAAGTAGATAGTACTGGAGTGACACATAATTTGCTATTAATGAATATTCTTATTTCTAATTGAAGAGTTTTTCTTTTTCAAAGGAGCACAGAATTAGTGTATCCAAAGCTTATACCATTTGACTTTGAATGCACCATTAAAATATGCTTCATTTTATGATTAGACTGTAGATTGAATGCATCCCTTGTAAAGAGTTTATTTCTTTTGGAATATAGCATGTCAGTTTAACAGTTATTTGGAAGGTACTCTATAACTGAAGCTTGAAGAATCACACCTGTGAAATAATTAAACATCTTGAATTCCCTTGCTGTTTCTTGCAGTAACATAAGTCACATTGAGGTCATCTGGCATTAATAAGGATGTAATGTTTATCCACAAAAAGTCTATGGTCATTTCATATTAATTAAGGGTCACTTGTAAATTGTTACTGTTACATGTGTAATATCTATATTGATAACATTTGGAAGTGTCCACTATTATGAATGTACTATGTCTTTAATATAATAGGACTGTTTAAAATGAATTCAGTATTGCAGGCTCATTTACTGCCACCTAGCAGGTGCTCCATTGTAGTATCTCTATCTAAAGAGACAATTTAAAAAGCAATTTATTTATGTACAAAATTGAAGTTGATAAAGTGGAATATAAATCTTTATCATGTGGGACTTTCACAGTTGTACTCACTATTCTTCAGCATACATAAAAATTCTCTGCAACATTTTAGTGGCAAAATGTGAAAGTACAGTAATTCCTTAGGTATTCATTAAAATAACATTAATCATGGATCTGATGGTACCCGTGTTGATTTATCCTGAAACTTTGTAATTAAAATTAATAAGATTCTATAATTAGTCAGAGTAGGAAAATAGACTTTGACCTAGTTACTTCATATTAATGCTATCAATTAATTCACTTTAATGTTAGAGACATTTTGAGGCATTTAACAAGTGACTGCCCTAAGTATGGATCAAAGAGGTGAAGCTGCAGAAGATAAGAGGTACTTGCATGTACTGGCATTTGCTGATGTTAAAAATTCCTTTAAAGTAATATATATTAAAAGTCCATAGCAGTACTTTCTGATAGACAGGGTTGTTTTCATGTTAACAGATACACTGGGCTTCACAAAACTGACTACTAAGTGCTTTTGGCTGAACTTTCTGGTGAGTAGGGTAATGGTGAGTTAAACTTTCTGATTACTAGGAATCATAAAAGGGAATTCTAATAACAAAAGGTAAACCTGAAGTTTTGTACCTTGGGTTTAGCTTAGAAAATAGCTAAATGACAGATCATGATCTGAAGCCTATTCAAATTATCTGAATTATATCAATCTAACATCACCCGCCACCAACATAACCGTCGTAATTAGGTGCCAAAAACAAGTTCTAACATAGTAAAAAGCTATACTTTTTCATTGTTTGTTTGTTTGTTTTGAAACAAAATACTTTTTTGCATCCCTGACAATCAAACTTTGAATAAGGGCACTGGTTGGAGATCTTTAGACTTTGTTCTTGAAAAAAATACACTGACCATGTTAATAAAATATGAAGCGGGTTCATTTTGTGTTATATGAGGACTGTATGCACAAATATACGTTTAAGGATTATGTAATACCAAATGCACAACCTTAAATTTATTTTTCCACTACAACAAATACAATAGCAAATTAATAGCAAACCCTAAATAAAAACCTTACAGAGAAAAAACATTAAAAATCATACACACATACACACTCTTTCACATATATCTATATCTATATATTCTATAGCTCATTGGTAGCAAATAAGCTGCTAACCAGTTTACCCAATCCCCTTTATTCTCCTTGTATTCTGAGTCTGGTTAGCAGCAGATTGAATCCACCTCCTCTGGAGATGCTGGATGGATCCAGTGTGCTTGTGTTATTTCTTTTTCCCAACTGGTGCTTAGAGCAGGATGTGAACTTCTGGCTGAGAGAAAAGTGATCCAAATTTTCCCTCAATTTCCTTCAGTTCCTGGGACACTATATACCACTTTCTCAGCAGGAGGCAGAGCTCACCCAACCCAGATCACTCAGTGTTTTCAATAGGACAGTCTATGTCAGCCAACCAGACCCTGCCTCTATTTACAGAGAGCTCTCTCAAAACACAGCCCTTTGGGCTTCAACTTCTACATACACTTCAACCTGGTTACTAGGATTGTGTTTCTTTCTACCTTTGATTAATAGGGTCAACAGCCACTACCATATCCTGACTAAGCATACTCAAAAAGGTCTCACTGATCTTCCCAAGATGCCCTTCTATTGTACAAGAGGTTAACACATAAACCTGGAGGCTGAACGAGAAGGAAGTTCAGTGCTAGAGTGGGAGTGGAGTGGGAATGAGTGGAGATATTGGTAGGGAAGAAGAAGCAGCCATGGATGATATGGATGTGGAAAAAAAAATGGGAAAAGAAGGGGGGAGGGAAAAGGGTGGTGCAAAACCAGGAGGGGATGGGATGTTGGAGACGGAGACATAAGAGACAGAAGAGAGTAGGAAGAAGGCAGTGGGGAGAAGGGGGAGGGGAAAGGGCAGTTGCAGCCTTTGTCGCCACAAAGGCCCTTAAAAATTTGGTGTGAGCAACAGGGATAAGGGAGAGTGGGGACAGAGTTGACAACTGCAAGCAGTAGTGTGGAGGAGCTTTAAAGCAGAAGGGATGAGGTATGCTTTCCTTCTCTCTTTCTTTGCCATGGTTTTATGTGTTGTGACTTTAAATGTGAGGAGTTTGTTGACAAAGAAAAGGTGGGACCAAATAATAACAACCTTAAGAACCATCAAAGAGGATGTCATATTTCTCCAAGAGCATGGGATCCCTTGGGAGAATGAATACAGATATCTCAAGAAGAGATGGAAATTGGGGTGGTCATGGTGGGTGGAGACTAATGAAGATAAGGTGGTAGGTGTGGCCATGTTGATTTAAAAAGCCAGAGATCAAAGTTAAAAAGGTGCAGGGAGGTGGAGGGAAGAATGCAGAGGGTGTTGATGGAGGCAAGGGTGGTGGTGGTCGAATTGTTTAATGTATATGCTCTTGTGGAGAGGGATGGGTGCTATTTCAAAAGCTGGGAATGCATGCACTGCATGGGGAAGGCATGGAGTTATAGTTATTGACTTCAATTGTATAATTAAGAAAGGAGACAGAGGAAGGGAGGGGGAGTTGAATAGTTTGTTGAAAATGTTGAAGAAAGTAATTAAGGAAGCAGATTTCAAGGATGCATGGGGAGGAGAGAAGGTGTTCATGAGAGTGGAGCTAGGGGAAGGGAAAACTTCATGGATTGATTTTGTATTAGTCTCAGAAGGGGTGGTGGTGCGCAGAAAGAATTACAGGATGTGGGCGGCTTTAGTGACCATTGAGTGTTATGGGTGGAGATGGGAATGCGTGGATGTAATGGGAAAGAGAAGGTCATTTGGAAGTTGAATGTCCAATTGCTCCAAGAAGAAGAGGTGTGTAGAGCTTTTATGAAGGCATATGAATGATGGAGAACTTTAAAGAATTGTTAGAAGAGTAGGTGGGAATATATGAGTATGATTAAAAGAAGAACATGTACATTTTTCATGAACATTGGTAGAAGAAGAGTGAGGGAGAATGTGAGAGAGTTAGAATGGTGACAAGAGAGGATGCATTGTTTGATTGAGGAAGTGGGGAGGGGGGAAAGGTGAAAGAACAACTGGATGAGGCAAAAGTGAAGGCTGAGGAGTGGTTCAAAGAGAAAGCTATGAGAAAATATTCTTAGCTAAGGTACCATGGCTGAAGAAAGGGAAAGAATGGAGTCTATACATTGCCTCAGGAATCAGGAAAGTAAGGGCAGAGTCGGAAAGAGTGAGAACAGAGGTTAGTGATTGTGTGGAAGGGCAGAAGGAGGTCTGATGGTAGTGGCAGTACAAATCTTCTATGAAGATTTGTATAGAAGGCAAAAGATTGATAGTGAGTGGGTGAGGAGGTTCTTGGAAACCATTACAGAAAAGGTGGAGAGAGGGAAGAGGGATGAATTAGGAAAGGAAATAAAAATAACAGAGATGGAAAAATGTTTGAAAACTTTTAAGGGGAATAAATCACCAGGGAAGGATGGACTCCCAGCTGAAATTTACATGAAGAAAAGGAGATCGGGGAAGCACTTGAAGCCAGGTAGTAATGCTAAATTACAAGGAGGAGGATAGAGAGTGCCTAAAGAACTGAAGACTGATAATTCTGTTGAAGACTGATTACAAATTGTTGGTGAAAGTAGTAGCAATAAGGTTGAAAAGTGTATTTGGACAGGTAATACAGGAGGATCAAATGTGCAGTGGAAGGGAGAAGGATTGAACTGCACTGGTGTTAAAGGATGTATTAACATATGTGCAGGAGAGAAAGTGGAATACAATGCTAGCAAATTTTAATTTGGAGAAAGCATATGATAGGATAGCGCATGACTTTTTGTTTGAGGTGTTGCTGAAATTTGGATTCCTGGAAAATTTGGTTGGATGGGTGAAATTGTTGTATAGTAGAGCACAAAGTCAGGTGTTTGTAAAGGTAATTTGAACTACGCTTTTCAAATCCAAATGGGGCTGAGACAAGGATGCCCCTTGTCACCCAGGATTTTTATATGTGCTATGGAATTGCTACACAGAGGATAAGAGGGGATAAGATAATCAGTGAAATTAAAGTGCTGGGGGCATGGGAGGGGGAAGTGAAATGTACACTCTATATGAATGATATTAAAGTGATGGTAAGAGACACTGTATCATTAGAATAGGTATTGAAACATGGAAGATTATGGGGAAGCTTCAGGGGCTAAAGTAAACAAAGCCAAGGTTGAAGTGTTGGGGGTTGGAAATTGGAGAGATTTGGGGAAGTAGGAGGTGAGAGTAGTAGGGAATAATTTGACAATTTTAGGGGTAGTATTTGATGTGGAGGGGAAGGGAACAAAAGAATGGGAAGAAGTAGGGACATGAAGGAGACAGATTATGGAGTAAAAAGGTTTGTCATTTTTGGGGAAGGTTAAGTTAGTGAAGCAAGTGATATTACCAATTTTGTTGTTTTGGGGAGTAGTGTATCCTCTATCATGGATTCAGTGTAGGAAGATCCAGAGACAGAATAGTATATTCTTTTGGGGAGGTAAGACAGAACAAGTTGTAAGAAAACAGTTATATAAAATGCAAGAGTGTGGAGGATGGGAATTGCCAGATATAGACTTTTATTTGTGCACATTATGTAAGGATGGTGATGAGAGAGAAGTTGGAGGGGGTTGGGAAAGTGGGAAGTTTTTGCAGGTTTTGAGCAGGGAAATGGATGCAGAGTTTGGGATTATATGGGACAGGAGAATGGGTTTGGAAATTACTGATGTACTATGGGAGGGCAGAAAACCTTATTAGAGTACAAGGTTTGGAAGGACTGAGGATGAAGGGCTTCAGAGAACATGGAAGGATTTTGAAGATCACAGGGAACTGTAATAAGGTAACAGAGTGGGGAGAGTTGATGGAACAGCAGGTAAAGATAAAGGGGTTAGGGGGAATGGGTAAAGATTTTAAAGGGGAGCACGTGAACGTAATATGGACTATTGTGAGGAAAGTCTTGGCACTATGAGAGATTCAACATGGGGATTGGGAAGAACAGCAACGTGTTCATCGGAGAAGTGTGAGGGAAGAAAAGAAGCTGTTGTGCATTTACTGTGGGAATGCTTTTTTGCAAGGGAGATACGGAGGAGGGTACAGAGATTTTTTACACATTTCAGAGTTGAGTAGCAAGATAAACTTTGAGACAGTGATGTATGGTTTATGTAAGAAAGGGGGTAAGATGGGGGTGTGGGCGATTTGTATAAAGGTAGCACTGTGGAAAGTACAGAACTTGTTGGTATTAAAAGGAAAGGACTGTCCAGTGAAGGAATGCTTACAGTTTGCTCTGTTTGAGCTCAGCTATTGCATGAGATAAGATGAAGAGGAGGAAGAAGAGAGTAAGAGGGAAGGGGCTGGGAGAAAAGCTGACTGGAGATATTTAGTGGTGTAAGAGCAAACTTGAGAGAAGTAAGGGGGATCATCTTGGAGATGGTATAATGATGGTATATGATGCTGTGAGGGGGAAAAGTGAGAGTTAACGTTATGTTGTTTATTCTTTAATGGATGTCACATGTAGATATTTCTGATACATTTGGGTTTTTAATACATTTGTTTCTTATTAAAAAGATCTAAAAAACAAAGTTAAAGTTGTGGCAGAATAACAACAAATAAAAATTCCAGAGAGCCCTCACAAAATCACATTCAGTTCACCATTACCTCTAGCTAGCTCTTCATGTTTCTTATCATTGGTGGGAAAAGTTAGAATCTGGACTGTAGCATAGTTAGTTGCTAACTCCCTGAAATACAATTGCATGTTGATTGTTGTACTTTAGTAAGGCTGTGTTTATAATGCATAGGAATAAATTATATAAATGAATATACATTGATCCCAGTTTATCTAAATACAGTACATTGCATTTGCTTAACTAGTGTAAACAAAATAGAGTGGCTGATTTTTTTTTAGTGAGGGAGGGGTGTAGTCACAGCATATAGGCACTAAATTTAGTACTTAGTGAATCCAGTGCCTCCAATCAATATTTAAAGAGGTACAGTTCTATTTTACTGCTTGAACTAGAAGGTTTATCAGTAAAATCTCATCTGCTTTTCCTTTCTTAGTCATTGTCAGCAACATGCCAGTGCATAAGAGATTCTTCCATATGTTCCCATAGACAATATAACTTTTGTCATAACTGAAGTGCTTGTTGGTTACTTTGCCAAAAAAAAAAACCTGTGTAAGGAGACATTGGGGAGGACAGCTACTAGGTGTAGAACAACACATTTAGCCATCTAGAGTTCTGTACCTTCCATTTGATAAAAAATATAACATTTGTTATACCTTACACTGCTGACACAATTATACTATGTTGACATATATACTGGACCACATGCATTAAGTTTTTAAGAACTAGGAATAACTTCCTAGCTTCATAAGCCTCTCTTCAAAGGATACAGAAATGTCATTGTCATCAGTCTTGCCAGTCCATGAACCCTCTTGAACTAGCTTAGCTATTTATGGACGACTTGATTCTCCAAATCAATCTCCTTCCTTTGCATTGTATTCAAAGTTAATTGCCTTTTGTTTTTAATTGTTGTTCCTGAGTTTTGTTTTTAATTGTTGTTCCTCAGTTCCTTATTAGTCCCAAATCATTTATTTCTGTCATACCCCCTAGTCTCTGAACTTCTGAAGAATTAAAAAATATATACTGAGGGCAAATTCTAGAACCTGCAACATTAGGAATCCAGGGCTGCTCTGCTGAACTACATTAATGTCAGATGTTAGAACCCTGCAGAGAGATATAAAATTATTTTTGTGACTAAGTTAATCAGAACAGGTGAAAGTCCAATGGGTTTTTGCTTGGAGGCTGGGAAAGATTTTTTTCTTTAAGCTAGAGAGCAGGGACAGGAGTGGTCCTGGAAGAAAAAAAAGTTGGATACAAATCTCATCCATGGATAATTCCAACATTTGTATTTTGCTAAGGTTAAAAGCAAATAGCAAGAAGAAGCAAGTTTTGCACCCTGGAGAACTATGCAATTATGTGCCTATGCAATTTTGTGCATTAAAGGCATGACCATGCATAATTGCATAATTTAACCGTGCTTGGCTCTGTGCCTCCATCTGCATGACTGAACAGCTGGAGAGGGAGCTCCTACCTGCAGAATGAGGGGTTGGGTGTGGGGGTGCATGTGGGTGGCCGTGAGGTTTGTGGGTGAGTGTGGACTGCACATCATCAGGCCAGGTGAGCTCCACACCTCCACATAGGGCTTCCAGTACTCCAGTGGAAAACAGCATGTGGAGGCAAGCAGGAGTTGGCTTGGCCCAATGGTACACAGCTCCTGCTTGCAGTGTGGTGAATCCCATATGTTGGTATGCAGCTAGCCCGGTGAAGGCAGATGCTAATGGACTGGGTTGACTCCGTGACAACAAGTGCAGGTCCTGGGACTCAGCCAGAGGTGCTTCCTTCTGAGGGCTCTTCTTGCCATTGCTGTGAGTGCCCCAAGGGCCTGCCACCTGCTACTACTGAGCCACCAGCAATGGTGGCTGTGCATTAGGGGTGGGGGGAATCTGTGGTAGCAGGGCCCACACCCACCTATGATTCCCACGCACAAACTCCCACACCCCTTCACAACTCTCCCAACAAATCCAACACCTTTCCACAACCCCTCCACACATCCATACCCCTCACACCCCTTCACAAATGACAGCCATATGCACACAACCCACCCCATCCCTAACCATACAAAACACCTGCATATATTTCTGAAGAAAGTTCAAATAGTGTCATATTTAGTTTAATGTTTAAAAAAATTAAAATATAATTAATTTTGCATAATTTTGGACTTTCCTGCACATAATTTTGAATTTTTCTGTGCATAAATCCCTGGGTTGTAAATTTTGTATAAGATTCCATTTGAGAAGGGGCAAGGCATCACTAGTTCATAACTTTATAAATCACTTTTGCAAGGTATTTCCTGGTCATGTCAATGTTTTCTTTTTTACAGGTTAAATTTTCACCAGCTTTTTATGTTTCTAATCTTTGGAGAATGAACCAAACCAGCTTACCTTGTTACTTGGATAGTTGAGAATTGGTGTAATTCTTGTCCTGCATGATACAGTTTCTAAATCACCAGTGATCTCTTTCTTGCATGATAAGTATGGTATTTTCTACTACTCCAGATGGGGATTACATATAGTAACAGTATCATTCCTTTTAATCTGTAGTAATTTAATGTTAGCACTGTGTATTGCGGTATTGTACAAACATTGATTACATTAATCATTTATTGATATAATGATATCTCTGTGAACCTAGAGCAGTGGTGCTCTGCCTTCTGGCACAGCAGGCTAGATAAATGGTGCAGAGCCAGTCCATAGTCTGAATTGATCCTGGCTTAATTCTGTGTACCAGATCCAATGCAGAGCTCAATTTTGATATCCATATGCTGGCCTGACCCCACCAGATCTGGTGGTGGATTGTCCCTGTGTGCCAACTTTATTGCACACAAGCACAATCTAGCTCACAGGGCCACATCATCCAGCTTGCAAGACTCCCTATGGGTCCAGAAATTTGGAAGAAGGGACCAGCAAATAACACTGCTATTGTACCCTGCCACCAAGTTTCAGATCTGTGCATCTCCCCATGGGCCAGATCTGACCTGCAGATCAAAGTTTGATCACCACTGCAGTAATGCATAAGTATGGCACTACCAGGTCAGACCAATGGTCCTTCTATCCCAGGATCCTGTCTTTGACAGTGGCAAGTAATAGAAGTTGTAGAAGGGAGATACTCTAACTGTAGCCTGTCTATGAATGGAACATATCTAGATTGACCCCATCTCCTGTCATACCTTCCCTGTTGTCAACCATATCAACCATTAGCAGATGCATGACAAACAGGTCCAGGGAGGTGATACTTCCCCTCTATGCAGCATTGGTTAGGCCACAGTTGGAGTACTGCATCCAGTTTTGGGTGCCACACTTCAAGAGGGATGTGGACATCTTGAGAGGGTTCAGAGGAGGGCTACTCATATGGCTAGGGGCCTGTAAGCAAAGCTCTATGAGGAAAGATTGAAGGCCCTGAATCTCTTTGGCCTCCACAAGAGAAGACTGAGTGGTGATCTTGTGGCTGCCTGCAAATTTATTGTGGGCTGTAGGGACAGCAATACGAGATGCTCTGTTTACCAGGGCACCCTTTGGAGTAGCTAGAAACAATGGCCACAAACTGATGGAGAGCAGATTTAGGCTAAACATCAGGAAGAACTTCTTTATGGTAAGGATTACCAAAATCTGGAATGGGCTTCTAAGGGAGGTGCTGCTTTCCCCTACCTTGTAGGCCTTTAAGAGAAGGCTAGACATGCACATGACTGGGCTCATGTGACCCAGCACTCTTTCTTGCCTAGGGCAGGGGGTCAAATTTGATATGTTGCTGAGGTCCCTTCTGACTCAAACATCTATGAATATCAGAATATCATCTTTGGTTGTTCTGTTTAACAAATCCTAATGGACCTATCACTGTCCCATTTGGTCCAATCCCTCTTTTAAACCTGGTTATAATGTCTGCTTCTACAACCTTTTGTGGCAATGAGGTTTACAAAAAATCCCTGCACTTATTGCAGTCAATGGAAAAACTTTCATTTTACACCAGTGGATGTTTTATCTAGTCTAAGTGTTTGATTTGTTAGGTTTTTATCATTATCAGTATATCATTATATTATTAATTTGAGGAAAAGTTCCATTTTCTATTCAAATCTATTCTTCTCTGGGTGCAGACTCTATGTAAAGAATGGCAATAATGAAATTTCACTCACACCCAGCACCCACACTCATTTTATGTTAGCAGATAATGCATTAAAGTGTGCCAGCCCAATGGTACTGAGACATAGTACAGTAGTTTTTGGAATTCTTTGAAGCAGAAGTTGTCATTATTTTGTTCAGGCTCATCTGATATAGACAGACATTTAACAAGGGTTACATCCTACATAGCTATTGAACTCTACATGCATGTATGTTGATTTTGAACTGGCTTTTATTTTCTTTGGGTTCATAGTCTTATGTATTTTCCCATTATAATTTTGCATTTAAGGAAAAATAGGGGAATCCTTCCGCTGATTTTATACCAACTGTAACACACCAGAGTTGTAACCCAAAGGTCTGTAGTCCTGTGGAGAAAGTTTGTCTTTTATTGTGAATGGTTGTGTTCAAATTGTGTTAATATAAATTGTAATGAGGTAACATCTTTTACTCAACAGTATATTCATAAATTGATTCTTACAATTCTTTAAAGGAAAATTCAGGAAGGAAGCAAAATTATCTTAACTCAATGTTTTGTTCAGTAATCATTTAGGTTCAGGTTATCCAAAAAGAAATTCCAAGGCCAAATGTATCACACGGAAACTCATGGCTCTCTTCCGGTTTCTTGCTGCAGATGTGGAAGAACAGCCTGAGAAACTGATCCGGAATGTTCCAGCTAGATATCGTTGGAAAACTTGTGGCAAAATGTCAAGTATGTTTCATTATATAGTGGAGACTGGTTTTGATAAGATTTTTTTGGACGGAGAAGACTCCCATTTCCACAGCCAAGGCTACTGCCCCATGATGTAGAAAATCCTGGTTCAGATATGGAATCTGCTTGATTCAGAGTGATTGGAGATAAACCCCCAGCCCCTGCTCCTATGAATCAGTCAGAGCTGGGACTTGAATTTAATTTTTCTACATTCTAGGTCAGTGTCCTAATCAACAAGTTTCAAACACATTGGGGGAGGAAGAAAAAAAGAGAGCTTGGACTTCAGAAAATAATAAAAACAGATGGCAGAATTCTGACAGTTCGTTTTTTCAGGAAAATATTTCAAAGACTTTGCTTTCATTCTAATATTCAACACAAACTAATTCTAAAACCTCAGCATTTCTCATGGAACAGAATTATCTTCCTCCAGCCATCATCTGTTCCCTACTCAGCTACTAGTAATCATCTCACTTAGGAGACTGCTTCAGAAGCATAACATCATGTCAAATAGCATAATATTGTTAGGACTTGAGTTTTGTTCCATCATTGACTATTTTTATTGATGAGGTCACCCTTATAATTAATTTCTGTTTTCTAAGCATCACAAATATTCCCAGCTTCCTTGGGATATAATGATTTATCAGGATATGGCTGCTAGTGTTACTTAATTGTAAAGTGGAGATTGATCTTGTTGAGTCTGTTTTTATTATTTTCCAGATCTTAATGCAAGGAGACATAATATATGAAAATATCCTTCTTTAAATTAATAACATATAGGCTCAGTCTCTTAATTGTTAAATTGTTGCTGAAAATATAGAGGTTTGATTGGGAAGTACATTTTTGATTTGTCCATGTAATTAAATAATCTTCTATTACTGCACATTCCAATTTGATTACAAAACTAGCAATACAAGATAGAAATGGAGCTAGAAAAGATATGTACTGAATAAAATGAAACCTTTTAAAAAGTAATTCTAGGTCAGGGTAGGCGATTATTTTGAGCAGAGGGCCACTTACTGAGTTTTGGCAAGTGGTCAAGGGCCTCATGGGTAGCCCTGCCCCTTGAAAGGTGCTCTGCCCCCTGGTTGCCATCTTGTGACCAGAAGTCCCACCCTCTACTGCCTGACCTTTGTCACCAGAAGTTTCTCCCCTTGTCCCTGTAAGTACTCCTTTCAGCAAGGGATTTTGCCATCTCAGAACCAGAAAAATACCAAATTATTTTCTAGAAAGTGATCATCTACAACATTGATTTGATTTCAAAAAATATTTTTGTCCTGATTTACATAAATTTGTGTAGAGGTGACTGCACATGTATTTGTGTGTACGCAGAGGTGACTGCACAATAGCTTAAAATGAAGTCATATGCTTGTATATTGTGGGGGGTACTTATAGGTTTGTGGGGGCTGTGGGTGTGTGGGTATGTGGGGAGGGTGGCTGGGGTTTGTGTATGGCAGTGCAAGGGGAGGCATAGGTGCATGTGTATGGAGGGACACGCATGTGGGACTCACCCTATGAACACACACACACACACACACACACACACACA
>JAGPOW010002673.1:13349236-13359247 GCA_030014935.1 Caiman crocodilus
ACACACACACACACACACACACACACACACATACACACACTGCCCCTGTGACTGCACATGCATGCATGCATGCACGCGTGCGCGCACACACACACACACACACTATGACATGTGCCTACAGACATGCACATACTCTGCCCCTTGTGCCTGCTGACATGTGTGTGCTTACACTACACACCCCTACCAATGTGGTCCCATGCTCCGCCGTCCAGGGATGCAGCCGGCAGCCACATCCATGTGGTACTGTAGTAGGGCCCGGGCAGGAAAGCAGGGAACTGGCTGCAGGTGGGTGAGGCTGGGCTGCTCAAGCCTACAAGTCTGCTGAGGGCTCCCTCTGAGGGGTCTTACTCCTCCTTGCTCCAGAAAGCTTTGATAGGGAGCCAGCACAAATAAATATTAATTTACTACATTTTTTACAAGCTCTGAGGGCCAGATAGAATGGCCTGGTGGGCCGAATCCGGCTTGCAGGGTGTATTTTGCCTACCCCTGTTCTAGGTCATATCCCAGGTCTACCCCCTTTTTAACTTTTGTACTGTGAGTTTTTCAGAAAAGGAACTGGTTTCTTCCTTCATCTTTGTACAACTAGTCTCTTTTTAATATTTTGTACAGCAGCAAGTGCTTTGGGATACTGTAGTAGCATTAACACAGGCTTTCATTTTTTGCTTGCTTTCTGGAGACCAGCTAAATTATTGCTGTTATTTTTTTCCTTTTTGCTCCATCTCTCATTGCTCTTCTAGGTGGACCATTTATCATTCAGAGAGTTTTTTTGTTTTTCATTTTAACCAAAGGAAGAATTCTGGCTACATTCATTTTTATCTATATTACTGGAATTTTCTTCACCTGCTTGACCTCCTCATCTAGTCAATCTCTCCCCAAGGTTAGAGTATGATAATTACCATGTGATTTTGCATATAGCATGCCCCAATGTATACTATTCACATTGTTTTTGAAAGCACTGAAAAGAAAAAAAAAATCTTCCATGTGGAAACTGGGCACATCTACATGAGATGTTTACCGCAGAGCTGACTGATTAGCTCAGCAATAAATGTCTTAGCATTTACATGTGTGGCCCTATTAAGCCATAGTAAACTAACAAACTTTTCCTTAGGATAGTACTTGTAGATAATAATGTTATCCTACTGCGGCATTCTTTAGTGCATAGCAACACACATGTAGATGCTGACCTGACTGGCTGGAACAAAAGGATGCTTCAGTGCAGGGACTGCCTGCTGGCTAGCCCTGGACTGAAGCACCCTTGTGCTCCAGTCAGTTCCTCCACAGCATGTTGAGCTGGGTTAGAGCAACCCTGGGATGGCAGGCTAACACCCTGGGCTTCCTGCCAGCTGGGGCTGCTCCGCCCCAGCTCAGTGTGCTGTGGTCCTGGGTGCATATTCAAATAGTATGCCTGGGAGCAATAAATTCTGGCATGATATGTTATTGCTGCATGTTATTTGCATGTGTAGATGCATCCACTGAATAATAGCATCTAGAAACCTAAGATGGCTGAGGCCTGTAGAGTGGCATGGTGATGTCAGATCCTTGTTCAGTGTCCAACCCTATTCTTTATCTCCAGGATCATGTGCTGGGTGGGTCTGACCCAGTCTACTGTGTCAGTGGCTGTGGGTCAGGTCTCAGGTCTGCTGCCATGCACTAGGTCTAGCCACAGACTGGTCCCAGCTCCGGCTAGATCTGCTGTGCGGTGCCATGTCATCTAGCCAGGAGACCTCCCATGGATTCCAAGGCCAACCCAACTAATGATACCACTACACCCACACCACCAAATTTCTGGACTTGTGGGGTTCCCTTTTTCTTGCATACCCTAATTTTTCACTAGCTGGTTTTGGGAAATCAGCTTCTTGATTTTGGGAAACCAAAGGGGCAGGTCATCTGCAAGAAAACATAGTATTTTGCATACCTCTCCTATTTCTATGAATTATAGGTATATACATCCATGGGTTCAGAGTTGCATGATGCAGACTTCCTCTCCATTCCGCCCTTTGCAATTAAGTATGAACATCTCATAGCACCTATGGAAGATCCCCAAATATTAGCCTCTTCCCCATGTGACATATAAGTATCTCATACCCACATGTGCAACTTTGATTCATCCATTCTCTTCTGTAGTTAATCTGAGCACTTCATGATACTCTAGGGAGATGTTTGGGAGGTTACATGCAAATATGAGCTTCTGAATGCATCTGGGGAGTCTTTGACTTAATTTTGGTCTCCTTAAGTACATTCATCAGGGTGCTGATCACACAGTTAAAAAATATAAAAAATGAGATTTGTATTACATGTAAGGATTTTTAACAAGGACTTTGATAATTGGCTAAAGAAACATAGTTGTCATTCTTGTCTAACAAAACAAAAATGGGACCTAAAAACTGTTATTAATGTTCAGGTAACTTATTCCTGCTTTTGCAACAGTGAAAGTGCCAGTTTGTTTCCCTGTCTTTGGTTGGAAAACATTGCTGTGAAATAAAAAGCTTCTTGTTAGAAAGTGTCTCATAGCAAAACTGTCACCTTTAGTCCTCTTGGTAGATATCCTTTTTGTTCAGAATAGTAGCTTTCAGATGCATGTTGTCAACTAAAACAATCATATCCAGATGTGCCGGTAGAGGCTTCATCAGGGCCAGCTAGGTGTTTCACTTGTACTTGGGCCACTGAGGAGCTGTGGCCACCTGAAATGAAAAACTGTAGCCAGTTGGAATGTTACTAGAAATCTCCTGGAATAACAGAGCTGAGCATGGTCACCAGGGAGTTATCAGATTTGCTGACCCTGGTATTGCTCATTATGTCAAAATAGTAGCTGAGTAGTCACCCAGTGTTGTTTTCACACCAGCTGTTGGGCTGAAGTTGTGTTGCCTAGTATTACAGTATGTGCTCATAAACCCATCCTCCCCATTTCAGATTTTCACATTGTTTGGTCGCCCAAATGGAAGAAATGTATGGACTCCTTGAAGATGTGAGATTTTAAAGCAGTGGCAGGGAGTGTGGGCCTTATATTTTTATCATAAATGCTTGAGGGGAATTAAGTGCGAGGAGGTAACAGTAGGAATAAAGAACATAAAGAACCTAAAGGACATGCAGGAATAAGGTAACCAAACTGACCCTTTTCGGGTCAGTTTTAGCCCAACTTCATAGACCACCTATATATACTAGGACAACTGAATGTAAATCCTTGAATAATAAAATGATTCAAGTAATAAGAGGTAATTTCTTTCTAAAGCCCAAATATAATTTTAAGACTCCAGGGTTGTTCCCTTTTATAATTCACTTTAACATTTTCAAATTATGCGTAGTAAAATTTGAAAATTATAGGCAAGGATCAGATATTCAAGAAACCATCCTGTCAATGCAGTGAAAAAATAGGGAACTGAAAAACAGTGAAAGTTAAGATGAGTCTCAAAAATGAGAAATAATATGTTGAATAGCAAATAATTTATGCAAAATGTTACAAAATCTAAGATGCTAAATAAATAACCAATACAATGTACTCTATTTTGACATTTTTTCCATTTAAAAGATAGTGAATGCAAATTCCTTTCTTAACAATATTCTGAAGGTATTTTTTTTCTTATAATAGTTGCTTTATACTTTTGTACAAATAACTGAACTGCAATTTTAAATTTCAGTTTTATGCTTGAAGCAACACTAAAATATAGTGGGAGAAACATTCAGAAAAATAGATATATGGTTATATAATTTTTCTTTATTATAAAAAAGTTGCTAGTATTATATGAAACTCATGTCCCAACTTTTGAAAGCCACATATTTCCCTTCCTATTTTTAACCAGTCAGCATGGCGTATGGATTTTCTGATTTATGTAATTTTTCATGATTTCATGAGTATGCGATAATTAAATTGATCTTAATATGGTATTAGAAGAGATTTTTGAAGCTTTAAAACTTGAAGAATAAAATATAAGAATTCTTCAATCCAAAGATCAAATGCTAGTTAAATCAAAAGATGATATATTTTGCTATAGATTTAATATTACTATTTTAATATTTAAAGATCTTTTTTGGTAAATTGAACTACCATAATATTAAGAGATTATTCATCTTTACTTTTTTGTTTTCCAGATTAATGCATATTTTTTAACAAAGGTTAGTGTTTCACCTTTTGAGAAATATTTTAAGTGCTAGGAGTAGTTTAACTCTACACACAAGGGACAGATTACTGTTTGATGGCTTGTTCCTGTCCCCACTGATGTCAATGGCAATTGACTTTAATAGAAGTAGAGTTTGGCCCTAATGCCCTACTTGAGAAATTTTAATGTCATATTCAAAATGCTATGTTGTGGGTAAGAAGAAAATCACTTAAGTTTTTTGTGCATCTTCTTCAAGAAGAAGGGTATTTATGTCCGAAAGCTTGCAAAGAACAATTTTTCCAATTATTTAGTTGGTCTAATAAAATAGATCACATTTACCCAAAGAACCTTGTCTTCTTCAAGATGGCTTTTCAAATGATTTCTAACATTTACAGATGAAACCTTTAAATAAAATTCAGAGATGCCTGAGTTGGCAGGTATTTCTTTCAGAGAAAACCTTGTAGAGATAGCTGACTACCTTATGACTACCCACCCACTTGATGATGAAATGCAATGAAACTTAACACAACTTTATCCTTGGCAATTAATAGCTGCATCTTCTAAGGGTATGAAACCTCATTGCTGTGGTTACTGCCTTTGTCTCCATTGTTGTTTTGTCCACAGTTCATTTTTTCTTTACTACAACAGTACACAAAGGAATAAAATAATGAGCAATTCATTCAGAAACGTGTTGTTAAAATATCCCTCTTTATCATTACATTTCACTGCTTTAGAAATCAGGCTGTAATTCAAGGCATCAGTTAAGTCTGAGAAGAACTGTTAAAAAAATTCTTTGAGTTTTCATTTATAAGAAAACTTGTCTATGTATTGAAGAATCTCTCACAAGCGTGAACAATTAAACCATCCTTTTGGTTAATGTATTATTTCTGGAACAAGTAGATAAAATTCTACGCAGTAAGCATGGTAAAAATCATGTTCTGCACAGCACAGAATTTTAGAGAAAAGTTTTCTGGGCACAAAAGCAGTAACAAAACAGACCCTACAAAACAACATAACTGAATAACACAAGAAATAACTTTTGTTAATTTAAAACTTTAGAAACTGAAATTTGAAAAGTAAGATATAATTAAATTATGGTACTGTACATACCAGCTGCTCTTGGTAATTGAAACTTTACAATATGAAAAATACATTACATCTGTACAGATTTACAGGTAGGTAGGATGAGTTTTGAAAAAAGATTCACTTTAAGTGTTATACTCTGCTTTAAGTCAAAAAATACTGCACAACTTAGCTAATTACAAATTGTAGACTTGAAACAATTCATGTCCTTATCTGTAACTCTTGGTTCTTCTTTTGATCAAATAGGGATTTTAAAATCCATATCAGAATGTCTCCATTATTTTGTAATTCATCTTACACCAAGTTTGGTTGCAGACTTCTGCTACAAGTAAAATAAGTTATGCCAGTGGCTGATTGTGTTCACTGATTCGTGCTGTTGTTGTTATTGTGCTCAAATCCAGATCAGTCTCTAGGTGTGTTTCCATTGTTTCTTCCTGTGCATTCAATTCATAGGGCTTATGAGAAAGAAGTTCATGATGTACGCCACAGTAACTTATTGTTGGCTGGTCGTATGCTAGAAATGTTGAAACATTCATAGATAAAGGTATCTGGGGAAAAAATGAATATGAAGGATAGTTAACAAAAGACATATCAACTTTTGTGTATGTGAATCTGTTGGTCAAGAAAATGATTATTTGAAAACATTGGCTAGAGGCATGCTGACTGAGAATTCCCATACGTATATATCTTTGTTAGTGTTGTTCAAAGCTGGTTGCCTAGTCCTGGGCCTGAGTATTTATATGTAGAAGTGTGTGTGAAAGTGCACACATGTGTACTGAGATGGTCTTATTGATGAAGACCAAGACAAATAAGCTTCATAATGTATGAATTCAATGCTAGAAAATATATAGTGGAAGGTACTACTTAGTGGGACTATGCAATTAATACTACCTATTTGCAAAGCTATGGAATCTTGCACGTAGAATTTGCCTGGCTTCCCAACTGTAAGTGACTATAGGATCTTTCTTGAATATATCATACTTCATCACATCTTTTCAATGTAGACAAATATTTAGAGACTATCATGTTTACCTAGATTTGTGTCCAGTATAAATTTGAAACATCTAGATTTGTATCCAGTATAAATTTGAAACCAGCAGGACTCTACAAGTAAGAGGCCAGATGATGAAACAACTGCCACTAACTTGGAAGTTTCTTCCTCCCCACCCCATGATTTGATTTTATTTTAAACTGACAAGTCATTCACGTTTTCTTTCTTCTTTGACTGGTTTTTTTCAGTCTAAGAATCTGAAATATACAGTTATCTCAAATACACCTCCGATTCAGAGATGAAAAAGATAAATCTGTAGATTATAACAATTTCTACCAATAATTCTTTCACACTATAAAAATATCTGTTTGAAGGATGAAGAATACAAAAGATGGGGTTCACATTAAAAAGGATGTTATGAGTCATGCATATTCAGTATTTTTATTTAACACCCCCCACACACACATAGATTTCCAGTTGGTTATAAAACTTAAGTTTTCTATATGCTACAGACTTATCATATTTTACTGTTCCTTTGCTACTTTAAAATGCATACTTTCTGAAGACTGACTGATGATTGATAGAACTAAGTTTGAGGGTACTTGCAGCACCCAGATGCATATTTAATGATGGCTGCTACCGTCTGAGTCTGATGTATTTCCTTTTCTAATTATAAAAAACTAATTCTAAATATAAGGTGAATAAGGAATGAATGTGATTAAATATTGATGTATTAACTGCATGATGTATATTTGGGATGGCTTTATCATGTAAACAGGGATCTTTTAAGATTATTGTAAAACCCTATATCGTTAATTTGTTATAGCCCACAGTACATGCTTTGTCTTTTACTTAACATTTTTGACTGATTCCATGTAAAAAAAAAGTATGACTCCTTGAGTCTTGAGTCTCTGTATGGACTAATATAATATGAATAAGAAGTCAGTGCTGACTGCAGAGTGTAAACCCCAGTTCAGGAAAGCATTTAATCACATACTTACATTCAATTGACTCAGGTTGCCCTTTGGCTCCTTTAAGAAAATGGCAACCTTATTATTGACAATATTTATCTGGCATCAGGAATATATGAAAAAACAGTCTAATTTACTGGATTACAGCAATTATTTTCTAGTCTCTTAAATTTTAATGAAATGATTTCCTCTGCTGTTTTTCACTCTTTGGTTTTAGTGTAGTAGCGCAGTGCTGCAATATGAATCATTCTATTTAATATAACTATAAATGTTTTCATTAACTGTATACATGTCCTTCCTTTTGAAAAATGGTAAACTCTTAACCTAGTTTTCTCGATGCTTATGCTAAGGCTTCTACTCATGCTTGAAAAGCATCTTGGTGGTTATGGTATTCCTTCTGGAGGGAAGAGCTTTGGTTTGGATGACTGCTTCCAAGACTGCTTTTACATTTTACAATAGTCATTGCTTGAGAAATGGAAAAAACCTATAGCAAAGCCATGAGCCCTGAACTCCACAGGCACTCCCAAGGCTGTTCATGCCTTTTTTGTTGTGTAATCATCACTTGAAAAATAGAAATACCCTTTTTAACAGGATGGGATCCCAGGGCTGTCCTCTCCAAAAGAGAGGGCCAAAACTGCTAGTGTTATATAGACAGAATCTACACTACTTACTCTTCTACTTCACATTGACTTTTGCACTCTTGGCTACCAAGTCTTCCAGCTTCAACTGAAAGAAAGGGAAGTACCCTGACATAGTTTTTCTTATTATTTGCTACTTTTTTGCACCTGGGTGTTTCTAAATCACTCTCTGGAAGACTTCCTGTTCTCTGTATAGAGACTCTGTATTGACCCAGAGAGGGGTCAAAAGACTCTATGCTTCCTGTTCTCTGTATAGAGTGCCTAGCTGTTAAAAGCTGAATCACTCTTAGGCATCTCTGAAGTTTCTTCATTTAATCTATAGGGATCTTTGACACCTACGGGTTATTTTGAATCATCCTCTTAGGGCATATTCTCAAAAGCTGGACAGGACAAATCCTAAATCAGAGCCCTTATATTTGGCCTTTGTATTTAATTTCATAGTTAATATGCAGTGTGTAGTCTGTGACTCTATACTGGGTTTTAGCTTTTAGTTATTTATTTCTAGTAGTCCACTGACAACTAATTAAGCTGTCCACCCACAGTGCTGAATTGCAAATCATCCGTGCTCTACAATGTTGTGTCTGTGCCTCAACCTGTCAGAGACTTACTAGCTAAAGAATGGTCACTCTCTAGGTAGATCTGTATCTTTATTAACTAGTTCAAAGCATGAGGACTCTGCATCCATAGGTAAGGATGTTAAAAAAATATGCATAAGCTTTGATCAGAAAGCATCCCTATTAAAGTTAATTTTATTTATGACATTTGAAGAACTAAAGGGAGATGTAGAGTGGAGTTAATGTATAATAGCTAAAATATCTCTGTAATGAATCCATAACACAAACTTCCAACTCTCCATAATGTAGTCTTGACAGTCAATTAAGTTTTGGTGAGAACAGATCTCTTCTGAAAATGCAAGAAATTAATAAACATTTATTCTGGCAAGAGAGGCAAATGTTTTCTAAATTTTTATTTTAGCTTTGTCATAAGTTAAAACTTTGTTCCGCATGTAACTTATACAGGAGTTGCTAGAGGTTCATGTTTTATTCACTTGAAAATGAAAATATCAGAACATATTCGTTTATTGTTACACAGTGTATTTGTTTTGCACAGTTTCAATTATGGATCCTTGATTTTACTCTCATAGTTTATAAAAAAAGTCATCTGGAATAATAAATATCATCAATGACCACATGTTATCTGCAATACTCACTTGAGCCCTGATCCTACAATTGGAGGCTTGTGGACTTGTACCCATATAGTATCCCATTGCAGAGTGTGGCGGAGCACAATGTGTGCTCACCACTTATGAAGATCGCAGCAGGGCACTGGGTGTGCCTGCCTCTTTAAGGGTCTGGAGCTGGCAACCTCCAGGTGCCTGATGAGAGCAGCCGTTTTGGAGCCTATATAAACAAGGCAGTTTAGCGGCTGCAAGGCAGGCAGCAACATCGCCTGGCCGGAGAGCTGCTGAGAGATCACTCGGAGGTAAGGGGGAGCTGTAAGGGTGGCAAGGAGGCTCCTTGGTCCTGGCATGACCTGAAACTGCACCCTGCCGGGAGTGGGTGGCCTGGTGAGGCTCTCAGTGGTGCAGGAGCCCCCAGGAAATGCCAGGCCAATTACCACTCCGGTGAAAGGCAAGTCGGAGAGCCATAACACCTTTGCTCCCACCGCCGGGTGGGTAACCCTGTTTGCTTGGAGGGCCCAAAGGGTGGACCCAGAGACCGACAGAGTGAGGTACCCCGATGAAGGTGGAGGAAACGACCCCGTGTGTTTGTGAAGGGCCCAGAGAGGGGCTAGAGATCTGGCCAATGTGAGAGTACCTTTGACTGGCCCAGGCGGAGGCCAGGACCCAGAGAGGGGTCAAAAGGGCCAGGAGGCCCACCGTGAGGAACGCCCAAGAGTTGGAGGCCTGGTGTTCTGACTGGCCTGGAGGTGGGCCAGGGCAAGTGGCCAAAAGTCTTGGGGGGACCACACCCGAGAAGGGAAGATGGCTTTGGGGAATTAAGTAGCCCAGTTGAAGGGGGAGAGACTGCCTGATTGTATAGAACATAGTGAGGGTCCTATGTGAATGATTCTGAGGCCCAATGTGGGGGCCGGTGATTAGAACAGCAGGATGCCATCTGCGAGGCTTGGGCTGCGGTATTGGGGTGGAAGGAGCCGCAGAGAATGCCCCCTGGCATCGGGGCTTGAATGGGCATCTTCCCGCTTACTGGACCAATTAGATCAAGTCGTGGCAG
>JAGPOW010002673.1:13360719-13386089 GCA_030014935.1 Caiman crocodilus
CTGCCACGACTTGATCTAATTGGTCCAGTAAGCGGGAAGATGCCCATTCAAGCCCCGATGCCAGGGGGCATTCTCTGCGGCTCCTTCCACCCCAATACCTGCAGTCCTCCCATGTTTTAGCTCAATAGCTTAGTAGTTAGTGCACTCACCCAGAAAGTAGGAGACTTTCACCCAGAAAGTAGGTCCTTCTCACTTGGAATGGGTTTTAATCTAAATCTTCTGCTTTTCCACACACTGCTCTAGCCACCAGGCCACAATTTAGGTATTACCCAACACTCTTATTATGCCTTGTAACAGGTAAGTGTTCCGGGCCAAGCTAAACTATGCACACATGTTCCTGAGGCAACCACCTGCCTTCTCTCCTGCCATGCCTTGATGTTAATTAGCAGGAGGCTGCCATTGTACTGGGCCGGGCTTCCTAATAATTCTGTCCCCTCTCTGGGGCTTGCTGTGCCTCCGCTGGGCTCTCTAATAGTGCTGCCCCCTCTCTGGGGCTCACCATGCCCATACCTGGGCTCTCCAAATGTCCCTGTCTGGGCTGGGGTCCACGCACCCCGCAAGCTGTGCCACTGGCGCTAGGGCCCCACACCCTGTGGGCCCCTCTGAGGCCTCCTCCAATCCCTACTAGCCTCACCCAAACCACCAGTATTATACATAACAATGCCAACGCAAAACACAAGCCCCTAGGCTGTAACTTAAATATAAGCCATCTGGCTATAACAGCGTTGCTCCAGCATCTTGGAGCTGCTGCCGGCAGTACCTACAGTCAGGCTTCTCCTCTCATCATTGCTCCCAGAGCTCCTGCCTCGCCAGTTGCTAGCAGGGAACTGCCTCTGGTCTCAGCTCATGGGCTTTATAAGGGCCAGGCCTTGCCCCCTCTGGTCAGCTGAACTTCCCTGGTTGCTCCGGCAACCCACAGCTGTGCTCCTTAGTCATTGCTAGGGCTCCTTCCCTAGCAGTTTTCCCCTCTTCAGGCACAGGGCACCTGAGTGCTCTGTGACATGCCTCCTCTTAAAATTGTTCCTCTAGGCAGCCAAGAGATGGAGACTTGTTGGGCTGGGAGAAAGAGAACAAGCCATCAGGTGTGTGGCTTAGTGCTATGACTGCTGCACTGGGTGGGAGGTGCCACTGGGTTATAGCCTGGACCCTTGTCCCAATGAAGCAGATACCTCCCCACTACTCTCCATGTATTTGGCCCAAAGACTATGAAATATAAGGTGCAGTGGCTTGATTTCAAGAGGAAGGCTGTAGACGGATAGTACTGAACTTGTGATCTAGTGGTTAGCTCACTGTGCTAGGAAGCAAGAGATACAGCTTCAAGTCCTCTTTGGGTGCAGAGTACCTTGAACTTAGTTCTTCTACCTTTTGGGTGACTAGGATATTGAACTAAAACATGGGAGGATCATCCTTATCCATCACCACCACCACCATTTTGTTTCTAGTAAATAAAAGCACAGTTGTCAAGAGTGTCTCTACTTCAGCGGCCAGAAGGCAAAACAGAATCATAAACTGTGTGTAAGTGCTGTTTGGATGTACACATGAACCTTGGTGGGCGAGCATATGGGGCTGTGTACCACCTTGACCAACATGTTGCCCTACAGAACATGCTCAGTGGGCTTGCACTCTGGCCAAGCCATGTGGATGACTGTGCATTCGGACTGCACCAAGAATAAGACTGCAAACTTGGTAAGTGTCATTAGGGTTTATGAAATAAAACAGGATCTAGTCCTTAGTGTCCATATGCAGAGTATTTAATGTGCAATAAATTAACATCCTACCTTGCTACTTGCTAACTCCATTTTCCTGTGTAGACAGTACCTCTATGGCTGATCTTAAAGGAGGATCATCAGTTTTTGGTGTTAAAACTTTTTTTTTTTACTTTCACTGTTGATTGGCATACTGATTCAACTGAAAGAAAGTAGAGGCTATATAGCTACTTAATGAGCAAAATGAAGTTGCACATCCCACACATTGATCTTTTTTTAAAGAAACATGTTAGGATTTTAGCAATCAACATTTACCAGAAATCAAGCATGTCAATGGCATATGTCTTGTTTGTTTATATTAATGAAAAATTAATTGAAAAAGCTGCTGTACTTGCATTTATGATTGAAGAACACACATGGGAAAAGGTACAGAAAGTAATTAAAATATTGACAGTGATACTGACAATAAAGCTGGTTGCATAATATAACTAACCAGTGAAAAACTTATTATATTGTTTCAGTGAGAAAATCCAAGTTAATGGGATTTAGCCCCTTGGACAGCCTAATGACTTATACCCAAGGATTATTATAAAGTTTTTCTATAATGGCTTTATGAGAAATGAAACTTTAATGAAATGTTCAGACAGAGGAGTAACATGCAGAGTTGGTACCTTCGATAAACCCTGAGGATGAGCAGGGTTGAGGGATGAGAGGGCAGTGCATGGTTCAGGGTGCTGCAGGTGGCGCAGCAGTTTTACCTATGCTGGGAACTCCTAAACTGTCCCCAGCAGACCTGCAGCTGCTACAAGCTCTGTCCACCCTGGCTGTTGCCCTTAAAGCAGCAGCAGCATCAGAAGCAGCAGCAGTGGTGGTGGCAGACTGTTTTGGGGTTCCTGGCATGAGTAAGCCATGGGGCTACACTTGCTGCCTGCTCAAAGACCAATTCTGGTGCCCCCTCCTAACTTGGTACCTGGGACAGGTACCCTTGTTGCCCACCCCTAGTTATGCGGCTGTATCCCAGGATGTTGGAAATATATCCAAAGAGCCTTTGTTTTTGCTCATGAATGAAACACATGCATAAGTAGTACTTGCAATATCATTCCTCCTAGAATATAGATATATTCAGGAGATCATGTGATCATACTTTACCACCTTGAAGGTTAGCAGTAAAGCTCATTACAAACCTTTTATTTATAGGATAGAGAACTGAAGGTTTTTTAAATGTATCCTTTGCTTTCCTTACTGATGAATTTGAAGTACTTATTATGTGTGAAGATACCATACCATACTGTATGTGGTTGTTGATCCATATCTGTTCATTCATGAAAATTAATGAACCTCCTTATTTCAAGAAGCCACCTCATTTTTTTTCTTGGTGGAACATTGTATGAAGCTTTTCATGCTTTTCTTAAAATAATAGAGGTGAATTTACCTAAGGAGGCACTCTGGCACTTTTAAATTCAATATGTAAAGGAACTCTTCACATTTTTGCAGTTTCTCTATAAAAACCCCCACAATATTTGCTTTCAAGATAGAACTTTGAATATACTCTTTCACAACTCAAAATCCATTTCCTATAATATTTTGAGAATAACTAGTTTGCTATGGGTGTAGCAGAATATTGCATCATTTATTTGTGCTATACAGACCATCTAACAAATTTCAAGTGTCAGTTTAAATGTAATCAACTGCCTGCAATCAATACATTTCCTATTCTTCTATGTTGTGAATTCTTGAAAGGGTGAATTATGTTCTCCCTTTTACACCTTACTATGAAGGAGGGAAAACAAGCCAGCAACACTCTTTATATGCCCTATGAAACAGTCATCACAACATTGCTGGGAACAACTGGACTGGATGCAGGCGAAGTTGTGGTCTACCCTATTCCAGGCTAATGAGCATGGAAAAATATGCTGCACCCCTCTAATGAGGTGTGCTAAATCACTCTCAGCAAAGAATGAAGCTAAGGATGCATTGTGCTCCCATGTGTTTCCTTGTGTGGTGCATCCTTGTACTGTTCTTTATGAGGTTTGTATAAAAAACCCACCATCCAAAAATACATTATTTAGTAGCATTTCTCCTCCAGTTCTCTAAAAATGTGGATTATCTCTACTAGTTCTCTACCACTGGATGTTAATAGCTGTACATGCTTTAGTAAATTAGGGGTATGTCTATGTTTTCATCTACAGTGTCATGTAGAGATAGCAAAACAAGCTTTAAATGAGAGGTGGGGCAAAATAGCAGGTGTGGTTCTGTTGTGTACAGCCAAGATGGCAGGGGCCTGTACAAGCAATGAGGAATGCCCAAATGGGGACAGGAATAGGCCTAAAACATCTGCTCCTTTGTGGAAGCCAGCAGGGTAGCAAGGGCTGGTGCAGTGAAATCTCTTAGGGAGTTGTTATACATTACCTTTCCGATGTGCTAAGGACTCTTAAGATGGGAGTATCCACAAATTAAAGAAGGAAAAGATGAGCTAAGCGGGCTCAACATCTTGGCAATAATTCTCTTCTGGTGAGGATTATCTTTAGCTTATCCAAAAACAGTTTGTGTTGCAATAATTTTAAATGGCTCCACGGGACCAATATGAGTTGGGAATTGTCCTCCAGAATCCCAGGATGCACTGCTCATAACACTTTCCCTCCCACTCCAGAGAAGAGACAATTCATGTATTACTGCCCCAAAATAACAGCCAGGGGGTATCCCAAAGGAGGAAAGAATTCCTGTCCATCCTTCCCCTCCACATTTAGAGGCATGTTCCTTCCACTCCCCTCTCCCTGCTTTGGGGAACAGGATTCTCTCTCATTGCCTGACCTTGTAGAAGGTCTACCAGTGGCTGATAGATTTAATTACACTAGGGGAAAAATTGTTCCCAAATTAGTTGCATACAAACAGAGTGACAATGGAGCTAAACCAATTTATACCATCTGGACTAAAACTTTGAACAATGGTATATAAATGTCAAGGTCAGTGGAGAAGATGAATGAAAGAATAGGTGCTTGGCAGGGCCCTTCCTGTTGTGATGTTCATGAAAATCCTGTGATGTTACCTAGGAACAATGTGGAAAAATCTAGATATCTCAGCCAGACACTGCCTCCAGCTTCAGACTGCTCCCATCTGACATGGTTAGCCCATTCCTCATGAAGCATCCATATAGAATTTTGTTGGGCCAGTGGGAAATGAGAAGTGTGTGGATGCACAATCCCTTTTTCTTTGTTTTTTTGGTCCATTTAGTTGAATTTTTGTTGCCCTTTTCTTGAACAACCAGAAGGCAGCATATGGCCCTGATTCCTTTATGCCAAGCCATACTCCTACCTCTATATGGAAACCAGACAAAATATTATACAATCTGGCTTTAAATGCAAGACATACTATTGCCCATATTTCAGTTGGAATTGTTAATGCAGAGAAATGTAACACATTTATCAAGATAGATGAGAACTTTACAGGATGATATTCTTTATACAATTACAATCTGTGCCTATATGTTTGGAAGCAACAGCTGAGGCTTGGCATACATTTTTGAACAGCTTTGTTGCAATGTGGCCTGTGGTATCTTAGACCTGTAAAAAATCTGTGCCACACCCTCAATTAAAATCTGAATATCTGGCTTGGTGCATTCTCCAGAGTGTTTTCATGAGTTCTGTTAGTGTATTTAAATATTATACTGACATCTTATTTTCTTTTTCTTATTAGCAACAGTAGAATGAAAGTGAAACTTAAAGGGAGAGAAGAAACATTTGCTTCTGCAATCAGAAATGGTCCTGTAATTGGGAGACACACTGATTATGGTAATGGTTTTGTGATACTTTCTTGGTAATACCAATGTAGGGTAGAACAAAGTATGTTGTAATGTACTTGAAGAACAAACAGCAATGCAGGAGACAGATCATTAGCAATTACTAGGACAAAAAGCTATGTCTAGTTATCTCTGAGTATATGTTCAGAAATGTAGACAAATCAGCAGTAAGAAGCTAGGACGAAGAGGACTCAGGGAACATTCTAGACAAATCTTTAGTGAGCCAGAGAGACAGAGCAGCTTTAGGGCTATTGCTGTTTTCCATATTCTAATAAAGTTAACTATATAGTGTTGTGAGAAATGGGTACTTCTGGTGATTCTTCATTATTTTCATATGAAATGGTAGAATAACTAGGATTGGTATCTGCAGGCCAGGCTGAACAAATGTTAAGAGGAATGTGCACTGTTTCTCCTTTAAAAGATCATTTTTATATGACATAGTACCTGCTCCTTTATGTACTTTATAGTACTGAAGACTGTTGTGTGGGGCATGTCTATTTTTTTTCTGCCCTAATTACATTCCTTTTTCCCCCACACATGCTTTTGGGGCCCTCTATCATTATGTATTGATGCATGTATGCCTTACAGGTAGGACTCCTGGTGGCTTTTATTACCCATTCTGGCTTCTTCATCTTTCCAGCTCATCTCACAACTCATTTACACCAGATCAGGAGAAGCCACTATTACTGCAACTCCATTGGTGCTTAGCTTTGTTTTAGCTACATTAAATTATAAGTGTTTATGGGTGCAGATTGAAGTGCAGCTCCCTGCTGTATTTGAGAACGGTGTGCAGGAAGCAACATTCTGAGTTACAGTGATCTCCTGGAACAAATAGAAATTCACTGTTAGTTCCAGGAACAGGGGAACCTAGCTGTTGGTTGGAGTCTGTAGCTAGTTCCCCTAGAAATGGCCCCTTGTCTCTCCCAGCCTGTCCCTGTTTCAGAATGGGAGGGGGGAAAGGAAGCAGAGGGAGCTCATTCTAGACCTTCCCCAGCTGGCTCTGGAGGGTGGGGTGGGGGTACTCCAATTCACCTGTCTTATTCTCCAACAGGAGCTGAACCCCCTCCTCCCCCATCCTCCCCCACAACTGAACTCCCTCTGCTCCCTTTCCCCACTCTCATTTTGAAAAAGTGACAAGCTGGCAAGCAGTGCAGACAGAAGTTACAGAAGACAGTCTATTTTGAAATGTCTTCATCTGACCACTCATGCTCAGATTTTCACTTAATTGACCATTTTTTAAACTGTCTGCAGCTGTGCACTTGTGTTTGGTCATTGTTATAAACTGTTTTCTGTGGCCAGATCTGGTGAAAAATTGGGACTTCTGTCTGTGCCCTGTTGTCCTGGATCACTGTGTCAGGCCCCCAACATGGCAGTTACACCTAGGGAACATAAAGTGAGAAAGCTCTCTGTATCTCCTTTGCTATAGTCCTTCCTGTTTTCTATCTGATGCATCTAAATAAAGGTTCTTGTTTCTAAGTATCCTGCTCTTTCTGTCTTATTAGTTCAAATGAATAACGCTGCATCTTGTGTGATGATATAGTTCATCTCCTTGACAACAAGTCTGATGTGAAAAACCACTGGATTGTTGCATTACCAGTGATGTGTGAACTTCAAACTGTTTGGAGTTCAGGTTCAGTTTAGGAATGCATCTAAAATGCAAAGGCTTATCTGAAATTTACAGTTCTGAAGCCTTAAAATTAAAATTAGAGTTCAGGTGCATGCTTCTGGCCTCCAGGCTGAATTTCACTGAATAAAATGAGTTTCTTTAAAACAGAACAAAACCAAAAAAGATTCTCTTTTTCTTTAAAACATTAACAAAAAAAATCTCTAGTTAACTTTAGCTACATCATTTGGTAAACATTCTTTTAAGAAATTCAGAACTGTTCACTCCTAACCAGAAATGTAATCCTAACAACTGTCTTTCCCATGTTTCTGCATTTTAGTTTTGATCCCTGGTAGAACGTGAAATAAAAAAATTGCCCTCAAATTAAGAGAAAAAGGATGTGAACTTGGTAGGTTTTTGGGGACTTGTTTCATTTCAGAAGCAATGGAAACTTATGGAAGATTGCTTGTTTTAACCAGCCTGAAGAACTATATGTACCACAGAACATATCTTGTAAGGTGATTGGGAAGGAGAATGCTTCTAGCTACAAATATATATAATACCTTGGTAATCACTAGGGGTGGGAAAGAACCTGGCAAAAGCACACAGATCTGTAATATGTGTTTAGTGTTGTGTTTGTATTAATAGTTAATTTTTGTTTGCCTGCTTAACTTTGGCAAAGCTTCCTTAAGAAGAATGGACGCAGTTTTCCTGACTTTGTTGCTTTGGACTTCAGACTGAGATTTTCAAGTTTTCAGAGGAATTTGATGCCCCTTCTAAAAATGAATGGCACATAGGCATGCATACACATCTTCTGGGTAGATTTCAAATCTCTTCCACAGAATCTTGGAAATTGGAGCTCACAAAAGAGGTTAAAGGATCAGCATAAACACCCAATTCACAGCAAACTCAGGTTGCCTGCAGTAAAATGGCAGGATTAATATTTAATTAATTTAGCCCCTTCCATGCACATTATATCTCCCCAAGAATCATTGACAGCCAAGTTTATCTTTTGCTCCTTCCTTCATGGCCCAGAATGTGGCAGCCAGCATGAATATACAGTATGAGTACTCATCTTTTGTCCACATTATTATTTTATGGTTGTTCATCTCTTTCTGTATGTTTGTCTAATATCCGCTCTTTTATATAAAATTTTATCGTGTTCCTTCTTCACACAAACTACAGGAGAGAGCGTGGAGTGCCTTGTAGGGAGATAAAGGAGTAACAGAGATCTCACCAAAGAATAGAAGGATAGTATACTCAAATGACTCAAACAAACCATGTCAAGGGCATAGAGCTATATTATATTTGTGTTTTTCTTTCATTGGGAAATACGTGTTAGGAGAGGTGTAACTACTAAGTCTAGGAGAGAGTTTTTGGGTAACTGTGTATGCTGAAGCTACAAATGTGTGTTTTGGAGTAGTGAACAAATAGGGTGAAGATTTTTTGGAGAATTAAGCTGTAGAGAGAAAGGCAATAATATTTTGAAACAAAGGTGACAGAGTGGTGATAGAATGAACAGATATTAGAAATTATAAAGGAAAAGGTATACCATGATTTACAGTGAGCTAGGATAATAAAGTAAATTGCAAGCTGGGAAAAACAAAAAGAAGGAACAAACTAACAGAAACATTTTTAACAATGTAATAAACATAAAAATGTTCAAAAAATATGAATATATTACATAAACAAACTGAGCAGAAGCATGTAGAAAAGTGGGAAAAGGATCAAGCCCTTGCATTATTTACTGGTGCCTTGTAAAGGCTTTATTTCAATGAATTACAATTACATGTATTATTCTGGACAGCTGCAAAGATTCCTGGCTGTCCCAAAGGAGCACCAATAAAACCTTTATACCAATGCCATCAGGTATTTTGTTATGCAGTGTATTTGATATACCTTTAAAAGCAGAGTTTTTTTCCTAAGCCATACTGAATCAGGTAGAATAGATAGCTGAACTTGGGTGTCTCGCGTATCTATCTGCAGGTGTAAAACTGTTCTGGGATTTGTGTTTCTTTCTCATGTTTAACTAAGAACTGCTAGGTACAGACATTAAAAAAAGCCAGAGGTGGAATCAATCTAAGTTCTGTGACTTAATGTAAGTGGTGTAGTTTAGATAGATAGCAAACAGATAGGCCTGTGCAAAGCAGCTAGTATTTGCTTTGTATTTGGATTCGGCTGATTCGGGGGACAGTGATTCAATTTGGTGATTCAAATCAAATTTCAAATTCAAATTTGGCTGAATCTGATTCACAGATTCAGCTGCTACTGAATCTCCAAATCTCCGAATCAGCCAGGCCCATCTCCCATAGCCTGGCAATGACTGCCGCACCTGCCCCAGCTCCCAGCACTTGTTAAAAAAAAACCCCTGAGTCAGTGGGTGCTGCCAGGAAGAGGGATGATCCCCACTGCCTCTCCACTGCCCCATGCTGCATGAGGGGCCCAAACCCCCTTGCTCCCCCAGCCCCACCATGACTTCCACCCCCAAAGATTCAGAGAGCTTTGAATTGATTTAAACCTTTTAATTGGTCTCCATGATTCAATTCAGATTTAGAGATTCGGCCACCGAATCAGGCCAAACCTCCTTCGAATCGAATCACCACGTGAAGCTTCACACAGCCCTACAAACAGAACACACATCTGTCCCTTGGTGGTGGGGAACAAATCTTAGATTTGATTCTGCCATTTTTAAACCAGTCTGTCTGTTCTGAACTTATGTTCTACTACAGGAATACATATGTTTCCAATCACTTATACTGGTAAAAGTGTAGTGTCTGTACCTGGCTCAAAAGTTTCATTTCCATGATAATGTAAAATGGAGTATTTTGAAACCTCAAATTTTAATTCATTAAATATCATTGTTTTCTGCATACTTATCATCACCCACATTGCTCTGTGTTTCACTGAGGGCTTTCTGCTCTGACCTACCATCCCCAGATTTACCTGAATCCCACCTCTTGGATGCTGCCTCCTACAGATTCTCTCTATGTCTTCCATCTTGTTTCACCTTCCATTCCTCACCCATCCCCATTGGAATTATGTGCCAACCCTTGTTATTGCCAGACAGTTTTCATAAATTTCTGCCTTGCCCTTTTGTTTCTTTTTGCCTCTTACAGGAAACTGTCCCACAATCTGTTTTTCTCTGCTCAATCTACCAGGCCTTCTTGTTTAGAACTGTATCTTTGCCTTCCCTGTGTCTACTTAAGTTCTCTTTACTGTGAAGTACCCAGTTATGCCCTTTTTTGTTCAGTACCCCATTTTACTCCTGTGAGCAATATTAAGACACCTCTTAGTTCCTCCTGCTATGATTTTTAATTCTAAATATGCCTCACATATTCTCTGCCACACAGTAGAACCCACCTGTCATTGGTATCTGTTACAGCCGCCTTTCCACTTTCCTTTCCTATGTCAACTCCTGATTCCACTGTTTCTTCACTGGGATGTGTTCTATTCCATCTTCACTGTCTTTTCAGTGTCATTGTAAGAAGACTCATAAGGAGCATGATACTTAGTACACAAATAGTATGGCACATTGAGCGCTTGTACATGTGTCAAAAATTGGCCATTTTTGCATTTTAGTTGTGTCATGCAGTACATGTGCACGGTTTTTAATGTTCTAAATGGGTTTGCCATGTTGCAAACTAAACTACATCTGCATGTAGTTTAGTTTGCAATGTAGCTATTTGTAATGCTGCAGCCTTTGACAGCTTCTCCCCTGTCCCATTCCCCGCCCCCCCCCCGCTTTGGGAGAAGTGGGCTGAAGGCAGAAGTGGTGAGGGGCCCAATCCCCCTTTCTTTTTTTTCATGGAGCCTGCCCATGTCTCCTGCAGCATTTGGGGAGTGTGGGGTGGGGTAGGGTGGTGAGGTGCTGGTGTGCTGAACAGGCCCTGAGTTACAAAGAGCCCTGGTCTTTCCTTCTGTGGCAGTGGGGACCCTGGGGTCACCCAGGTGGGCTGCTAGTGGATGGGTGCTTCCCCAACTTGGTTCACAATTACAGTTGGACCAGGTTGAGTGTTGCCTGTGAGCGGGCATAATACCTGCCCACTAGCTGCCTGACCTGGCAATCCTGGGGGGTGCTGCTGCCATGGAGCAAAGGTCTGTGGTCCCCTGCAGCTCAGGACCCACCATCAGCTCACCCTGTGGCCATGGGAGAGGTGGACAGGCTCCTCAGGGAAAAAAAGGATCAGATCCTTTGCTGCTTTCCCCACACCCTCGATGGAGCCTGCCTGTGAGAGTTGCCAGTGGTCTACACTGCCCCTTAGCTGCAGGAGGGCCTGTTCCTTCCCTCTGCAGTGGCAGTGCCCTCTGGGGCTTCCTGGGTGGGGTGCTAGCTGTACAGGTACTGCCCCAGCTCACAGGCAGCACCTGCCAGATCCAGCTCTTCCCTGAGTCTGCACAGGGAGCAGCACCCAGTGGACTTCCAGTGCACAGGCTCAGGGAAGAGTTGGATCTGGTGGGTGCTGCCTGTGAGCTGGGGTATCACCCGCACAACTAGTATCCAGCCTGGATGGAGGGAAGGACTGGACCCCTCTGCAGCTCAGAGGGTGCATGGCCCAGTGGCAGCTCATGTGGGCAGGCTCCACTGAGGGGGAAAAAAAATCAAGCAGCAAGGGCCCTGATCCTTCCCCCTCATGGAACCTGCCTGCCTCTCCCATCACATGTAGACGTGGCCATTAAATGCAGAAAAAGAGGACAAGCCAAATAAGGGGGAAGGGTACAAAGAGACAAAGTAGGAGTGGGGCTAAGGAGGAATGTAGCATCAAGTATGATGCTAATGTATTTTAAATTGAACCAAAATATATCACATCCTATCACTGTCTGGTTTTCATGTATTTGTACATAGAGTGTTAAACTACAGTAAAAACAAGAAAATCATGACAAGCCTGAAGCACTAAAATTGAGCATAGTTCTCTAGTCCATTTGAAGCAGTAGGAAGACTGTTGAGTAGTCACACATATGGTAGGCATTCATAATCTGCTTTCTCTAAGGTAGCTTTCAGTTATCTAGAGTGCCACTTGCCCTAGTGTATAAGAAAAATGTAACAAGAGTGAGTCCAATTCTGACCTTCTAGAATAAAACAATGAATATCAAACATACTCCTTTACTGTTTTTACTAATATGACCTGTATACACAATTATTTGTCTTCCACAGTTTTGTTAATTATTCCTTAATAAGCTTGTTTTAAATTAAAACATTAGCATTCCAATAAAAGAATTTAAAATGCTTGTACTTTTACTTTTTTGTATATACAATAACATTGCATATTATTGTACACTGCTTGATATGAATAGGAAATATGATATCTGTTTAATTATACCCACATTTAATTGTAACTTAAAAAAAAATGGGAGCAGCCAGAAGAAAATGTTAGTTTTCTCTGTTTTTCATGGTGATTTAAAATTTTTAACTTTTTTCCAGCCAGTTCAAGCTGAGATAAATATCATATTCAAATATCATAATGAGAAGTGTAAGCTGTAACAGTAGCTTTCATCAAATAACAAGATTATTTCTTTAATGCATTTTAATTTACTGTGCTTTCAGTGAGGAAGAATTAGTATTGTTTTTCATTCAAAAGGCAAACTTTTCCAGTTTGGTCTGCAGTAGTTTGTATGTATAGAGTATATTGTTGCTCAGTGTGGTTTGATTGCAGGGTGATTATTTAAAAACTCTTTTCTTTTATGAATTGTTTCTCCAATGCCATTGAGAAAGAGGCTTTGTGAACCTGCAAGCTATTTATTCCCACCATTTTTATTTTTTTGGACTTTCCTATTTATTGAGTCCAACACTTGAATTTCTTTCTTCTACTCCGCAAAGCGTTCTCCTCTCCCTCTCTGATTTTCCATCTGTGCAGTAAATTAGGGTATTTAAATTAGTATGTCAGTGGATTGTACATGCTGTGCTAGGATTTGGTAATTGTTTTGACTCTAACTTGTTAGTCCTTGGTTACATAAACGGTGCACATGTAGCTTAGTATTCACAACTACAGCAAGGCAACTGAAGTCAGATACATAATTTTATCATATGTTTTCTGCCTCTGCTCTTCAGGGTCATGTGAGGTGTGGTAGGTATTGTAACAGGGGTGCATCCATTACAAAAGGGAAAAAGAGAAGCCATATAGCAGAGGGGATGTACATGATGATCTCTGTGTTTTGGGGATTTAACTAATGGATCTATTGGTCAACCTGTCCCACCATGACCGATGGCTTACTACTGTGTTGCATTTGCAGGTGCTGGAGTGAATTTTCTTACCTCCATGGAATCTTTCCTGCAGAATCTGCTTACTAGGGTTATATGCAAGGATCAGAATTTGGCCCCATAGCAACAGACATAGCAATATAGAGAAGCATAGGAATTCAGTGTGTTTTTTGAGACAGCTGGTTTTCCTGGGTCCTGCTTTACTTGCACTTTCAGTGGATGTTTCTATTTCAGTGTTTATATTGATACCACAAAGATTCAAGTTTAAGACTTGCTTGATTGGTATATTCCAAGGGCGTCAAATTCACTTGCACCCTCAGATCTGTATCTGGATTTAGTGGCTGGGTGAGCAGCAACGTGGAGGTTAGCACAGCCATTGCTTGCCCCTTCACTGTAACACGCATGCCCAATGGGCTTCTATAGTTGGAATTTTGTAGTGGGTCCTATGACTACTTAGGGTCCTTACCCTACTCCCTGTGGGAGCCCTATGAACTGGGTGAAATAACTCTGCAAGCCCAATCTGGCCCCTGGACTGCTTGTTTGACAGCCCTGGTATATACAGTAGTAGTACATGATGTTTTCTTTGCCCATCCAATGCTTAACATTAATGTTTTGTTACTGTTGAGTCACTATGAAGCATAAAACTTCAACATATTTTTCAATAGGCTGTGATTTGGAGCACTTTATGTTGGAAAAATGTCTTCCTCAGAAAGAAGTATGTGAAATGATCTTAGGAAATACTATATGTTTAGGTCATGAATCTTTTTGGATTTCAGTGAATATTGTGGATGGATGCACAGCAGTTCTGGAAATCAGGCTATTTTTATTTAGGAGGTTAATTATCTGTATGTTTTTAGTATCAGAGGAATTGCCACATTGGCTCAGACTAGATATGTGTTAGGTCCAATCTATAGTCATGGTCAATACCAAACTTAAGAAACACCAAAAGAAACAGTTATTGACTACATAGAATGTGATTTTCAAAAGCTAAAGGCAAATTGGCTCCTTTACTCAGTTCACTGAGAGAGCTTTTTTATTGATACAGAGGAATAAGGAGTTATAAGCTCCATGACTGCCAGAAACTCAGCCTTGCATGTTGTGTTCTTTGTCAAAATCTTCTATGCATTGCATAGACAACATGGCATCCTTGGGCAGGAAATGGCTTAATTTGCTTTGATTGCATGCATTTGGTTTAGCCATGATTGTTGTACATTGCAATATGTTTTACATTTGATGTAGCTAAAGATAATCTTGGCATTACTGTCTATCAGTGTTCAAAATACTAATCAGAGTGGAGAGCTGAGTATCTTGTGGCCCTTTCTGAAAAAGTGTTTTAAATGTTTGTTGTATCTGTCCTTTAAAAATTGCAATGTTGAACAATTTTGTGGTTGGACAGGTGTGGAATGTCTAAACATCCAAACATACTGGCATGTCAAATAGTTGTACACTAACTAAAGCAAAAGTTCTCATGAGTGTGTGCTCTAGATGCTTTTCTTTCTATAACTTTTTTTTCATTTTGCCAGAATTCAAGTTTGGATTTTTAAGATTGTGGTAGCTTTGCTGCAAATTAAACATTAAAACTGCCAAAAAATCACATGTACAAACAAAAATACCAAGAGAAACAAGTTAAATTGCATGCCTGAATATTTACTGTATGTACATAAGAAAAGAATCAGACATGCGAGAATAACACAAATTTAATTGAATACTAATCCTTTTATAGGACCTTCTGCAAGTCTCTGATCATCTCTCAGTGGGGAACTGAAAGGCTAATAAAAGGCTTTTTTAGGAAGATGTGAATTAAAAAAAAAAGTTTATATGTTGTAGCACTGGAGAATATATAACTTTTTTGGTAGGGACGGACATTACACATAAACTGGTTTAAGTGATCAGAAACTGGTTTAAACCTTTATTAGAAAAGATGTTCAGGACACATAACCCAGTTTGAAAATGGCTGAAACCAGTTTGAGATAAACCTGGTTGAATGTGTTATCAGAGTTAACCGATTTGGCTCAAACCAGTTTATGCAATGTCTGTCCCAAAACCCTTGCTGGTTTAAGATAAACCAGACACCCCCAGCATCCCAACATGCTCTCAGAGCTGGGTGGGGCTTTTTGCTCCCCTCTACATCTGTCTGGTCCCTCCCCTCTACATCTGTCTGTCTTCCCTCTGCTAAGGAAGAATAATATCCCCTGTCCCTCTGCCTTACACAGACACCTCTGCATTCACTGGCAGACCATATGCTGGCTACAGTTGTGCTGTTGGGAGACAATTGAGACAGACAGAGTTTGTCTTGCTGATCAACAGGTAGCTTAATATCCTTCCTTGGAAATACTGTTTCAGAAGAGCTGTTTGCCTCCCCCTCCACTACCACTCTCTGTTAAGCACAAATTCCCCCCCTCCCCTCTGCCTTGCTGAGATGGTGTCTGTGTATTAGCCAGCAGATCATATGCTGAGTCTGTGCTGAATCAACAGGTAGCTGGTAATCTCTCTCTGATCTTTTCTTAATGGGGCAATAAACACTTAGCTAGGGGTCATAAACACTGTTATCAGTCCCCCCTGCCCCAGGCTTGCATGCTTGTCAGTTTACTGCAGACAGTATACAGAAGTAGGGAAGGAGAGCAAAAAGCTCCGTATCATCAACAGATGCAAACACTACACTTCTTTCCCCCCCACCCCGCAGCCTCATAGAGCTAGCACGTGGCTGCAGGCTGACAACATTCCTGCCCCAAGCAACAAGTGGGTTTACACCCCACCCTAATCAGAGCCTCCTGCTGGGGCCTAGCCGTACCCACCTCAGCTCAGCACTGGAAGGGAAGGCAGGGCTGCTTTAGCACCTCCCAGCTTCTAGCCTGAGCCACTGCAAGCATGAGCCTGAATCCTCAGGCCAGAGAGACTGTCTGTATAGTTGGAAACTGGTTCAGCCTAGTCAGGTTAGACTAAACTGCAAAGGTTGAATCAATTCAGGCTCAGGCTTTTTGAATGTCTGTCCGTAGCCTTCAGGGTGAAACTGATCCTTATGTGATAGGCAATTGCAAGGCCTATATGCCACTTTGTATAAGCTTTATTTTGAGGGCTTGTTAGTGACTGAAATAGCACACAGACCTCATCCTGTCTCTGTATAAAGATTAGTTTTATGCTGAATGAGCAAGAAGTATTGTATGAGCTATACTTTAATATAGCTCTAAAATAATTATTTTACATGTAGTGGGAAAAATTCTGATATCTTTATGTTGTAATAACTCATCTAACTCAGGGTGTGAACAGGGCTTCAAGTTTCCCAGCAAGTTCTTTCAGGGAATGTGCAGTCCTAGAAACTTCTCTCTGGCCTGGGAAGGCATGGGGAGCAAGTCCCTGTTGCTCCATTCCTCCTGAGGATCGGTAGGTGTCAGGCAGCAGGGAAGCATACAAGGATTTGTTCCTGCTTCCGAAACCCTTGTACAAAAAATCATTCAAGGAAGATCTTTCTCCTGGATCCAGCATGCTCACTGCAGGAAAAACTGCATGAACCCCTGTATGCTCCCAGCTTCTAGTTGGGGGGTAGGGTTTCTCCTGCTAGAAATGTAATGTCTCTCCATACTCTCAACAGATGTTGGCCCTTGAATTTGTATTACTTTATGGTACTAGAAACATGGCTTTGTTTCTCCACCACTTGTGCACCTGGAGCTTTAGTCATGTAAGTTTGACCCTTGAATAATGCTATACTCAGGTGTAAGGGACTACAGCATTAGGAAACACAGAGCGATAAATATGCTTGTTTTACAATTGTCAGAATTCAAAAGCTGAAACAAAATGTCATTTGTAGTTGAAATGACACTTCAGGAGTATATCAGGGTTTGGGGGAGCATCTATTCAACAAGACCCCTCAGTGGAGGACAAGAAATAATGGGCACAAGCTGATTGATGATCACTTTAGGCTAGACATAAGGAAAAACTTCTTTACAAGCTGAGTGCCAAGGATTTGAAACAGGCTTTCCCCACGAGTGGTGCAGTCATCCATCTTGGTAATTTTCAAAAAACCTTGATGCCCATCTTACTGGGATCATTTGATCACAGCAGTCTTTTCTGCTGATGTGCAGGGGAGCTGGATCTGCTGATCTGTAAAGTCCCTTCCAGCTCCTAACAGCTATAAAACTCTGAAATGACAGAAATGACTCTGGAAAAGGGGGTGATAAGAGAAATGGGGAAGGTTTGGAGCTCATGGAAATAAAAAGGTTTTCTTATGAGACAGGAAGCAATAAAATGTTAAAAATTCATTGTTACAGAATATTGATTTTAACGTACTTTGATACAAAGAACAAATGTTTCTTGTATCAAAGCATTTTAAATATCAAATGTTTCTGACACAAAACAAATGTTTTCTCTCTCTAATGACTATCTGGAAATACTAAATGATGAATACATATACACAGTGTGTTGTACTACTCCTCATCTTCTTTCTAGTGACAGGCTATGACTGAACCTGTACAAGTGTGGCAAAGAAAATAGAAAAGTGGAAAAAACCTGTACCCTTAGAGCAAAGGCTGAAGAAGTCTTGTGGTTGCTATATGTGGCAAACGAGTCCTTTATCTCTATTCAGGTTTATAAACATAGTATCAAGGCTAGGAACCATGGTATATATCCTATGTGATCATCATTGGCATCAAAAGAGACTTGAAATTGGGATCGAAAGGATTAACAAACCACCAAATTTCCTGGTTTATGGAAGAAGTGATGTTGAGTAGGCAATGGTGGCTGTGATTCGTCAGTCATAATATACAGAAGGACATAGTTGCAGGTGCTGTCTGACACTCTCAGCGCAGTCATAAGGATAAGATTGCTAATAAAATTTACCCATTACTTTCAAGGAAAGAACAAAATATAAATAATAAACAGGTCTACAGAGTTTGGGGGGGGCGGGGCTTTATTCCTTTTCTCTGCTTGCTTATTCCTTTGGGTGAATAATTAATGCCTTTGTTATAAAGCCATTTGGAGTTACAGTACTTTAACTTCTGATCACAGTCTCCATCACAAGTTTGCTTACAGGTGGCAAGTGCTTTCATACCTACCACAATTACGCACATGGGATATTAGGTAACTATGACTCAGGGCCTTGCTGCACAAGACACTTAACACATGTTTTATATAAATCATAAATATTCCTGTGCTGCATTAAAGTAAGAACAGGTTCTGAGTGGTCACACAGTAATGCTTACTACAGTCTCAGGCCACTCTGGTCAGAGCTGGAACTAGCTAAGCTCACTCCCCACTGCCCTGATACTGACCCCAGCACAGGGCAACACAGGTTGCATATCTGTCCATGAAAACATGCAGTCTCCAAACTTGGAGCCTGCACCCTCCTCACCATGCAGCCAGCACTGCCCAGCCTGGGTGGGTCTGCCCCTGGCATGCTGGGGTGGGCCAGGTCTTTGCCACTGGTGGCAGACAAAGTAAAGTATGGGGGGGGGGCAGAGCCTGTGAGCAGGTGCTGCTTCTGCTTGTAGAGCCACAGAGTTCAAGACTCCTTTGTGGTGCCATGGCTGGGACTGACAATTAGCTGATTGTCAGTCCCAGCCTCAACACTACACCAGAATCTTGAATTTGTATTATTTATGTGGACCAGTTGAATGGTAGCTGAACACAATACTTGATATGGTCTGAAGATACTCTTTCTGGAAAAAGTTGTAACTTTTCTATAATATTCTGCACTGAGCATATTCTTTACTGCTTGAACATGTGGACACTTCGATTCTAAGTGTAATTAACACATCTTATGTGTAATGTGTGACATGTCCCTCCCAGGGACAATCTGAGATTGGAATGTTGTAGTTCAATCACTCTTGAATGAGAAGAAAGACACTTCTATTACCTGAAAAGGTCATATGAACAACAATGTAAACATGATGCTAGATTTGCCAAGGAACAGAAATGGATGGTAGTGGAGCAGTTTCCAGTAAAGTATGCCTGGTCTCAAGGGAAACAGACTGTGAAGCTCTTCACAATATGCACTCCTCTCCCCTAAAAGATTTCTGGCTGAATCAGTCAGAATATCTGAAAAGATGCTGTAGTTGTACAGTCTCTCCATTCTCTTCAACACCTATATATGATGTTGCTTGATAAAGATAGTATCTTTTTGTTAGCTTTCAGTAAGAATACTAGTTATTTTGATATTGATACATTTCAATCCAGATGATAATGATCAGTGTGTTTTCTGTGTAGCATAGAGAAAATGGCAATTCACATTTAATTTAAAATTGCTGTAGAGACAATCTAATAACTCTTGAAGTTGTAAAATTGCTGCTTAAGTATATAGCTGAAAACTTAGTAACCAATGAAATATTTTCTTACATTATTTTTTACTAATTTATTTAAATTGCATCCATATCTCTAGGTCAGTATTTTTCCAGGTTTTTCATATTAGTTATTTTTATATCAGATTCTGACATTGTTATAAATTGAATTTATACACTCCATTAAAAGAAAACAGTTGAAATATGGCTTTAACAATATATTAAAATATTAGAGTCAGATCAAAGAAACTTTTAGAAAACACTTGCTTCAAATGAGGCCATCTTGTCTTAGTAGTAATGGATGCTAAAGCTTGGTAAAACTGGTTGTTATGGGGGTTTTTTTTGTCTTACTTTAACTACTGTTTGTGAATAGAAAATAATTTATCAGATGATCTGAAGATACAATTTTGTATTTTGGCAAATAGCAAAGAGCAAGAAAATGAATTAATCCACATATAAAAGGACTATCATTTTCAGAAAAACAGACCAAGAGGTTAGACCTACTTTTCTGATCCCATTTTGTTGCTTCATAGAAGAATCATGATTTATGCTATCTATGGCTACTAAATTCTGTCCTCAGATGAACATCTTTTGGTGAGGTCATTAATAAATCAGTGAGCTATAACTGTAAAACATTGAAGTAAATTTGTCTGCTTTGCTTGATCTACCCTTCTGTCCATATTTTTTACTTTGCTCCAAGTTTTTTCCAGGAAAATTTCCAAGCTGGTGTTTTGAAGACACTTTTAGATACCGCCCTGGGTACATCCATATACAACCAGGCCTTGGAACCACTCCATGTCCCACTAGTAGGTATTGTCTGGGCTGTTTCAGGAGAATAAGAGGAGAAATCTCTGAATGATGAGAATTTCATACCTATAGTTCTACTTCATTGTTGAGGAGGAGAAAAACAGCCTATTCTATGAGGCTGGTTCCTGATAGCCAGATAGCCTGATATTATAGAGCTGGTTGAAAACTTTATGTAAACTGTTGGTTTTTTTAATTATTTTTGGATAGAAAATGCAATTTCTTCAAACTGAACTGTAGTAGAACTGTGGTGTTGCAGCTGTGATGGGCCAGGCAATATGTAAGGAGCAAGGTTTTTTGGTGATTATCTTTAATTGGGCCAACTGTACAGTGACCTTCTTCCAAAAGCTTGTATAACATTTCTCCTAGACATACATTTGGTTCAATAAAAGATATCACCAAAAAGCCTTGCTTCTTCCATGGAAAAATAGATTTTACTGAAGTTTTCTCTTGGAACTATTAAGATAAACAACTTCCTTTCAGGTCATCCCAAATCAAAACATTTAATTTGAATTCAGTATTAGTTTGTATTTGGCTAAATTGTGATGCCTTGTGGGAATCATCATGCAGGTGTCTCAGGTCTTCATTCTCTTCTTTTGGTCTGTCTCCTGTTTTCTTGAATCACTATGCTGCATCATGGGAGATGTAATCTATCCAGGGGGCACAGTGGGAGCATGAGGCACTAGACTATAATTCCCATGAAACACTGTGGCATCCAGAAGGACACAGTTCCAGATTGAAATAAACCAACATTAAATGCTTTGACATTTTCTCTGGAAAAAGGATGTCTTGACTTTTTGTCCATATTTAGCATTTTAAATGAATTACAAAATTTTAGGAATTTTTTGGATGGAAGAAGACATGTAATATAGGGATGAGGGCAATATAAATACTAAAATGGAGACACAAAGGAGATAAAGCTGAAAATGAAGGTTGTGATTGTAGAGTGGATGTGACAGGGCACCTTGGGGCCACCCTCAAAATGGCCCCCGCACCCGTCTCTGGGCAACCGCCCGCCTACTCACTGCCACGTCTTTGATGTTGATTGGTTCATTAGCGGGAGGCTGCCCTTCTTGTACTGCCTCATCCACTAGAGGGTGCTGTCTGCAGCTCCTTCCTCCCCAATACCGCAGCCCAAGCCTCGCGGATCTCACGGCCCCTCTGTCATTCTCTCTGGGCCATCTCAAGTCTTGTCCCTCTCCTGGACTCTATGCGCCCCCACTGGGCTCCTCCATATGGCACCCCCCACTCTGGGCTCGCCACACACACACAGGGCTTCCTAGATATGGCACACCCCTCTCTGGGCTGGGCTCGCCTCGTCCCCACAGGGCTTCTCAGTGCGCTGCCCCCTGTCTAGGGCCTCAATACTGTGCCCTCCTTGGGGCTGGCTGTGCCCAGCTTGGGCTCCCAAATGCTGCCCCCGTCCTGGGGCTGGCTGTGCCCAACTTGGGCTCCCAAATGCCTGCGGCCTTCTGTCAGGGACCCAAATGCCCGCACTTGGGCTACACAATGTTGCCCCCTTCTTGGGGCCAACTGTGCCTCACTTGGGCTTCCAGTGTGGCCTCTCTCAAGCCTCTCAGTGCTGCCCCTCTAGGGCTCCTCACTCATTGCCCCCTTGTGGGCTTCTCAAATAGTGCCCCTCTGGGGCTTTCTCCGTGCTGCCCCTCCTGGGCTTCTCAATCGTTGCCCCTATCCAGGGCCTCAGTATTGCCCCCTCCTGGGACTGACTATGCCCAACTTGGGCCTCCAGAGGAATGCGGCCCCCTCCTTGGGACTGCCTAGGCTCAGCTTGGGCTCCTTAGCAAATGCGGCTCCCTTTCAGGGACTCCCTGTGCCCAAACATGGGCTTCTCAGTAAAATAGCCCCCTTTCTAGGGCTCCTCAGTGCTGCCCCCTCTCTGGGCTTGCTATGCTCAACTTGGGCTTCTCCGTGCTGCCCCTCTTGGGCTTCTCAAAAACATGGCCCCGTCCTTGGGGCTCTCCATGCCCACTCTGAGCCTCTCAAATCTGCTCCCTTTCTCTGGGGCTTACTGTGCCCAACTTGGACCTCTCCCTGCTCAGTGCTGCCCCCTCTCTGGGCTAGCTCTGCTATGCCCAACTTGGGATCCTTATCAAATGCCCCCTCTCTGGGGCTTCCTTATCATATACCCCCTCTCTGGGGCTGGGGTCTATGCACCCCTGTGCTGCTGTGCCCTCACTGGCACCTTTGAACACTGTGCCCCCACAGGCACCGGGATCCCCACACTGCTGGGGTCTCATATGAGGCCTCCTCCTTCCCCTACAGCCTCGCCCAAACCACTGATCATATATTAACAACAGCAACACAAAGACAAGCCTCTGGCTATAACTGAAAACATAAGGCACCCAGCCATAACAGCACAAACCTCCCAGCTATCCCATAGCATCATTGCTCCAGCCTCTGGAGCTCTTGTGAGCTGCACTCACATTGTCTCTCTTTCTCTCAAAGCTCTTCCTCCTCCAGCAGAGGACTGCCTCCCTGGCCTCAGCTCTGGGCCTTATAAGAGCCAAGCCCTGTCCTTTTGGGTCAGCTAACCTTCATTAGTTGCCTAGGCAACCCACAGCTGCACAGCCTAATCACTGTAAGGGCTCCCCTTCTGGCAGTTCTTCTTCTATGCAGGCACAGGGCAACCAGAGTGCCCTGTGACAGTGGAATATCCAGACTTAATGTTTTTACTCCATTCACTTAGTTAATACTGGGACTGGGACATCTGCTCTCTTCACAGGCAGTTATAGAATAATTAAAGAAGGGAAATGAATAGGGCTTCCAAAATAGAAAATGTATGCACGATTGATATTAGCCTGTCATGTGCATATGAAAAGCAAATGCAAAGATATATCAACAAGTCTACTTACTCTACACTACAATTTGAACAGGTTACAAAATAAAAAATGACAAAGCCAATGTGGATATATAATTTTGACTTTGTAATTTTTACAGTCCTGTTTGATTATATAACACCTAAGTAATAAAACAATTATGAAACATGCCTATTATACTTAAATTGTTTTGGATTTTGGAACAAATTTGGTTTAGTCGCTCAAAGTAGTTCCAGGCCCATGACTGAAATCAAAGTTGTAAGAGCAAAAATAATAATAATTGACAGTTGTTTTTATTTGGTGTTTGAAAAGCAAGTGCTATCTGTTCGCAGCACATCAGTTCTCCAATTACTACAGTCTTGGAGAAGCTTCAGAGTGATGGTCCTTGTCAACTTTGTATAGGAGGACAGTCAGGTAACACTAGGTAATTCTGTTCTCTTTAAGATTATGATAGATATAGCTGCTGACACTTAACTGTTTTTTTCACGTTACAATTCATGCTAGGTCCTCATCCACCAGAAAGTATTGAGCACTTTCTGATTAACGTCAGGTTATATTATGTCTCTTTCTCCAATTATTTTAATGTAATATTCAAAATTGGCAGCAGAGTTAATATAAAATAAGTGTTGTAAAGAGCCATCTCATCATTTTCCCCAAGATTTAAGTAGATATGAGACATCTGCAGAGAAATAAAAAAGCAGCCTAAATAAATGGAATAACATTAACTTACAGTTGCAGTATTGCCATACCCATGTGTTAAAAAATCATAAATGAAGCCCTCAAAAATCAGAAAACTGGCTTAAAAATTGTAGATTTTAAAAAATAGCTTTTTAAAAAAAATGTTTTCTGGTGTCTGAGTCTTTAGGTTACATTTGGATGAAATTGTCAAGCTTTTCTCTGAAAACATGAAGGATGGAAACTTAGAGCAGGTTTCAAAATGGTTTGGCATGGGGCGCTATAAAATCACCACCATCCCAGTAGAAACCATGACTATATGGACCTTACGACTTTTTCTCCTAAAGCAACAATGTCAGTTCCAGGAGAAAAATAACCCAACTTTAACCAGTTACATATTACTTCCAGAAGAAAGAACATTTCTTACTTTTTCTTCCGTCTTAACTCCCCTGCTGTTACACTCTCTCTCTCTCTCTCTCATTTTTTATCTATGTGCTTCCTTGTTGGTTTCTACAAGGAAGAGGCTCCTCACCTATACCTTTAGTTGGCAACTGAATGGTGAGTATGGCTAGTCTACACTGCAAAATGCAGCTGACATTTCTTTGTTGACCAGGAGTGTGAAAACCCCCAAAATGACATAGCTGTGCTGGTAAAACCACAGGGGTAGATACTGCTATGTGAGCAAAGTAGTGCTATTGTTGGTTTAACTTGTGTCATGAAAATTGGTTTTGGAATTATCCTTTGAGAAAAGGCGTTTTACTGGGATAGGGTACATCAAGACTAGGTGGCCCTTCTGAAGTAACTACACTAGCATAGCTATCTATGTCAGATACCAAAGCTCTGTGATTTAGATGTACCTAAAAACACTGTATTATAACATCAGGAAAAAGTCAGAGCTGGTGGAAATTGAGGTTCCAAATCCTTTAGGAATTATGTAAGAACAGGAAAACAACATACGTCTAATACCTGTGTATGACTACTGCTTTCATATACTATGGCCAGGTACAGACATTTTGCATAAAATGGTATAAGTGCCCATAAAACAGTCTACATCTGTAACAGAACAGAAGTTCAGCACACACAGACTGCTTTAAAAATGGTGGAACCCAGTCTATGATAGATTTGGATCAATATATGTTCAAACAATCAATTTGGATGACACCAAACTCTGGGGTAAAGCATCCACACCTGAGGACAGGAGGGTGATCGAGGCAGATCTTAACAGGCTCAGGAAGTGGGTGGATGAGAACCTGATGGTGTTCAACACTGAAAAATGCAAGGTTCTCCACCTTGGGAGGAGAAACCTGCAGCATACTTATAGGCTTGGCAGTGCTATGCTGGCTAGTACTATGGATGAAAGAAACTTGGGGGTCATGATTGACCACAAGAACATGAACATGAACCTTCAATGTGATGCTGCGGCTAGTAAAACGAGCAAAACGCTGGCTTGCATCCATAGATGCTTCTCAAGAAAATCCTAGGAC
>JAGPOW010002673.1:13386189-13399653 GCA_030014935.1 Caiman crocodilus
TCAGTCTCCCATTGTAACTTGTTGAGGCCACAGCCGGAGTACTGCGTCCAGTTTTGGGCTCCACAATTCAAAAAGGATGTGGAGAAGCTTGAGAAGGTGCAGAGGAGAGCCACGTGCATGATCAGAGGTCAGGAAAATAGACCTTATGGATAAGAGGCTGAGAGCCATGGGACTCTTCAGCCTGGAAAAGCGCAGGCTCAATGGGGACCTGGTGAGTTTATCAGGGGTGCTCAGCAGGATCTGGGGGAACATCTGTTCACCACAGTGACCCAAGGGATGACAAGGTCGAACAGTCACAAACTCCTCCATGACCATTTCAGGCTGGACATAAGGAAGAACTTCTTTAACATCTGAGCCCCCAAAGTTTGGAATAGACTGCCATCAGAGGTGGTTCCAGCACCTACTTTGACCACCTTCAAAAGACAACTGGAAGTTTATCTTGCTGGGATCCTATGATCCCTGCTGACTTCCTGACACTGGGGCAGGGGGCTGGACTCAAGGATCTTCCGAGGTACCCTCCAGCCATATAATGTCTATGAATCTATGAGTTTAGGTTAGAGTAGTGCATCAAACTTCTGTACCAGGTGCCCTATTGATTCATGTTAGGTCACTGTCCACTGGAATCCCAGGTGCCTTTGTGTTGCAGGCCCCTCCTCACAGGGAGGTTCACTAGCACTTGTGCTCATCTCAGCTGCACCAGCCAAGCACCCAGCCTCTGACAGAGCCAAGCCAAGCCAAGCCAAACCAGCACAAAGTTTCTCCCCAGCTTCACCTGCTGTGTATAGCAGCTGTCAGCCACAGCCAGATGTGTGACAGGGAGGGGACAGAGGCTTCTACCACACAGACCCATTGTGAAATTTTGGCGGGTGTTGCATTTTGATCCTGTTTCAATGTGATTCAAGCTTGAGACAGCAAAATTGAAATGAAACAAAAGGCTTCACAACAGTTTGAAAATGAAATGAGGGCACTCAAAACATTTTGAATGTTTTGAAATGTTTCAATTTTTGAAGCAGCTTTGTGGCGGGAGATGGGGAAGAGCCAGGGTTGCACTCTAAGCAGCTCTGCCAGCCCCATAAAACAGCCTGGTGGTGGGATGTGGCAGGAGAGTCAGTGGCAGAGCCTCACTGAGTACAGCCCTGGCTCTGAGCACAGCTCTGGTGAGCGTAGCCCGGCAGTGGGATGCTCTGCAGCCTCACGGAGCTAAGCCTGGTGATGGGAGATGGCCGACAGGAGCTGGTGGAGCTGCTCTGAGAGCAGGCCTGGCACGTGGCTCTCCACTACCTCCTGCTGCCAGGCTCAGCAATGTGGGGCTACAGAGCCTCCCCCTGCTGGGCTGTGCTCACCAGGGCTGCACTCTGAGGGGCTCTGCCACTGCCTCTCCTGCCACCTCCCCTCTCCAGGCTGAGCTGCATGGGGCTGGTGGAGCCACTTGGGGTGTAGCCCGGACTCTGAGCGCAGCCCTGGTGAGCACAGCCGGACAGCTGGAGGCTTTGCAGCCCCATGGAGCTGAGCCTGGCAGTGGGAGGTGTCAGAGCTAGTAGCAGAGACACCTAGAGCACAGCCTTGGCTCCAAGCATATCCCTAGCCACTGGCTCTCCCTTGCCTCCTGCCACCAGGCTCAGCTCCGTGGGGCTGGAAGAACACTTGGGGAGTACAGCGCAGTGGCTGGAGTGGAGGAGAGCCAGTGGCAGAGCTGCTTTGAGTGCAGCCCTGGCCAATGGCTCTCCACTGCCTTCCACCACCAAGCTCAGCTCAGTGGGGCTGCAGAGCCTCCCACTGCCAGGCTGTGCTCACCAGGGCTGTACTCCAACTGGCTCTGCCACTGGACGTCTCACCTCCTCCCACTGCTGGGCTGAGCTCCATGGGGCTGGAGGAGCCACTTGGAGCACGGCCCTGATTCCTGGTGGCTGGAGGCTCTGCAGCACTATGGAGCTGAGCCTGGTTATGGGAGGTGGCAGGAGGTAGTGGAGCGCCAGTGGCGGAGCCGCTCAGAGTGTAGCCCTGGCTCCAAGTGCAGCCCTGGCCAGTGGTGTTCCCCTGCCTCTCACTACTAGGCTTAGCTCCATGGGGCTGGCAATGTTGCTCAGAATGCAGTCTGACGCCGGGAGGTGGGGAGAGCCAGGGCTGCACTCTGAATGGCTCCACCAGCCCTGTGGAGCTCAATCTGCCCTCTCAGCACTGCCACCAAGTGTTGGGAAAAGCCCAGTGCCATCCCTGCTGCAGCCCCAAGAGTGGCAGATGCCACCTGCCTGAAGTTGCTGTGCTGCATCATGCCCTGAACCCCCTGGTGTGGCACAGCCCAGTGGCTGCAGGTAGGCTGCATCCACTGTTTCCAGGGCTACAGCAGGGGTGGCACTGGGCTCTCCCCAGCACTCGGGGCAGGCCACATCAATGGAGTGGGGGCTGCTGCCACCCCAAAATTTGCTGTAGCCCCCCCATACCTGCCCCTTCAGCGATGCCACTGAGTGTTGGCCTCACAGGAGGTATGAACCCCTAGATCTGCACGCGGGTTGACAGGAGGTTGCCATTGGTGCCTGGGGCCAGCAGCAGTAGCAGTCTTCCTGGCACTGGGTGCGGGCTGGTACCAGGTGGTAGCAGCAGTTTGCTGTCACCCCATATGCAGATCCAGGGACCCAGACCCCCAGGAGGAGTCTGGCAGAGCCCTACAGCCCTCCTGGTGGTGAGGGCCCCCAGAACTGCACACGGGATGACAGCAGGCTGCTGCTGCCAGCAAGTGATGCAAGCTTAGCTTTCAACTGTTTGAGGTGCAGCTTCACAAAACCCCTTGCACATATGTCCTTGGAACATGGTAGGCTTCATGCTGTCAGAAGGGGCTACTGTCCCTGCAATTTTCATCTGAATCAGGCAAGAAATGACAAAGTTATAGGTATTTGCATGATTCTCCATTATAGCCTACCAGCAAAACATCTACACGCTTTGAAACAGCACAACAGTTTCAACAAAATGAAATGAAACAGTACTTCAAAATGAAATGACAGAACGAAACACTATTCCTTTAAAATGGTGAAACAGTGCTGTTTCACACAGCCCTAGTGGCTATGCTATTCGGCTGTGTTTGATAACTTCTGGGACCTACGGAGCCTGCAGGGCTTGCTGCCAGGCATGTGAAACTGCCCACAACCTGCTGGCCTCATCTAGTGCAGGCAGTCTGTGTGCATGGGCCTCTCCTCCCACCTGTATACATGTGTTCTGTTCACTCCCAAACTAACCTATGCCACTTACAGAAATGGCATAGGTTTGATTGTTTCTGCCTTGGGCTTTTTGAATGTCTACCTAGTTTATATGTTCTGTATTGTATAATATCAATTTAAAATTGATTGACCAAAGGATATTCCAGCATTTGGAGATTTGCATATGTTTATTGTTCAGGAAAAACATACCATATAATTGATTTTAAGATGTGAAGTGCCTGTTACCTATGAAGAATCAGGCTGTTGGGTAGATGTCATTGCCTTCAGTCTGAGATATATCATAATACTGAATTGTTCAAATTTTGTACAGTCAGTTTCCATTGAGCTGTGCTTTCTGGTAGACTGTATTCTCAAACTCATTAATAAAATACATTAAAATACTTACATAACATTTATGAGCTTATGAGCACTATTATTTACTGACTAATCCAGGTATATCTGTCAGAGATGAAAAACGTACATGGAGATCACCGTAATCCTTTTGCTGGCATATGGTCCCAAATTCCCTTGAAATGTCTATCTCAAATCCAAATGATATCCCCAAGTGCTGGGTTTTGCATTTGGATCTCTGAATTAACTGAAAGATGTATAAAATCATAAGTAAGCAGACAGCTCCCTGTGGCTTACACATTTAACAAAGTGGATTGTTTATTCTAGCAAGAACTACATTTGCACATACTTTATATTGTAATATGCACAAGAAATGTTCTCCTGACTTGCTAACTGGAGACTTTTATATATGGAGCATAGGACTTTTTATGCCTTCCCTTGCTTTTTATACTGTTACCTGTTTCTTGGCCCTTGAACAGAGAATTCTGTATGTGTTCTGCATACCTCCTGGAGGATAAAAATATCCTTGTGCAGCTATAGTTTTAAGGAGAGGATTCTGCTAGCTCATCAAACACATGTTAACAGTGCTTTGTATATACAGATCTGTGATCCAAGCTGTGCCTTTGAGAATCCCTGCATGTATACAAATCTACTAATATTAATGGGAATTATATATCCATAGAGAGAGGAGAACCCTACATGATAGTCTTAACAGGAATTGTGAAGTAATAGGAGGATAGACTTTTTTTTTAAAGTATAGCTAATGGATGATTGATAATAAAAGTTAACTCAAACTTCAAGATGAATCAAAACATGATATGGTTCTTGGAACATACGACATAACAAACCACATTTTTATTTCTAACAAATGGTGTATTTCATAAAACTCCCCTGAGTTAAGTAATTACAATTAAATTTGCACTTGCAGTGAATAAGTTCTACATAATTATTTATGGACATTAAAGAAAAGATCACTGTAGAAAATGAAATGGAGCCTTACCAGAATACTAATATCCTATGCAGCTTTGAAAGCAAGACCCATGTAACAACATGTAAGCAGACTGAAATGTATGTTCACAATTCAAAATTGGAAATTATACTGAAGTAAGAGGACGTGTTAATTAAAAGCTTGGTAAGAAGAAATGTTTTGATTTGCAGGGGTTCACACACACTTTCTTAGGTCTGTTTGCTTAGGTTTCTTCAGTGCTATTTTCAGTTTCAGTTTCAAGTGCAGGCAACCTAAAAAATGCAATGCAATATCCATATACAATTATGCCAAGTTTTGTCTGCTTCCAAACCTGAAACTACAAATTAGCATAGGGTCATATAACTCAGGCCACATTTGCTAAAGCATCTTTCAAAGTCAAACTCCAGCAAGGGTTACAGATTTGAAAAGAAGCCTTAATTAGGAGAAGTTTATCTAGTTTCAATTTTTTTTTTCCAGTATGACACAGTTCTAGCAACAGGCTAAGTTGGCTTAGAGGAGCTTTGCTTTCTGGAGGAGAGCTACATTGGTAGAAAGAAGATAACTGAACTTTGAATAAAGGTGTACAGGTTCAGACAAAAGGGTTCTGTCTCACAGGAAATTAATTCCTTATGCTTAGATAAGTCCATGTAGGCTATATATACATCTGGTCCTCTCATTTTTTCAGAAGAAGGCAATGTGTCCCTCTTTTACTGTGCCACTGGATCTTGGTTAATGTGGTTGGTGCCAGAGGCTCTCAGAGATTTTTCATCACTATGCATCTCTCAGTGCATTTGGGAAAACCCTGCAGAGCAAACCAGGATTGGGAATCATTGGAAATATTAAGTAAGCGCTGTGTGATAGGATATTTCCTGATCTCTGTGAGTTAGAAAAAGGAATGTGGCCAGAAACTGAGTAGACTGAACCTAAACTGGAAAATTTTTTTCTTTTCTTTTTGGCCAGCAAAACAATTCATTGCCTTTTTTATGCCGTTTCCCCTCTTTTCTGCTCCCCCAAACACCTTCCTTTAAGAAGTGATATGATTTCTAAATACAGGATCAACAGTGCAGCAACCATGATGAAAATAACTTTTTCCAGAGAGGCTGTATTGTTTGTTGATATACTTTCATCATGAAAAAATCAGTTATTTCTGGCTGTTGATGAGTCTACAACAAGTTGGCACTTATTATTTATCATCTACTGAATCTAACACTAAATCAGTTAAATCTGTCCAAAATATGCATATTCCCAAAACCTTTTGTGCTGCTGATCAAAAGGTGCCTGATAAATTCTGACATTCTATCAATTTCAGATGGCCTTCTTAACAGAAGAACTGGCATAGTAGTATTAGAGGAAATAATGGAACAAAGATATTAAAAACTCAAAACAAAAAGAAACTTCTTAGAGACGATATCCTCTTCCAGTATTATAAGGATGAACTCGGCAGTAGAGAAAAACTGCTTAACCTTTATACCTCAGAGCAAATGTTTCTAAAGCAGTATATGAAGTTCATAATGAAGTGGTTCAACACATGGAAAATCTATTAACTTATTACAATTTTCCATGTATGTAATCTAATTATTGGAGGATTATCTTGAACTAATCCCCCCACACTACTGCAGGTGATGGGGGGAGAGATGAGGAGGGGGACAGTAATGCGGCAGGCTGTGGGGAACAGACAGTGAGGGAAGCAGTAGAGGGATGAAGTAGGGCAGGTGGGGGGCAGGCAGCAGGGCAGACAGGGAGAAAGGCAGTCAGCTTGCCCCCTGCCACTTGTCCCTCCTCCACTTACCCCACATTGTGCCTGCCCCCTCCCCTCCACAACCCTGAGTTGTCCTCGCCCTGTTCTTGCCTTCTCCCCCTTCCATGCCACTTCTGGTCCCCACAGTCTAAGTTCCCCCTCCCCCTCTACTCCCCCCATTATTTTTGCTTATCACCTGATGCAGCGTGGGGCATGGAGCATGGCTCCAATCCAGCCCCATAGCATTGGCATGGAGCTATTATTGCTTCTATGGGGCTGGGCTGGAGCCATCCTCCATGCCCCAGGCTGCAGCATGGATGGAGCCCATCATCTTGGAGCAAAGGTAAGGAGGAGTGAGGCAGAGGGGGATAGAGAGGGAGAAAACAGCATGGGTCTAGGTTTAGCTCCAGCTCCAGCTCTGGCCCCAACCCCATGTTGGGCTGGAGTCACAGAAACTGCCTGCCTGCCCTCCCCCCCACTGCCTTGTGCTTGATTGTGAGGCAAGGTTCCCCACCCCCAAATGTTAAATGGTGGCATGGTGAGGGGAACACATCTAATCAAGTAAATATGGTAATCAGGTGAGCCATGTGTCAGCAAAGAATACTGTCATTTGGACCTGATTCAAGAGAAAACTAGTGCAAAATGGTCCCATTTAAAAAAAACCCCTGGAAATAAAGGAAATTCTTATCCTATTAAAAATAAGCTGCAAAAGCCACTTAAATCTAAACATAGACTGCAAACATCAAAAGCAGCATCATTTTGGTTTTCTTTTGTATATATTAGTACAGTTCCAAGGGGCTCTGTCAGTCAGGATTTGAGTTCCATTGTAGTAGGTGCTGTACTGTTACACAGTAAAGAATAGTGCTTGACCCCCAAGCTTATCATCTTTAACAAAAAAATTATAAATGACAGAAGATATCATTCTTTGAGTAATCTAGGCCACCTGGCTCATGGTTTAGGAGTAGATAATGCAAGTGTTTTATTATTATAAGCATTGCCACATTAGTCATTTATAAAGCAAGTATTTTAGAGTGGTGTGCATGTGTATCTCTTTTCAATCTCAGTAGATGATCTTAAACTGCTCACTGGTGGCTATCTGGGAAAGATAAAATTACATTGCTGTTTAGTATAGCAGAGACCTGCAGCAATATTTTTATTGCTGACAGCTTATGTATAGACAGTGCCATATGCTTGTTTCCTAAATTTAAGGGTCCCTTATGTGTGCACATATATACAAATGTAGACAAGATTTTCTTAGGGTGACCTGATAAAGAATATCTTGCATTGAAAACCTCATCTAACTCTACTTCAACTGCATAGTTCATCCAATAAAAGGTATCATCCTAAGAAATCCTTGCTCCTTGCATAATTTCTGGAGCATCATGGGTACAACATCACCCTCGCAGTGCCAAAGAAATTATAAGAATCGTTTTTTAACCTACTTTCCCCACTCTTGTCTATGATCAGCCAATGCCATTGTGCATAATTTGAGAGAAAAAAAGATCTGGCGTAACCCAAAGTAATATTTTGGGGGTTATTCCTATGTCTGTCTAATCACCACTTTTGCACATGTTAAAGCATCTATCATACAGTCAGTTCCTCAGTTCCTCAAGATATTTTCATGGTACCTTGATAGGTTGGGTATTTCTGTAACTGTCTAACAACAAATAACTATGCAACATAAGGTGGAAAGTTTGGTGAGTCATCAAAATTGCTCGTTTAACATAAGATCTGGCTTTTTTATATCCAGGTAGTTTAAACCAAGCTGTACCATGCAATGGCTCAACCTCAATGGATCAAAGTTTAGTTGTGTGGAGGTATCAAGTGTGTTTCCCAGGGGTCTGTCTTGAGTCTGGTATTGCTTGGTAGCTTCATTACTGATTTGGATGATGGCATCAAGTGCATGCTTAGCAAATTTGCAGATGATATGCAGTTGGCTAGAACTGTAGACACCCTGGAGGTCAGGGCTATGATCCAGAATTACCTGAATAGGCTGGAGAAATGTTCCTCAATGAATGAGATGAAATTTAACAAGGACAAATGCCAGATTCTGTACTTGGATTGGAACAACCACATACACAACTAAAGACTGGGGCATGACTGGCTAGGTTGCAATCCTGCAAAGAAGTACCTGGCATTGAAGTAGACCACAAGCTGAATATGAGCCAACAGTGTGTTCTTGTTGCAAAATTTTAAAAAAGCAGCATCCTGGGTTTTATTAACAGGAATGTCACTTACAAATCAGGGGGAGTGATTCTTCCACTCTATTCAGTTCTAGTGAGGCATGTGTCCAGTTTTGGGTCCTACACTTCAAGAAGACTGTGGACCATTTGGAAAGAGTCCAGCTCAGGACAACAAAAATGATCAGGGGCCTTGAAGATATGACTTTTGAGGTACATCTGTAAGAACTAAGGTTATTTAGCCTGGAAAAGAGGAGATGGAGGTGATTTAATAGTCTTCAAATACCTGAGGGGTGATTATAGTGAGGCTAGAGATGGACTTTTCTCTGTGGCTGTAGAGGACAAATCTAGGAGCAATAGCCTCAAGCTATAGCAATGGAAATTTAGATTGAAGATTAGGAAGAAATTTCTGACTATGAGGCTGGTCAGGCATAGGAACATGCTACCTAGAAAAGTTGTGGAATCTCCAGCTTTTGAAACTTTTAAAAAAGCAGGCTAGGCAGACATGTGGTGGGATGATTTGTTTAGGGATGATCTTGCCTTGAGCAGGAAGATGAACCAGATAACTTTATAAGGTCTCTGTGAGCTCTAGTTTTCTATGATCCTATGTCTGCACATCACTGCTGACTCTTGAACATTGTTGCTATACGATTTGATGGAAAATTTGGCAAGCAAGGGAGTATACACAGTTAACTGAAATATGGAATGCTTTCAGAAATGATAGATTAGCAGATGGACCAAGCATGACTGAGTAGATAAAATTAGTAACTCTTTGAAAAATACAGATGCAGAAAGGGAACACCCCTTTATTTATGCTTTATTTATTTATAAATCCATAGCACCATTTCTCCATTAAAATGGCATTAATTACTGGTTTTGGCACTTCACAGAATTAGGAATAGAATGTGAAGCTATATATATCTAGGTCACCTGTCTAACTAGTCCAGCACAATGGTTGATAGCTTCTGTATTACCTGTATGCAATAACTTGACATCCTTAATCCAACCCCTGCTGGAGAATGCCTCTCTCATAACAGAACAAAAAAGCAAGAAAAAAAAAAGAAGAAAAGAAAATCAGAAAACCTCACCAAAAATGACCTGGTTGGAATTTTTAGGAGAGAAACTGAGATACAGGAAACTGAACAGAAGAGAATAGAACAGACATGGAGAATGGACTTAGTGTAGTGTCTCTAAATGAAATAATGTACAGATACCCTTTTTGAGGATCTGACCGTACTTCTAATGAAGCCAATAGGACCCTCTTCAGTGATTTGAATGCCAATTTGGTTGCATGTAATCTGAGGTATTCCTCATGTAGTGAATCCAACTATATATGTCATATTAGTGCATTGATTTTGTGCCTCTGAGTAATCAATATGATTGATTCAATTTACAAATATGCTCATTTTCTTACAGTCCCTAGCTAACAGCAAAATAGACTTACTGAAAAGCCCACATATGGCAATATCACTATTCTCTCCAGGTCAGGAGAGAAGTGAGTTGCTAATACAGAAGGGGAAAGATGGCATTGCTCATGTTGTTTCCAGAACTGTGGACAGCAGAGGATTGCAGTTTAACACTTGAACTATCATTTAGAAGAGAAAAAATAGCAGGGGTCCAATTTAAGATTAGGATAGCACAGGGAAAGCATCATCAGCAACAGCGCTTATACTTGTAACAATTAGAGCAGAAGTTCTCAAACTATGGTCCATTCAGGTGGTCCGCAGAAAAGTGACCTAAGGCTAAAGCTGACAAACATTACAGCCAACTTCCAAGAACTTTGCTCAAAAAACAGGCACATCCATCACATTTGAAAGGTAAGACTTCTGATATTAAAATATGAGTGGTGTACTTTGATTTATAGAACAAAAATAAGTGTAAGTGGTCCGCCAAGACCCTCAGCAATTTTCAAGTGGTCCATAAAAAATAAAATTTGAGAACCACTGAATTAGAGCATAAGGAAGGAGAAAGGAACCTGTATATTTGTGAAACAGATGAAAAAAAATTACAAAGAAGTTGAGGCCTTTTCATTTATTTTGTCACTCCATTCTTGTAATAATTCTGGAACTCCTTCCAAGAATGTATAGTTTTGTGCACTGCTTTGCTTTGCAAAGGAAAACTAAGATAAGAGAAATCTGTGGAATGCATTGGAACACTGAAAGGGTCAAGGTTAAGGAATAGTAGAGGGAGTTTCACTCTGTATGGAGTAAATGAATATAGCTGACACACACCTTCACCAAATCCCTTGACCTAAGGTGGGTATTGTATCATGTCATATGGAGAGAAAGGAATGTGTTGGCAATAGTAGGAGGTACTCTGTTTATACATGGAATAAGGTCATGGAAAGGTGTCATGTTTGAAGCACTCCAAATACCTTTGCAATGCTCTGAATAGCAAGCTTGCAGTGTTCATGGAAGCATTTCAGAAGTGAGTCTCAAAAATGAGGAACATGTTTTAAATACATGCTAGAATGTTTGTACATTCCATGAAGTGGAAAAGGGGGTTTCCTAGTCCCCTGGCATCCCATAGTGCTGCACTCTCTCCTGTCCCTTGGGATGGGGAGGAAGAGAAGGGTGGATAACCAATGAATACTGCCTTGTGCATTCATCTGTCCTTGGCAATCTCTGGAGCCTGAGAGCCATGCAGGGAACCTTCCTAGCCTTAGGGGAGGGAGAGCAAGAATCCTTTCTACCTCCAGTCTTTTGGTTCTAGCTGGGGGCCCAGTTTTAGCATGGGGTGGGAGAATGGAGCAGGAGGACTGAGCAACCCCCTGTCATGCCCTCTGGCTGTAGTTATGCATTAGTACTAGGCAACTACTGAGCTAGAACTGGGAGTTCTATTTTTGTGAGATTCTGCAATTTTGAAATTTTGTTCTGAATTGAAATGAATTTGCATAATTTGAAATATCCTGCATTTAGTTACCCCTCTTCCCCATCATTTTGAATCAGTTGAATGGTCTCCCTTTGATTTTGACTATTTATTTAATATACACAATAAAATCATTATAAAATGATAAAGCTAACAGGAATTTTGATAGGAAAAGTCATTTTGAAATAAAAAATGGAAGCACTACACTCTAATTAGTTTGGAACATTTTGATCATATCTAAATATTTTGTTTAATATTTTAAAGCACAGAATTTCTCTTACTTTGTTTTTCATGGGTTGGCATTTTCTGAGGCAAAAAACATTTTTCTTCAGTTATTTTCTGTGTACCCCTACAGCCAGGAGAAGCGTGTCAGGGGGTAGAGCCTGTGCTAGGGATACAGCCCTGTGTTGATGCTGAACATGCTCAAAATATTGTCTCATGAAGTAGATTCAGAAGCAAAGCCAATCCAGTAAAAATAAACTAAGTTTAATGCAATGCTTACTGACTGTGACTAATTAAGGGACTTAATTAAGTTGTCAGGAAAGAATAAAGATAATCACTCTCAGTCAATTCTTTCTCTTTTTGTTTCCAGCTGCACGAGCAAACTCGTACATGATACAGATTTCATTCTGAGTCATCATGGCTGTCTTTTCTCCCTGTATGTTTTTTAAGTCTTGTTCTTAACTTCCCCTTCCTTGTCTAATGCGGACTGTAACAATGCTGGATTTTAGTCTTTGCTTGACACAAAGGACACAAGTGCCACAGATCCTTTGGGAAGTTTGCGGGTGTTTTGGTGGGGAGGGAGACCAGTGATAGTGTGAATATCACAAGGTGACATAACTCTAATAAAATTCCAGTTTTAATGTTTGCTCACCAATTAGCTGTGAACAAATCAAAGCAAACAAAAAGCTACTTTTTCCTGGAATTTGTTTTTTTGGAATATAGCTCTGGGATATTTAGAGTACTTGTACTCAGCCCCTTATGAGTAGCCTGTCTCTCATAAAAAAGGTACTTCTGGCTGTGCCCTTAGGATCTCACTCAGAGCATTGTGCATCAGTGATAAAAGTCTTGACAGCACAGTTAAGACTGTCCAAAACATTATTATTGTCTTCTAGGAAATCTAGCCTCAGTACAGAATGTGAGCCCTTCCTCAACCAGTCTTTGGCTACCCACCACATCCTTTTTCCAAAGAATAGATCCCTGATTCCTCTGATATGAAAAAGAAGAATTTTAGAAAAATAATGAGCTAAAAAAGGCAGAATTTTCAAAAGCTATGTTGGAAATTTTCAGTAGGTATGTCTTTGCTAGAAAACAGACTGTTTCTTCCCCATATTATGGTGTAGATTAAATAGAAAATTTTCTATCTCTAATGAGAATGTGTGGCAACACCTGTAAAATTTAACATTTTCAGTTCAGTACTCTAAATAACTTACATTTAAGTCTTTGGTATTTCTAGATTGCAGAATTACCAGGCTTGGCAGCAATGCCCTAAGAGACACCATGTTGTCCATAGGTACAACCACACTTGACTGGAAGTGTTATATGGTACATCCAGGTGGTACATCTAGATTGACCTTGTTAAAGTTAAGTTGATCTAAATATCCAATTGTGCAAATATTTGGGGTGCATACAGATATTCTGGGAGGTTAGGGGGTGTTTAGATGACATTAAAAGTGGCCACCCAATCTAACCTAGTTCACCCAGGTGTAGACCTTATACTTAGGTCCCTAGTTAGGTCAATTCTGAATGGAAGTTCCAGGAAGGTTAGATCAGTCTAAAAAGGGCTGACCCTACCTAAGTTAACCCTGTCTCCTAGGTAGTCTTACTTGGATCATATTGGCCATGTTTAGACTGATCTAACTATCCCAAACTTCTGTACAGTTCCCAAAACATCTGGAGGGCTGGGAATGCTCAGCTGCTGGCCCCAGTCAAGGGCTTCACTTTTGCTACTCTGTCTCTGGCACCAGTCTATTCTTAGCCCTCAGTCCGTCCCCCCTCCCATCCCACAAGTCCCTCCTGCTGCTGGTTTTATTAGTGGGAGCCAAGGAAACAAGTTGGGGTGGGGGAAGGGGAAGGAAAAGGAAAGATGGGAGGTAGGCTCACTGAGGGGGTTGTCAGAGTGGGATTTGGGGAGCTAAAATTAGCTCCTGGTCCTGTGAGTGGGGGGGG
>JAGPOW010002673.1:13399753-13413048 GCA_030014935.1 Caiman crocodilus
CCCCAATCCCTCCCATAGAATCCCACTTGCCCCCCTGGCACCTCCCATGGACACCACCTGTCCCCCAAGCTCCCCTCACACACTGCCTGCCCTCTAATTCCTCCCTGAACCCTTCCTTCCCCCTGAATCACCCTGTGAACCCCACTGGCTTCTTCGATCCTACTCACTCCTTCCCTTACCCCAAGTTACTTATACCAGTTTGCTTACACAGCTCCTGGTTTAATGGCTGTACATGTCATTCCCTGTCTATGTTTATGCATCTTAAAAGTAAGCCACATAAATGTAGACTGGGTGTGGTGACCAGCTACACGCACCCATAGCCGTCTCAGTGCAGTTCTAGCTGTGGGTTGTTTACCACTGGTGAGTGATAGTGACAGTTTTCACAGTATGGCTGTGTTTTCAGTGAAACTCCCTGTGGTGTAAATAATTAGGAAGATATATTATTGCTACAGTGTGATCTGAACCACGTGATTAAATGTTCTGAATCCAACAAAATATATTTATTAAAGTCAATGCAAGGTAATATATCAAAACATAAAGACTGCAGGTTATATCTGCATATGGGAAAAAACTTCTTTGGCAGTCATTCAGGTTCTTAAAAGTTAGGAAAGATTATTGTCTCAATATATACTCTCAATATACCACACACCTTGAAGATATAAAAAGGGGAACATAGCACTGGAAACTTGAGAACAATTTTGTGTCTGCGCACACCATTGTTAAAATTTCTATTAGAACATCATATCCAATTCTTATGTTCATGTTGCAAAAATGGGCAAGGATATATGAAGGAATTTGAAAGAGAGATTCACAAACATTGTTACTGGCCTAGAAAAATAATCTTTTTTTAATGAGACTTTGAAAGAGGTTAACTTATTCATTTTATCAGCATCGGGTGAAGTAGATTTTCACCTAGCAAAACTTATGCTCTTGTTTGAAGGTGCTTCCCTACCCTGCCTTCTACCTTATCAGAGAGACGGTTGATATTTAATGTTGTTCATTGTGTATACATACTTAAACATAAGAAAGTATTAGTGGTAGGACACCTTTCAGTCTAACTCAGGAGTGGCCAAAATGGTGCATTCAGCTGGTTACTGGACTCCATTTCCCAGCAGCCCCTACCTGTGCCACTCTGGCCAGTCTCCCTAGAGACCCCAGGAGTGGCGGGTCCCTGACAGTCCTGTGCTTGCAGGGTCTCCATGGTGGCCAGTCTGAATGGCTCTGGCAGGATGAGTGGCTGGGAGGGGAGTTGCTCCAAGGCTGGAGCCAAGGCCGGGATCTTGTGGCACTGACAATGTGTGTTAGAGCCCGAGCAGAGCTGCTATCCACTGCTTGCATGCCTCTGCCCACAAAACCCACCCTCATTTTAGGGGCATGTGGGCAGTAGATTGCAGCTCTACCCTGGCTCCAGAGGCCAGCTGGAAAAGTGCAGGCAGGAGCTGCTGGGTAATGGAGTCTGCCACAGGCCCAATCCAACCTGTGGGCCAGACTTTGCCCACCCCTGGTCTAACTGATCAAAATCCACTTATAGACAGCTGGAGTTTTACAAGTATAACCTGAAAATACGGTGCAATTTCCAAGCTGTGGAAGCAACTAAACAGTTCAGCAGCTTATCAGTAGTTTTTGGCATTGCTATTTCTAGGATATGCTTTAATCTATCTTTTGGGAGAAAATCTACATCTTTTACTTTCAGGGTAATAGTGATCATTTCTAGTCTTGGAGTCTATGAACCAGTGAATCCGATTATTTATTTTTTTCCTTCCTGGGCCATTGAGAGAAAAAGATTGTCTGCATTGCACTCAACATGCTTGTAACACTTGTACCTCTGCTTTGAGACAATGAATATAATCAAATCTCATGCTTCACAGTTTCAGCCGATCACCTCAGGGGTCAGAAAGAATTTTTTCTCTGATATCCAATTAGCTAAATGTTTTCTGTCTTTTGTTCTCTTTCTACCTTCCTCTGAAAGATCAGAGATAGGTCAGAGCTGATGATAGGACATTAGATAAGGCAGACAAGTGCTCTGATGTGGTACAGTGAATCTTCTCTCTGAAGTGGCTGGCTCATGCTCTTATTCATGCAGGCTCAAGCTGATGGCTAGCTTTGGGTTTGGAAAGGAATTTTCTGCCAACACAGATTGGCAGGGATGGTGTAGTAACTAGAGCAGGACAACCAGAGCAGATACCCTGGGACTGACTTGAGGGCAAGGATTGGAAAAAATGCCTGTTGCTACAGCTATGTGATTGCAATCGTTATTGTGCAATGCAGTGGCAGTTGTAAGCTGTCCTGTGTGTGGCTGCTGCCCTGGGTACCTGACTGCATTGTTACACCTCTGGACAAAGCCAATTGGTACTATGACCTTTGTTGTCTTTTAGTGCATTACGGATCGTTCATAATTTTTCAGCCATTTCAGGGCCCTCAGGTCCTGTGGCAATTCTGTCCTTCCTGCTCCCCTGTTCTTGGTCTCTGGTACACAACATTTTAACCTCCTAACTACTGTAATACTTTTGTATAAATGAAGTCACTGGGATAAATTATAAGGTGGAATTTAATGTAGAATACAGGATGAAAAATAGGGTGAAATTTAATATAGAACAGGTCAGACTAGATAGTTTGATATTCCCTTCTGCTGTTAAATTGCACGAAACTCTGGCAATATCTGTGCTGCAGCCTATTACCTTTCTTGACTGTCCAGAAGGAGAAGTTAGCTGCTTACAGTAGACACTGTTTACAGGTGGTGAGGGAGCTGTCTTGAACTGAGCAAATGGAAGACCTTAGGGCTAGGGACAGAAGTTACACATAAACTGGTTTAAGTCATCAGAAACTGGCTAAATCTGTAACAGAACAGAAGCTCAGTGAACATAAACCAGTCTTAAAATGGCTGAAACTGGTTTAAGATAAACCTGGTTGAATGTAGTATTAGACTTACTGACTTGAGACAAACTGGTTTATGAAACTTCTGTCCCAGCCTCGGGCTTTTTGACTGTCTCTAATTAGCTTAGGAGAACAGACACACACAGTTCACATAGTAACTTAATAAAGTTACTATTATAGAACCCAGATACTTCATAAGGTCATAGAGTACCTTATTCCCTGGAAAGGAGGGTTTGTTTACAAAATACCATATTTATTTGAATACAAGACAGATTATTTTCCCCAATTCAGCATGAGAGAAAAAAGCCCCCCAGTTTATATTTGCATACAAATCAGAAGGGAGAGCAAGTGGCTCCTGCCCCCTCCACCTACTGTGGAGTACGGATGAGGGGGCAGTAGGGCGCCATGGCCCTGGGCACAGACCTGTGGGGAGGAGGGTGTTCTGGCCGGCTGTGAAACTGAAAGTGGCAGCAGCAATGTGGAGAAGCACTTCCGGTTTCCAGTTCCACCTGCCCATCCATCCTCAGGTCTGTGATGAGGGGCGTGCAAATGTAAGCATTGGCCTCCAGGCACCAGAGAACCTCAGTATGCCACTGCCCCTCTGCCTCCTCTCTGCAACTTCTGCCCCCCTGTCCATTCCCTTCCCTCTGCCTTACTGTCAAGTTCAGCTCAGCTCTGGCTCAGGTCTTTCCCAAGCATGGAGAACATGGAAACTCCTTTCTATACCAAAACTGCTGGATTGTCTGCCTGGCTAATCAGCAGTGTTTACACTGCTGCATACCCAAACAAGGGCTGAGCTTCCATGTGATGTTCTCCTGGATGAAGCAGCCCAAGCAGCAACTGACAGTAGGTTGGAGGGTGGGAAAAAGAAGAAGCAGAGACTAGGGGGAGTTTGGGCTGTGGGAAGCTGGGTGTGGAGGGGCAGTAGGTGGCAGGGGGTGGGGGAAGCAGGTGGGGCAGAGGGCAAGGGAACCACCTGAGCCCCTCCAGCTACTGCTTTCCCTGCTGTAGCAGGAGGGAATTCAAGACAACCTTTCAATACTTAGATTCTATATCTGGAAAATTACAACAAATTAATACATTTTACAGACACAGACTCTAATTACTGAGGAGTCCTCATATTCAGGGTCATCTTATATTAAAGTAAATAAAGCAATCAAGGATATATAGAGTCACAGCAGACAGCTATGCACCTGTTTGCTGTTGCTTTTATTTCAAAGGATGGTGTTTCTCTGGTTAGCTGTGAGGAACCACTGATGAGCTCCAGTTGAGTGATCAAGTAGCAGGAGCCCTTTCAACCAAAGCTGCAGTGCTTGGCCACTCACTAAAAACTAAGCTGGTAGTGAACCACCCAGATATGAATTATTAAGTTTCCACTACATACATTTTCCAAGGATAACTTTACCGTGTCTTCAAAAGATTTACCATGCACATTACGTGTCTGCTCTACTTTTACTAGATAGTAAACACATCATGTGTCTGTTCCCTTAGTACTGCATTTGAGAAATAAACAGCAGTGTGGATGGCCAACTTTAGGGTGGTTAAATACTGAAATAGTTTTCCATTTTGCTTCATGATACCTGCTTCTTCAATCAGTAGAGAAAAACCCCTGACCCTTACTAATAAGTCTTTTCAGTTTCTGTGATTCTCTGTCATGTGCCCTGTTTGTTCATCCCATGTCATTATTTTTTCCACATGTTTTATGACTAAAAGAAAATGACACAGAAACACAGCTTGCCCAATAATCAATGACTCCCCATCCCTCATCCATCCATCCCTATTATTCCTCCGTTTCAGCAGGCAGGAAGCAATATGTGCTAGAGCTTTACATCATTTCTGCTTCCCAGCAATGAACACAGTCTCTGGATTATAACATTTTTCTTCTTCAGAAAAGAGAAACCATATTGCTATTTCTGTTGCATTTATTATACAACATTATACATTTGCTGATGCTACTCCACTGCCCTCAGGGTCTGAATGACATTGATCTGATGCTCACAGCTTAGAAACAAAGTCCGTCTGGATCACAAAGAAATCTCATGGCTGGTACAATAAGACCATTAACTCTTGCAGCTTCTTAGGAGAAATAAATGTAGGTGAAGGAACAGCAGTTTAGCTAAGGCAAGTGAAGTGTACAAATACTGCTAGAACAGGATTACTACTGAAGGAGTGACACACAAACATTTGATAAGAGCCTTATTCAGGCAGACCTGGAAGAGAAAGGTAGGTTTGTCCTACTCTTAACTCATCCAACTGTGAAAAAACAAATTGCTGTGAAGAGAGTACTGCCTGTGAGCCTAGGCTTGGGTTCTGGGACTTCTACAAGTCTTTGTCAATGTTATAATAAATTGTTGTCATTTTATTAATTTTCTTGTTGTAAAATATCCCATTTAGAAAGTCATATGTGTATTATCTACCAGCAAAACTCTCAGATAAGCGTTATATTTTTGACAAGCTAAATATATATATTTTGACACCCTGTATATTATATATTGACACCCTGTATATTGTATATTATATATATATAATATATATTGACAGTATATTGACACCCTGGCCTAACACTATTCTTTTTTGGTCAAGGGGTCCTTTTTCCTCCTTATTGTGCTGTGATTATATTATATTGGGTTTTGAGCAACCTTTACCTTTTCAGATAGATGCCTTTTCATTTCCTTTTTCTCCATTCAGCCTAAGGGAGCTTGGCATTTCTCCCCATGCATGTTTGCCAGGTAATGAGTCCCTCAGTGGGCCTCAATTTCTTTGGATGTTTATGATGCACCAACAGATAGAGGCAGGAAAATGAATTGCCTGCTTATAAGATCTCCATTCAATGGATAAAGTTACACAAAGACTCCTAGAGCTCTGGCTCTTTTTATGATACTTCATAGTTAGGATTACATCAGTTTATAATGACTGTAACAGCAACTAAAATAAATACAACAAAGATTTGTTTTCTACAAATTGTCTTTTGAGGTATCTTTTGATATGGGGAAGGTGGATGGATTTTTATGCCTGTTTTTATATATAGTTTTATTCTTAGAAGGGTGCTGTTCTTCAGCTGCTTTTTAAAATGCTTTCCTTTAATCAGGGCAAAATAAACATGATAGAGATTTACCAGCAAAATATTCAATATCAAGACAGCCAGAATACAGCTTCTTATAATGAAAAGTCTCCCTTGCTGCTCTTGACAATCCATCTTTATCCTTGCTCTGCATTGCCCCACCACTTCAGACAGAATGTGCAAGAATAAAGTCAACTACAGTATTAAGGCTTTCTCATAAAAACTACCTCAGGTTTTCTTCATGGCTAAGTATAGTCAGTCAAAAAGCCTGGCGCTGAATCAGTTCAGTCTTTGTACGTCAACCAGAACTGCAAAGATTAAACTGAGAAACAACTGGACACACATTAGCTTGGAACAGAAGTTACACATAGACCAGTTTAAGTGATCAGAAACTGGTTTAAGTCTCTAACAGGACATAAGTTCAGTGCACATAAACCAGTTTCAAAATAGCCAAAACTGGCTTAAGATAAACCTGGTTGAATGATTTAACTGATTTGGCTCAAAGCATTTTCTGCAATTTCTGTCCCAGCCCCTTCCTGGTTTAAGTTAGACCAGAGTCCTCCAGCATCTGACCATGATCTCTGGGCTGGGTTGTGCTCTCTGCTTCAGATAGCAGGCCTGGTTTTGCCCTTCAACTCTCTAGCTGGAGCAGGGACAGGGACCTTGTGAGACACTGGCCAGCATGGCCCTGTTAAGGCAAAGTGGGTAGAGAGGGGGTTGATTTTTCTCTCCTTCCCCTCCTCCCACTGAAGCTGGGGTTGTGCATGTCTGCTGGTGAGTGACAGAAGCAGAGGGGGCAGCCTGGGTTGGCAGACCTTGGCTGTGGGGCAGAAGGGATGGAGGGAGGAATTAACCCCCTCCCTCTCTCCCTGCCCCCTGCCCCTTAATGAGGCCATGCTGGGATGCTGTCTGACCATGTCCTGCCACTGCAGCAGCAAGGGAAGGAGGAGAGGCACAGCCTTTGTCAGGGTGCCCAGGAGGTGTTGATACCCCTGCTTTCTTCCCTGTCCTAGTGGCAGGTGGCTATTGGGGTCTGGGCCCACCGGCACATCCAAGCTAGTCTGGGTGACTGCCTGGCCAGCCACCACCTGTGCATGCCAGGCCAAGCTGTACGTACTGGCAGGGCTCAGCTTCCCTGCCTCTGTGTGGCAGCTGTTGGGGATGATCCCACCCACATGGCTTGGCCTGGCCCAGCCCAGCCATGCCATGTGACTGGCTCAGCCAGTGACAGCTGCTCTCCATGCCCAGGCTGGGCTGGACTGGGCAGCGCCACAGAGAGACACTTCCAAGCCCCAAGATGGTCGGGGGAGGAGGAGGGGAAGAGTCCCCCTCCAGCACCAAACAGAGCCCCACTCCCCACTCCACGCAGGGGTGGAGGAGGAAAAGTCCCCTTCTGGGGCCAGGAAGCCCTGCACAGAGCCACCCTGCCAAACCCAGTGTGGGGGGAGGAGGAGGGTAAGGAGAAGGAAGAGGAGTACCCCTCCAGCACTGCACAGAGCCCTCTCTTCCCCATTGTGGGGGGGAGGAGGATGAGGAGGAAGATTCCCCCCAAGCACTGAACAGAGGCTGGACAGCACTGTGTGCCCAGATTGCTCTGGGCAGTCATGGAGCCACTAGGGCAGGTAGAGCTCTCCGTTCCTCCTCCCCCCCACTCCTACTGCCACAGGGGTCTTGCCATGCTCCTTCTTCCCATACCCTACAAACCCTGGAGGCCAAGGTCAGGGTTTAAACCCCTCCTCAGTCTTACTCAGGCCTGCTGGGACCTGGCCACATTCCCCTCACCCCTCCCAGTTCAGCTTCCCTGTGGAAAGGAAGGGAAGGGTACTCTAGTGCATCCAGGCTGCTGGCTTGAGCCACTGTAAGCATGTGCCTGCATTTTTTGAATGAAAAGGGAATGTTTATCCACTTGCAAACTGGTTCAATCTCTGCAGGTTAGACTAAACTGCAAAGACTGAATCAATTCAGGATTGGGCTTTTTGAATGTCTGCCCCTAGCCATTTACTTTTGATTCAGAAAGTGCAGTCACATACCTGTAGTGGCTTAGGCCAGAAGCCAAGGAGTGGTAGAGCATAACTCCCTGGCACTAGCCATTATAGGATCTGTGTTTGCTTCCTCTTCCTGGTGCCCCCATGGTCTCTGGGATCTACAGTCCAGTTTCACAGCAGCAGGACTCTTCCTGCTTCCAGGCATCTCTGGGATTTGTAGTCCACAATTGCAGGTAGCAGTAAGTTTGAGTGGAGGATAGGGTGTTTAACCTCTCTCTCTGGCCCCAGACCCCCCCCAGCTAGGGTTTGCTGGGGGGAAGTTGCTGCCCCCCTTACCTCAACCCTTCTCTGCTGGAGCAGAAAGCACAGCTGAGCCCAGGGCTGAAAAATCATGCTGGGTTGCTGGAGGACTGTGATTTAATTTGAACCAGGAAGGGGTCTGCGACTGAAGTTTCATAAACCTGTTTGACCCAAATCAGTTAAGTTTGATACTACATTCAACCAGGTTTATCTTATACCAATTTCAGTTTACGAGCACTGAACTTCTGTTTTGTTACAGGTTTAGATCAGTTTATGATGATTTAAAGTGGTTTATGTGTAACTTTTGTCGTCCCTAGCCCGTAAGTATACTACACTGAATGAATGACTGTACATGACCAGCTCATTGTGTTTTGGGGGGAAAGCTTTCTCGGTGCCTAAATTCTACACAATGAGAAGACTAGTTCCCTTGTAATTTTGGGAGAGGGGAGGGAAAGAGAGAAGAAATTTCTTTACAAAGCTCATTTTACATTCTGACTTGCTGCCATACAGAGAGTCCAAATTCAGACCCTGAGATGAATGTCAGGATAGTAGACTACAGCTGTAGAAAATAAGAAAAATCTGAAGGCCAAGGGAGGAAGGCAGATTATCTTAGTGCCTGACTGTCTAAAGACTGACTTTGATAACCTCTGGCCTTCCTTGTTCCCATGTCAGGGCCTTGGCAAGGGAAGGGAAGCTGGATTATCGGTGGAGGTAAGAGGGAAGGGCAACCTGTCTTCACCAAGTTTCATTACATTTTTATATCGCTTAATGTGTACTTTGTCCTTTGTTATTTGTCCTTTGTTATTTGAAGCTGCTGGTGACACACTGCCGTGTCCCCCCAGCCACCAGGGGCATGTGATATTCATGTTTGAAGCTATGCTCAGGATGGATAAGATTGACAAACAGCTGCCAAACTGTTGAAAATAGCAGCTTATCTTAGGCAGCTTTGAATAGACACCTGTTCAGTTTTTTAATGCTGAAGTCAGAAATAATGATTATAAATCTAATACATGTAGGCCAAAATAAGAAACAGCACAGTCAAATTCAAACTAAGCAGCCCTGATGCCTAATTTTCAGCTTCAGTCATGTAATGTAAGAGTGGTAATTTGATCAAGTTAGAAAAGAAGCACTACCACCTTTGCCACATTCTCTTTCCACTAGTATCAAACTGATGCCTCAAAGATGGGTGACCTCCATTTTGTGGATGTTTTCATTTTCATATACCCCTGCATTAACATCATATACAAATAATTGTTTTACTAGCTATCAAGTATCCAAAGGTGCTTCTCTTGCAACAGCTCTTCTCCTGATTCTTAACAGAGTTTGAACCTGGCCTTGAGAACCAACTTTTAAATCTACAGTGAAATCTACAAAGCATCAGCTTGTTTATATGCAACCTCACACTGAACTAAGTTAGAAATAAACATGCTCTTTGTTATTGCTTAAGTCATTGAGGTCTGAACTGGAATTTACATTGTTCCCCTTAGACAAAAGGAAGTTAACAATTGTACACATCACTTAAAACAAAAAGTATGTTGCCATAATATTTCTGCTCTAAAAGCAAGACAATATACATGTGCCCAATAACATCATGTTTGCATTTTATCTTTTTAACTTGAAAAACTATTTTTAATGTTGTAATGTTTAATGTTCTAATTATCATTGTCTTTTTTAGTAAGTGAAAAAAAATAAAAATAAAAATTGAGACTATTCTAGTGCATACTTCTAACTTCAGAAAAATGGCAGGAAGAGGCAGTAGATTAATATAGTGATTTTGAAACTAGGCATGTGTCTAGTGCATGCCTCCTTGAACAAGTTGCTTTATAAAGTCCCACACTGTCTTGCTTCTGCCTAACTTGAGACTAACATGGCTAACCTCATGTTCTTTTATTCATTAAAAAATAAGATTTACTTAAATTTTACAACACAATGTGCTAAATCAAAATGCCCAAGCATTTGATCATGCGATACCCTTGCTGAAACCTGCCAATTTCATGAGAGTAGTGCCTAAAACATATTAATGGGAAGTATCTTATGACATAAAGACTTTTTTACATGTAGTACTGAGCATCATTTTATAATAAGTAAACGTATTTTGTAACATATACAAAATTTATACTAGCCTAATTTCTAACATCTGGTACTCAGCCATACATCTGCTATATATATGCTTGTAATTTTCTGCTGGCTATATTTCATATTTGCAAAATACAAATAATATTAAATTAGATAACATTACAGTTTGGGGTTCATCATGATTTGTCTTTGAAGCATTTGTTAATTAGTTACTTAAAATATGTTAGATATGTAAACACCATTTAAAATAATAAAAAGAACATCTGCTCCTGTCATACGCAATGCCACTTTTCAGCAAGATCACTAGTTAAAGTAGAACACGGTACTGGTTAGTATTAGCTCTCTGACCAGCTGCTAATCATTATCTTAACTGTAAAACAGTGGCTTTGAGTGGGTTAGTAACGCTAGTCCTGATCACTAAGAGTCTGGTGATAGATGCTGCTACCTTGGCAACTTTTTAGAGCATTTTTTGCTGTTCTAGCATGCTGCTTTTCTGTGTTGTCTGAACTACACTGTACAGATTTCCTTTCCCCTGGAATGGACTTGGAACATGAATGTGATGAACCCTGCCCTTAATGAGCCAGCACACTTTTCCAAAACTATTATAATTCCTTCCATCTGCACATGCAATATTTTATATTGCTACAAATGGTGTCATTTTTTTCACCATAATACATATTTAGCATGGTAGAACTTCAGTTGATTTTAGTTCCATAATTCCAGTGATTGGATCTGTGCATTTAAGAATTAAAACCAGGATGTTTACCTTTTTTTTGCATCATAATGTGATTGTAATGTGTGTAACAGCAGAAAGAACTAGGGAACAGTCTGCAGAGCTGTGCTAGTCAGGGTGATTGGTGGTCACAGGCCATAAGGCACAAGGCAAATTGCTGCAGTGAGATCTCCAGCTCCACTGTGTACTCCTCTGTGCAGGGCTGGCCAGGTGCCACGTGTCAAGCTTCAAGATGTTTGACCCTCAAGCTTCCTCTTCCTTTTTCTCTTGCCCCCAGTCCTTGGGGGTTTCTGAGAGCTGCAGTCCAAATTAACAGTTAGCATAACTCTGCAGACTGTCCCCTGGTTCCTCCTGCTGTTACACATATTACATTCACATTGCAGCATTTAAGTTTTTAAAAAGGATGTATTCTAGTCTCTAGCCTACAGCCACAACTGAGTGAATGCTGCTCTGACTGGGGTTATAGATCTATGAACATTACATAAATCTGCTTGGAGCATACTTACAATTGTTGCTCATTTCTGCTTGCTTTCTCTATATATTTGAATTCTTAAGTTTTACTGGCATGAGAGTGGGTGAAAGGTGATTTCAGAGCTACATCAGTGAATATGCAAAGAAACAAAATGTTATAATTGTAGAGGTGAATACTCATATTTAAAATTAACAGAAGCAATGTCATTTGACTTATCTAAACAAACACTCTGATCGAAATCAGCTTTAGTTATGGCTACCTCCTGGAACTCCATTTTGTGAGTTGCAGAGTCTGAAATAATCCTTCATGCATTCCCTGCACAAATCTTTATAAAGTAATCTGTCTGTAGACAAAAGAGATACGTGTAAAGTCACTGTGACCAGTTTTCCATTTGATGACATGAGCTTCAGAGTGTTGTGATGCATGTACCAAGTTTTAATTTGGTAGAACATCACTCTCTACTTTAGCTTGCCATTATATTTAGAACAAAGTGGTAATTATTAATATTTAGATGTTATAATTTAAACTTGTTTTTCACTAAAAACCTACTGCATCTGATTCTAATTAAGCATTTTTATTCCGAACTATATTCAGCCTGAAATATATCAGAACATCTTCATGTACAGTGTGCCTCCTTAATAGTGTTTTTACAAAGAAGCATTATACATAATTATACTATATGTTGCTTAGAGATTGTCTGCATAAAAATAATTATTGTAAATGAATATGGAAAGAACCAGTGATGAAAAGCAGAGGTTATTAATAGGTCAAAAGAAATGACAAAGAGTCAGCAGCAATAGAAATCATTAAAATTCTACTACTTGTGAAATCAAATGGAGATTGGGAATGTCAGGATATGAATTTGATTATTGATTACCGTTAGAAGGTTAGAAAACTATAGTCTGTTGCTAAATAAAATCTTATATCTATTGAGTGTTTTATTAGTTATAACAGACTGAATGTGAAATAGAACCCTAAGAAATATAAAAACAAAGTGCAACTTATTCAACATGTGCTGAACTGCAGAGGATGGAAGATAATGAAAGTTTAAATATAAGTAAGTTACTTGAACTTGTTCCATGTTTTTTTCATCAGAAAAGATTTAATGAAGTGTGATATTTCTGGAGTTCTCACAAAATATCTTCAGGATCTTCAGAGCATCTGATAAATCTAAAGTGATGCCTAGGGTCCAGGTTTTGAAAATGCTGCAAGTTCTGCAGTGGCAAAGTTTGCACATATATGTAAAATATGGTCTATCTATATGTTGAGAATGGCCTTGAACCATCCTCCCAAGACATAATAAAAGAGGAGACTGTGAGACTGCTATGTGAAAAAATGCCCAGCTGCAGTGATAAGGAGGAGAGGGGTGTACCAGGCAAGAGGACTTGAAGGATACACAGAAAAGTGCGTGAAAGAACTCATTATAATACTAGAAAGCACACCCCTAAGTGGAGAGAAAGTATGCTAATGAAACATACCTGTATGTAAATGAGGTACATGGCTTAAACACAGGTATAGAGACATGCTCAGTAGAGAACTTCTTGCGTCATTCCCCTGTAACCAATTACTGAACAGTATGCTTGTGAAACCTTGTAAACTTCTGTATAAAAATACCCCAGAAATGATACTCGGTGTGCTTGTTACCTTGCACCGTTTGTTGCTAGCAATAAACTTTTCTTTTTACTTCCACCGCCTGGTGTGTATATTGGCGTCTGCATTCCGGGCGTGAACCCAGATTTGGGCTGGGGCTCAACAGTTTTTGGCGACCCAGATGGGACTGCCTTAGATAAGGCC
>JAGPOW010002673.1:13435479-13488373 GCA_030014935.1 Caiman crocodilus
CCACCACCTCTCAATGCTCAGGCCAAGCTCCTCCCAGTAGGAGGGGGCTTATTCAGCCACTGGCCCCAAGCACAGGTTAAGTGGGAGCTGCAGCCAGGCTAGTCAGACCCCATTGCAGTGCCAGCAGCATATCTGTGCTCAAAGCAAACCTCCTTCAGGCAGGAGGGGGCTTATTCAGCTGCTGGCCTCTGGCATCACAGTGGGGTCTGCCTGGCCTGGCTGCAGCCACCATTCAGCCTGTGTTCAGAGTCAGCAGCTGAATAAGCCACTCTTTTCCAGGAGGTAGCTTGCCCCAAACACAGACTGAGTGGTGGGGGCTGGGCCCCACCCCTGCCCCTGCCCAGCAGTTGGTGTGGCACCTGGTGAACTACCATGATGGGCAGGAGCCCATCATGACTTCCTGGAGTGTGAGCTCCTCCCTGGTATGGGCTGCTCTGCAGAGCGTGGCAGCACTACAGGGGGCTTGGCTCTGGCCCACTTGGGACCCTGGTGCTGCTGTGCATAGCTCACCTCAGCTCTGGCCCTGTAGCACAGAGCCCTACAATGGGAAGGGGCTTGCACTCCCCCACATTATGGCAGGGGCTGCTGTCCTGATCAATGGCCCTGCCCCTTCTCACTGCAGTGGCAGGGAGGGGGCGCAGCCAGGCAGGGCCCCTCGGGGTGGGGGTAAGGAGCATGGCAACGAGAGCAGGCAGACCTAGCTGCCAGTGGGGAGTAGAGGGAAGACTAAGTCTCTTCCGTGCCCTTCTCTGCTTCAGGGGCCATGGTGCCCCACTGCTCCAGCAGTGAAGGAGGAGTGCTCAGCAGACCTGGCTTGGGTCCCTGTTGGTGGAATAGAGAAAGGGTATTAAACCTCTCTCTGGCCAGGCCCCTGCCTGTTCCTGCTCTGGCTGGGGAGCAGAGGGGCGGGGCCAGCCCGGCAGGGCTGGAGCAGAGAGCTCAGGCCAGAGACCATGCCGGGATGTTGTGGGGGGTGTGATGGTCTCTGGTTCCTGATTTAACCTAAACCAGCAAGAGGTCTAGGACAGACATCGCGTAAACTGGTTTGTGTCACATAAGTTAAATCTGGTCTACATTCAACCAGGTTTATCGTAAACTGGTTTCAGCCATTTTGAAACTGGTTTATGTGCACATAATGTTCTGGTACAGGTTTAAATCAATTTCTGATCAGTTAAACCGGTTTGTGTAATGTCTGTCCCTAGCCTTGGACAATACCGTGCATGCTGCTCCTAAGTATTAATTAGTCTCATAGCTGCACCACCTTGATGTATCCATACTCTCTCCAGTTCTGAAGCCAGCTCACATGGAATTAAGTTGAGTGTCTCTGCAACACTGCATTGTGATGTTCGGTGTCTGTCTAACAGCTTTTGTTAACATTTATTCACAGTAATTCAGATCCTATTTGCAAAGTTTTCTGTAGGCATCCTATTGTTATTTCACTAAGAAACTTTGTGGCACGCTCTTTGAAAGTTGTATTAAGTGCAAGGAATAACAACAACAACTACTTATTAGGATTTATGTAAACTAACCCTGATGTTTAACTGTCTGTGAAGTTTTTTTTGACCTGCATTTTATCAACTAGTTTGGCCAAGGTGCAGGAAGAAAGGGAGTACAATCTATACAAAAAATGCCTCCCTCCTCCATACTACATCAGTTCTCCCTCCCTAAAATGTGGATAATGATGCCTTCTCCTTAGGGTGCTGAGACAAATACTTTGTTAATATTTGTGACTCACTCAGATGCAAAATCATAGAAACATCCATGAGGAAACTGATCGTTCTCTCCTCAGGGTTTGAACAGTGTGCTGAATTAGGAAGTGATTGTAATAAAATAGTCATAATGGACTGGGTTACCCACGTCATTATAGGACAGATGATGCCTTCATGGAATGGTAGTTTTTCTCTCACTAGGGGTGGGATATAGTTAAATAAGCTTGTAATTTGGAAAGTAAAGAAATTATTTTATTTGAATGGAGTTGTTTCTTGATAAAAGAGGTCCTTTAAAAACAAGAAAATCCAAACACCCCCAAAGTAAGCATGTCATTAAAGACTATAATGCGTGCTCACCAGGGAGATGAATTACGGCTTTTTGGCGGGGGGAGCCTTAATGCTCACTTTTCATAATTGTGGGGGTTTAACTTTGTAATTTATATATATAATACTGAATTAGAGGAGTTAAATCAAATTAATTATATATATATAATGATTAAGCACCTCTGATTCAGTGTTGATAGAATTTACTTAATTAATATGCAGATATTTCCATTGAAAAGTAGAAGCTGTGAAGTGGAAAAACTGCTGGAAGCTAAAATAGTATTCTCTTAAAAGTTTAAGTTTTATGCAGAATAGGTGACTTTTTTTTTTTCTTTTAGTTAATACTGGGTGTTTTGTTTTTTATCTTTTAATCATTCAATGGGAGATCTTTCCTGCCCTTTCTCAGGCAGGGAGTGAGTTTAAGCTTGGGTCTTCTATCTCTCTGGTATATGCAGTAAGTATTGGGTACAACTTATTCTGAGGCAAGCCAGAATACTTAAATATTTAACTCAGCAAGATCATGAGAGTGATTGTAGTCCACTAGGTAAGACGCCTGTCTATTGGGTAGAAGCTTTGGGGTCAAGCAGTGCTTCAATAAATAAACAAAATCTCTTCTACAAAGTAGAACTAAGGGCATGTGCATGTTTGCAGGATCTGATCTATGATTACATGGCTTGCTTTATGCCACACATTTGTAAATTGGATCCCAGTTTTTGCAGTTGCTTGCTGGTGCCAGAAGCCATGCCAGAAGTGCAATCTAAGTTAGGTTTGGGGGACTGGTGGGCAGGATTGGATTGGGGAGTGTGGGATGGGGGCAGGGTAATAAGTCTGGCAGGGTTCGTAAGTCTAGAGGGGGGTGTCCATTTGGAGGTGGAGAGATTGGAGGGCTAAAAATAGTCCTGTCAAGATGGTGTGGGTAAGAAAAGTGTGGCTCCAGGGCTGCGGTGAGCAGCTTGGCTTTCCCAGCCCTGGGGTGTGGTCTGAACATGGGTACACATGCATAGGTTAGCCCAATCTAGGTACTGCACTTCCTTAACTGAATTAAGTTAGATTGGGTTTGCCATTTTTTTTGCCCAATCTAAACTCCCTGAATGTATGTACAGTTATGCAGTTAGATCAACCAACCTGACTCGAGTTAGATCAATCTAAGTGTAATTCTACATGCACTCTAAGTCAATAGAAGACATTGAAAGCAACCTATCCCAGACCACACTGTATCGAGCTGGTAAGGGCACTCTAATGTGATTTTTGGATACGGAGGTTTGAGTTGATTTTTTGGGTTTCTTACCTCCTGCATGGGTGGCTTTACCTTATACTTCTTGAGTTTAAAAAATTCAGACTAGATTCACAAAGTCAAAACTATTAGGTAAATCTTACCTGAATTCACAAAAAGCTTGAAAAACTAATCCTGCATTCTTCAGTGAAAAATCTATTTTCTCTTCATCACCAAAAAAAGGGCAGTCCTATTAATTAGTAAGTCTATGGCAGAAATGTGCTGCACTTCCACAGTTACTATAGTGTATATTATATTCAAGAGTGGAACCATTCATTAAGACAATACTTTAACAAGAAAAAGTTATATTTCTAAAACTTAGAAAAAGAATAAACTTGAGTTAGTGGATTCATTTCTTCTACTTTTCCTTCTCTTTCTCTTCCTTCTTCAATAGCTCACTTCAAAACACTGTTGTAACTTCAGGTGGAAAAAATAGCTCCTCCCCCAGGAAAAATGTCACTCATTTTATTGATGCAGAGGTTTTCTATACTTTACCTGGGAATTATGTAGGAAATGTGTTTTATTTGAAAACGCTTCATTTCTTTCAAATTATATAGAATTGTGTAATCCTATTTGTTGGAATGGAGTAAGGCAGTGTTGGATAAAATGTCAAGACATTGAGGAAAGATGTAGCTACAAAGTTCCTTTGGTAGTTAGTGGGTATTGCATGGCTAAAACTATGCACAGCACTTTGATAGTCCTACCCAAATATGTTCAGGAAATTATGTAAAATGAAAGCTTTAACTAAGGGCTCCTTTATATCACTGGCTTTACACACAGAGTATGGAAGTCTAGTGATTTGTTACCTTCACTACTTAGCCTTGTGTTTATGCCTCATAATATTCCTTTCAACACGGTATATACAAGCACACATATGTTTATCTATAGTTTGAGATATAATGCAATTAACTGATTCATACAAATGAAACCTTGCAATTATCATTGCAATTAGATGAAAATGGTAAATTTCCAGCAAAGCTTGATATTGCTTGTGCAGAAAAATGAAGAAAGCTGAAATTTATTTTATACTAAGGAATCAATTTCGACTCTTCCTCAGTGGTTGCTTACTATAGAAGAGACTTACTATATTGACTTAAAAATAAGGTGGCTATGAATATAAGATGAACCCCAATAATTAGATTCCATATAAGGACAATTTATAATTTTGTCATAATTTTCCAGTTATAGATTCTAATTCTTAGGGGTTTGCCTTGAATTTATCCCCTTCCCACTGCTACAGCAGGGAAGATAAATCTGAGGGGTCAGGAGGTGTTCTTGCCCTCTGCCCCTCCTACTACTTCCCCCTACAGTCCCTCCCCCCTTATTGTCAAATCCTGATTTCCCTGAGCATAAGAATGTGAAGGACAAATCTGAAAACACTAACTTTGTGCTTTGGGTAGCCATAAGCTTATTTCATTAGAATTGATGTATTTTACCTTTTTTGAAAAGACTGCAAGTTTTACCACAACTAGTCCATAAACATGTTTTTAAATACCACTTTTGTACCTATTCATATATAGTAAAGGTATTAGTGCAAAGTAAAAAGGTCATGCTTTACTATATACAACATTGGGCTAGGTCCATCAGAGTCAACAGCATTTCAAGCCATGGTGACCCAGTAGCTCAGCACTGCTTAGTACGTGTGTATACTCCAGATAGATTCTTTTGTGCAGGAATTAGTCCCACACTCATTAATGTAAACGTGTGTTCTTGTCATGAGACCTGAAATCCTCCAAAAAATTATGTGCAGAAGAGGTGCAGTGCAACCTGATCTGGCTCAACCTCATAGAAGGCAGAGCCATACTAATTGGATGCGACAGCCTGAGAGAAGGAGAAACAGAGGGATTCTGGGTGAACTGTTTGGGGCCTGATTTGGTAATGTTTGCCAGACATTTAATATGGTGAAGAAACAGGAATGGGAAGACAGGTGCAGGCCAGCTCTGGGAGTGAAGAGGAAGTTGAAATATATTCAGTGTTGTGGTTCACCATGACTTTTAAAAAGCGTTGGTGCTGAGGGAGACTAATCACCATGGGCCCTACCATCTAGCTTTTTCAAATGGGTTGTACTAACTTATATTTGTTCCATGTTTTTTATAGTCATGCTCAATGTTGGCTGAATTCAATCGACTTCATAGTTGGTTTCCACTACTGACTGCATGCTGCTTTTGGCAGTAGTTTAATTAGAGACAGTGTATTTAATGAGATTTCATTGTATGCAAATGTAAGACAAAGAGCTTTCCCCCTCCCTGTTCTCCCCCCCATGCTGATGGCAGGGGGAAAACATCATATATTTAAAAGAATGTGGTATTTGTAAGCAAAATCTGTTGAGACATACTCTCTATGTTACACAGAATGGAGCTCTGCAGGATGTTTTTGGTAATGTGGGGATTTTCTTGCCTTCCCCCTAATGAGGTTTGGGGAACCGATGTACAGTCCTCTGAAGCCTGAAGATTGACTAGGGGACTTTCTTCCCACAGTTCCCTTATCCATCTACCCAAAGGTGTTTTGCCCTTTAAGGACATGTTAGCTGTACATTGATTTGGTTATCTGTTGCTTCTCAGAACCATTATGGGGAATTCTGATTTGTTTACTTTAATTTAAAATTTAGAGTCAAAAGTAGGAACCATAAAAACTCAGATCTGACTTATTGACAACCGTATTACTATTTTCCCTTTCCTATGTGATGCAAAGCCACAGAAGTACTTTTGACTGACTCAGAGATGGAAAGAAATGCAACTGTAACTGCCACTGTGTTTCATGTATATTTAAATAAATATTGCTTCAGAAGAAAGGAAAATCTCAATTATAGCCAAGGTCTTCCCTCTTTTTCCTACAAATCCCTTTTCCCTTTGATCTAGTAAAGCCATCACTTTTGGCATGTAGTTCATGTAAGGGCATTTAGAACTATAAAGCATTTGCTATAAAGGTGTGCCATTTACTGTATTTGCACCTATTGTTAGAATGATAGAATTTGGATTTACTTATGTCTTGGAAACAGGTAAAAATCAAGTACCTAAATTCCAAACCAAAGTACATAAATAAACAATGATCAAATCTGAAAAAATCTGGAATATAGGAACAGTCTACAAACAATTATTAAAAGAGTTTGTGCTCTTTCATGTGAGCAGTTAAGAGAGCTTGAAAGCTGCCAACAGTGTAATTTATCACATATTTATGGGTAATGTAGCTCTCTGAACTCCCACTTATCCAGTCCACTGCTGTAGTTTATTAATATGAAATGAGGCTGTTAAACATAATGAAAAAGGTGAAATGGCAAAATTACAAAGTTATCCATACTCACTATTATGGGATTCACTGCTACAGGCTCTGTACATTCAATAGTGTCCACCACAGCTAAGTTAGAGGAGGAAACTGCTTCTATTGTTGCATACAATTCACTATAACTGGGGTCCTTTTTGATGAAACACTTGGAAAGTGATAACACACTGATCTTTCTCAACCTGCTTTTTTTTAGCTGGTTCTATTTCACTTTTATATCATGAAGCCTTTTTAGAAAATAACTATAATATAGATAAGACTAAAGTAAAACATGACTACAGGTGTTTTGTACTAAGCAGTGAACATTATGGTAGAAAACTGCATCAATATTTCATTAAACCAATCTTCCCCTTCCTCTCCTGCTTGCATACTTTTTGTGCAAGGTACATTGCTCATAGAAATGCAAAGTCACCGGAGAATAAGGATTCCTGCTTATGTTCAGGGTATGTGAAGGATGATCAGGGAAATCTAACTCCTAAAAATTGTTTTTAAGATGTAAAACTTTTATTTGAAATTAGGATTAGAAAATAAACTCTAACTACAAAATTCATATCCAGAGCTGATTTTCAATCCTCTAAAAATTCTTCACAGTCATTTCTTTCAGTATGTTTAAAGTCCTATGGCTAGGAATTGGATAGATTGAAATAAATGCAGATTTTGATTGTCAGGAAAATAGATACAGGCTTTTGCCCTCTATGATGAGACCCAGTTTTGCCTGCTATGGAGATCTTCATCAGCAAGAGCATATTAAGTGTTAAGTCTTTTCACATCTCCCTGATCCTCTCTTACCTCATGTCCTTTGGAAGTTGCTATTTTTTTTACTTTATGGCAGTAGTGAATGATAAGTGTTGTTGAGTCAAGACTTGATCAGTTTCCAGCCAGTCTTCTATAAGTAATTCGCTTAGATGCCAAAGAGTCAAATTAAATTTTCAGAGTACTTCAGCCATAATAGAACTGCAATAAAATTGTGCTGCTGTCATTGTGACGCTATCCTGGAGGACTCTCATGGCTACTGCCTGTTGCAATGCCATCTCACTATATTTGCATTGACATCATTCTACAAAAGTAAAATACTCTCCATTCAGTTTTATTGCTATTTTTATTACTTAATACATGTTAGTTAATTTGTAATAGCATTATTAATTAGCAATAATATCTGTTAAACCATTTCACTGAAGAATACAGCTTAAATAAAATCAAGATTGCAAAAATGGTTTTGGTTGTAAATATATGAAGAAGATTTCTGTACTGCAGTGCCAATTGGTTGCAAGGAAAATTGCTTAGTAAAATAACTCCTCAGGTAGTAACATGAGAAATACCCTATGGTCTGTTTCCTGAGTGTGTCTGTTACCTATGCGGTATACAATAAAGGTCTAATGTGACAGAAAACAGAACGATATTTCTATATTCAACTACATTTTTAAGTAATGATTTGGAAACTTATCATTTGATTAATATAAATCTAAGCATGTTACATGAGGGAAAGCATAAAACTTTAATATGTGTTTAATTTGAAGGTTTCTTTCATATCAATTTATTAAAAACATTTATGCAGCTCTATTTCACAGTTTCCATGAAAAATAACTGAAAATGTTTATGTTGCCCAGATATAATTGCATAGTGTATAAAGTAAGTGATAGATTAAAAAAAGATTAGGTTCATTATTTTCAGAAGGTGTTACCAGCCCTTCAGAATGTATTCTTTTGAGACTATATCACTTTCCTTCTTTTCCACTGCCTACTCCTTATGATGCACAGAAGAAGGATGCCAGTGTTTCAGATTCCTTGCCAGTTCATAAAAGTCTTTTCTTTCCAGTGCCAGATTTGTTTTTGTTTTGTTTTACCTGACGGTCATTATTGTTTGGATGACTTGAAGATTTAGCCTTCTGAATGTTTTCCTATGGGTTCCACTCAACTTTCAGAGATTCTGGAAGAGATGGAAGAAATGCCAGCTTACAGGGACTTATTTGCATATAACCATAACTTGTTTTCAAACCACTGCTGAAACAATTTAGATTTGGGTGGACTACATTGTACATTCATACTATCTGATGAAGCAGGCTGTCAACTATGACATTTTATGCCTCTTTGAACCAATTAGCCTCTGAGAGCATTTATACATGTGCTCCAGGAGTTTGGAGGGGGAGAGTGCTTTAATTAGAGTGGCTCCAAGACTCAGTCTAATTATAGTGCCTGGAGCGTTTCATGTATCAGTATCCCCATGCCCCTGTCGCCATTTTGAAGTGTGAGGCTGTAGATACACAAGATACAGGAGGCTGCTCGAGTGTGGTAATTGCCATGCTCCAGCGTGCATCTGAGTAGCCTCCTTACTCACGTATAGGCAGCCTAACATGCCACCCTGACCTACCTTCTGCCTGATTTCAGACTAACATAACTAACTACCTCTATATTTAGATATGCATGGCTTTAGGGAGATCATTTTAAAAAAAGTTGTGTGCTAATCTAATAAGGCTAAATACCCTACCATCTAATTTAGAATAGATGTCAGATGTACCAAAAATTATTACGTCTCTAAAGCTGAGTCCATTCTTTAGTATTAAATGATGACAAAGCTAGCTCCTTCTTGATAGGGGTTAGAATCAATGCATTTGCCATGAACATTAAAAGTTGTATAAAATGGAAATATTCCAGATTATGGACAAACTCCATGTCGGTGGTTCTCATGTTTCTCTTGAAACATTCTCATGTTTTTAAGCTTCTATATATTCCTAAGATTCTTTTAGAAAAGCTTGTAACAGTGAAGGGTTATGGTGTTTGGCATCTGCATTGTCTCAAGAGTATTTTTCATGATTAAGATCTGTCAGTCTCAAAATCCTTGGGAATAAGAATACCTTTTCTACTTAGACAATTTCTGGAACAATGCAGTAAGAAGAAATCCTAAGGTGCCAAACCTTACCTATATGTGTTAAGGGATCTGGAGGTTTGGTAAGTGAAGAGAAATCTATTCTAACCCTTGTCTTATTTTAGACAATCTGGAATTGTACAGAAACCATAACTGTGACCTTAAGCACTTCTGGGATTCCATAACAAATGTGGGTCAAAAGGTGATCTCTGTTCAGCGTGTTATTAGGAGGATCTGGCAAAATTTGCTATGATCTCAAGTAAGTTTGCTCCTTTTACAGTGTTCACTTGCTACTAGAAGGATATGTATTAGCTGTAAAGATGGCTTTAACTGTTTGGAAAGCGCATGGTTTTTCTGTTAGTAATTGTTTGGTAAGGTGTGGTGATGATGAAGGAACTCTGCTCCAGAAGTCCCAGGACCTAGAATCATAGAAAATGAGGGTTGGAAGGGACCTCAAAGTCATATAGTCCAACTCAGTGATCAAAATAGGACCATCCCCAACTATATTATTGCAGCCAATGCTTTATCTAGCCACATCTTAACCTCCAAGGACAGAGACTCCACAACCTCTATGGGTTATCTGTTCCAGGGTTTTCCTTCCCTCCTAGCGAGAGAGAGTTTTTCCTAATATCTAACCTAAACTTCCCTTGCTACAACTTGAGACTATTACTGCTCCTTGTTCTGTCATTTGCCACCACTGAGAACAATCTAGTTCTATCTTCTTTGGAACCATGCTTCAGTAGTTGAAGACTGCTATTAAATTCCCTCTGTCTTTTCTTTGCTAAACTGGACACAGTACTCTAGATGTGGCCTCACCAGTGCAGAGTAAAGGGAAAAAGTTACTTCTCTTGATCTTCTGGCAACATTCCTACCAATGCGGTTCATTATGTTATTAGCTTTCTTGGCAACAAGGGCACACTGGTGGCTCAAATAAAGCCTATTGTCTACTGTAAATCCTTTTCTGCAGAGCTGCTGCCTAGCTAATCAATCCACAGCCTGTACTGGTTTACAAAATTGTTCTGTCTTAAGTGCAGGACTTTGCACTTTTTCTTACTGAACCTCATGGCCATTGTCTGAGCATGGCCATTTGTTTCCCCAGGGATAAATAGCAATTATACACCTTGCTGCTACTTGTCCCCAGAGAATACGCTTGCCATGTGCACTCTGCTGCGTGGCAGCTTACCCTGGCTGGGGCCAGCAACTGTGCTGATTCCAATAGACTTACCTGGGGGTGCTGGGGGCCTTAGGGAGATGCAGCTGCAATGCTCCTGCGTTTGGGAGCCTGGTTGGCAGCTGGAGTATGGCTCTGACTGGTCAGGCTCAAGTTTTGGGTGGTGTGCACTGCTGCCACATGTACTGCTCCACTTTTTTTTGGTGTGCATTTTTTTTGACCCTGGCATCTCCTAGGGTCAGCCTCTCCCACCCCTCCCTCCCTTACCCCTCACTCCGAAAGTTAGCTGGACAGGGCACACCTGCATATGTGGCATGTGGTGCTGCAAACAGATCTGTGGTGCCACATACTGCACATCTACACTTGTGTGCATGGGGTCCAGGAGATTTCTTTTGGTCCAGTTCCCCAGTTTGTTGAGGTTTCTTTGAATGCTAGCTCTACCCTCCCATATCTATTACTCCCCACAGCTTCGTGTCATCTGCAAACTTGCTGAGGGTGCGCTCTGTGCCATCTTCCAGGTCATTGATGAAGATATTGAACAAAACAGGCTCCAGTACAGGGTCCTTATTCTGTTGCTCTTCTTCCTTCCTTTCTTCCTTCCCTTATTTCTTCAGGATCCTGAACACAATTATCTCATGGTTGCTGCTGGCCAGGTTGCAATCTAGTATTACATTCCCCTCTAATTCTTCCCTATATGTGAACATCAGGTCAAGAAGAACACAGTGCCTGTCCTTCCTGAACAGTTTATACCTATACATGAGAGTGCTCTAGCCATGTGAGCTATCCCATCAAGTCTCTGTTATTCCACTCATGTCATGGGTCTATGCCTATACAAGGAATTCCAATTCTTCCTGCTGGTTTCCCAGGCTCTGTACATTCTTGTACAGGCACTTCAGGTAACTAGACAATTTCCCTGATTTCTCAGGAAGAATGTGAATGCCTCCCCTGTTGCCCAATTCTGTTTGTGCTTCCTCCAGGTCACCCACTTCCCCACCCCCGTATCTCTGGGCTTTGGTGTCCATCCCCTGGTGAACCTAGTTTAAAACCTTCCTCACTAGGTTAGCTAGCCTGTCTGCAAAGATGCTCTTTCCTCTTTTTGTCAAGTGGATCTCATCTCTTCCAATCCTTCTTGGACCATCATTCCATGGGCAAAAAAGTCAAAGCTCTGCCGGCAACACCACCTGCACAGCTATGCATTACTCTTGTATGGAAATTATCAGGAAAGTGAAGGTGGTGATGGAGTTAGCTATGGGAGTCAAGGATAATAAGTCCTTCTTTAGATATGTAGGCAGTAGAAGGAAAACAAATGGAAGTGTGGGACCCCTGCTTAACATGTCAGGACAGCTGGTAACTGAGATTCAGGAAAAAACTAAACTGGAATTTCACTGGACCATGGGGAAAATCAAGCAAGATAAGGCTCATGGGGGGGATATTCTGACACTGACAGCCTCTCCACTGTGGATACTGAGTAGGTAAAATACCAGTTAGAAAAGCTAGACATTTATAAGTTAGCAAGACCAGATGGATTCCATCTGAGAGTGTTGAAGGAGCTGTCTGAGATCATTGTGGAACCCCTGGCAAAGCCTTTCAGAATTTGTGGTGCACTGGAGAGAGCCCTGACAACTAGAGGAGGGCAAAAGTTGTGCTCATCTTCAAGAAGGGGAAGAGGGAGGACCCGGGCAACTATAGGCCATTTAGCCTCACCTCCATCCCAGGGAAAATCCTGGAAAAGCTCATTAAAGGATGTATGTGCGATATGCTTGCAGAAAGTAAGATTCTGAATAACAGTCAGCATGGCTTTGTTACAGGTAGGTCTTGTCTTATCAACCTCGTCTCCTCCTACGATCAGGTCTCTCACCACCTGGACACAGGAAACATGATAGACATTAGATATGTAGACTTCCAAAAGACATTTGATTTAGTATCCCACAATATCCTTCTGGGAAAACTGAAAGATTATGGGCTCATCTGATCAACGGTACAGTGGATGGGAAACTAGCTACACGGTAGGGCCCGGAGAGTCTCATGAATTGATCTGTCATGCAGGCATGAAGTGGCCAGTGATATCCCTCAGGGGCCTGGGCTTGGACTGTTGCTTTTCAACATCTTTATCAATGATTTGGATCGGGGAGTAAAAAGCTCACTGGCCAAGTTCATGGACAACACCAAGATATGGGGCAGTGTGGTCATGCCAGATGATACAGGTAGACCTGGACAGGCTCAAGAGTTGGGCAGATTAGAACCAGATGAAGCTTAATGCTTCCAAGTGTAAGGTGCTCTGTCTGGGGGCAAACAGCCCTCAACATACCTGTAGGCTTGGTGCACTTGACTTGCACCACAGCTGATGCATCTCATGTAAAACTAAGGAAGTGATTCTCCTGCTCTACTCAGCACTGGTGGGACACTAGTTGGAGCACAGCATCCAGGTCTGGGTGTTGCACTTCATTAAGGACACAGAAATTTGAGAGGGCCCAGAAAAGAACCTGTATGATGAGTGACTTGCAAAGCAAGCCACACAAGGAAAGGCTGAGGGACCTGGGCCTCTTTAGCCTAAAGAAGAGAAGGTTGAGAGGGGACTTGATAGCAGCTTATTGCTAAATCAGAGGAGTACATCAAGAGCTCGGTGAACAACTGTTCACTAGGGCACCCCCAGGGAAGACCAGGACCAATGGATACAAACTCCTGGAAGGTCACTTCAGTCTTAATATCTGGAAAAACTCCTTTGTGGTGAGAGTGTCCAGACTGGAATAAACTCCTTCCAGAGGTGGCATAGTCACCTATCCTAGAGCTTTTCAAGAGGAGACTGGACAGTCACTGTGCTGAGGTCACTTGACCCCAGTTGTCTTCCTGTCTAGAGTTAGGGGGGTGCTGGGCCCAATGATCTGCAAGGTCCCTTCCAGCCCCTAACAATCTATGAATCTGTGAATCTGCAGGATGTACCTGCTCCTGTCTGGACCCTTTCCCTTGACTGGAAGTATTTAGGTGACTATCACCTGAGCTCTTCATCCCTTTTACCCTTGCACCTAGAGCCCCATAGTCACTTTTGATGTGCTCAGGGTCTCCCCTGGCAGTATCATTGGTGCCCACATGGATGAGCAACGTGGGGTAGCAGTCAGAGGGATGGACGAGTCTTGGTAATCTCTCTATGATATCTTGGATACAGGCTGTGAGCAAGCAGCAGACTTCTCAAGACAACAGGTCAGGTCAGCAGATGGATCCCTCCATCCCTGGAAGAAGGGGGTCTCCAACCATCACCACCCATCACTGCTTCTTGGTGACAGTGGTTTTGATTCTGCTCACCTTGGGGAGGCCTGGCCTGTCTTCCTCTACCAGTGGAATGTGCTCCTCATCCTCTGTTGCAAGGGCTCCATATCAATTATCCAGACAAACTGCTGCAGATGGAGATGATTTCTGCTTTTAGCCAGAGGTCACGAGCTTCCTTGGAGTCTGTGTTTTCTCCCTTACCTAGGGCTGGCATTGGCAGTTCTTCCTTCACAGTTCCAGAGGTCGTCTCTAGTAGTGAATCAATGAATTCCTCATGGATATGAGCTTCAGAGCCTCACCACCTCCTCTGGTAACTCTCCTGCCTGCTCCTTGAGAGACATCACCAGGAGGCACCACTCGCATGGAAGGCACTCCCCTGCCTGGCCAGCATTAGAAGGAACCTGCAAACCACAGTCTCTCATAGTGCCAAACCCAGACCTGGGTGGAAACCTTAATGATGAGTGGTTCTGTCTGGATAGACACCTCACAGGTGCAAGCAAAGGCAGCAGCAGTAGCGGTGGCTTTGGCATTGCGATGTTCTCCAGGCATTTTCTGGGTCTCTTAATCTGCCTCCTCTCTCTTGCTGCCCTTCTTGCAAGCACACATTTCCTTAACAAACTGGCCTATAAGTTGGCCTGTTTACTGTTTTTTGGTCCTGAAAGGTTCCTTTTCCTCTGCTTCCTCTCATCAAGCATAAAGGCTTCACTTCAAAGACTGTGTGTTGGGGAGGGCAAACTGACTTATGAACTGACCAGCAAAGTACCTGCAAACTGCTTCCCATGTTTTCTGCCCCGTTCACTTATTCAAACTCAACCATTGTATGATTGAGATTAATACATCTCCTCAGATTGTATTTAATTTAAGACAGTCTGAGGAGCTTTTCTTCATTACCTAAGGTTAAAATGCTTAAAGAATTACAGTGGAGTTAAAGGACACACATGCAGATGTGAAGCCTTAGATTAAAGCTCTCCATTACTACGGGGATCCATGTTAATCTGAAAACCAACTCTGGCTATCTGGAAGATATGGCAGAGCATGTACCATCAGACATATTCTGAAAAAAAGGATATGCCTGACATTCTGACATTGATGGATTTCTCTCTGAGACTCCATTGTTAGAGAAATCCTGTCTTGAGACACTCTTCTCATAAATTTTATAGACATTTATGCTGGAAGGGACCCCAGAGGATCATCAAGTCTAGCCCCCTCTCCCAGGGGCAAGAGTTCAACAGGGATCATAGGATCCCAGCAAGATAAGCATCCAAATGTGACTTGAAGGCATTCAAAGTGGGTGCTTGAACTGCCTCCAGTGGCAGTCTGTTCCAAACCTTGGGAGCTCGGACAGTAAAGAAGATTTTTCTTTTGCCCAGCCTGAATTGGTTGGGGTGGAGTTTGTGACCATTTGATCTTGTGATCCCTTGCGGCACTCTGAACTGACATTCCTCCAGATCCTGATGAGCACCTCTGATAAACTTATAGGTAGCCACCAGATCACCCCTGAGCCTGTGCTTTTCCAGGCTGAAGAATCCCATGGCTCTCAGCCTCTCATCATAAGGTCTGTTTTCCTGACCTCTGATTTATGCATGTGGCTCTCCTTTGCATCCTCTCAAGCTTCTCCACATCCTTTTTGAATAGTGGAGCCCAAAACTGGACACAGTACTCCAGCTGCGGCCTCACCAAGGCCAAGTACAATGGGAGAATGACATCCCAGGATTTGCTCGAGAAGCATCTATGGATGCAAGCCAGCATTTTGCTTGCTTTACTAGCCACAGCATTACATTGAAGGTCCACGTTGTGGTCAATCATGACCCCCAAATCCCTTTCATCTGTAGTACTAACCACTGCACTTCCATCAACCACCACCCTCTGGGTCCTATCGTGGAGCCAATTCCCTAGCCAGTAGATCGTGGTGAGGTCCAGGCCACAGTTAGCCAGTTTAGCTAAGTAGTGATCATGGGACACCAGATCAAAGGCTTTTTTAAAGTCAAGATATAAAACATCAATGTCTTCCCCCTTGTTCAGGTGATGGGTTACCTGGTCATAAAAGGAAATGAGATTGGTCAAGCAAGACCTACCCACAACAAACCCATGTATCCCTCAGGATATTGCTGTCAGCTAGTCTGTTAAGGATGGCCTCTTTGATAATCTTGTCCATTCCAGCTCTTGGAACAACTACAAGCAGACCTGGACAGGTTGGACATATGGGCAGAAAACAACAGAATGCAATTCAACAAGGAGAAATGCAAAGTGCTGCACCTAGGGAGCCTAGGACATGACCTACTTGGCACGGAAGCAGAAAAGGATATTGGAGTCCTGGTGGAATCCGTGATGAACATGAGTTGTCAGTATGACAAAGCCATCAGAAAAGCTAATGGCACTTTATTGTACATCAGCAGATGCATGATGAACAGATCCAAGGAGGTGATATTTCTCCTCTATCGGGTGCTGGTCAGACTGCAGTTGGAATACTACGTGTAGTTTTGGGTGCTGCACTTCAAGAGAGATGTGGATAACCTGGAGAGGGTCCAGAGAAGGGTCACTTATATGGTTAAAGGCTTGCAGGCCAAGTCCTATGACACTCTAGAGACTGGGGCACCTGGACCTTTTCAGCCTCCGCAAGAGAAGGTTGAGAGGTGACCTTGTGGCTGCCTATAACTTCATCACAGTGGCACAGAAGGAAATTGGTGAGGTTTTATTTACCAAGGCGCCCCTGGGGGTTACAAGAAATAATGGCCACAAGCTAGCAGAGAGCAGATTTAGACTACACATTAGGAAGAACTTCTTCACAGTTAGAGTGGCCAGGGTCTGGAATGGGCTCCCAAGGGAGGTGGTGCTCACCCCTACCCTGGGGGTCTTCAAGAGGAGGTTGGATATGCATCTAGCTGGGGTCATGTAGACCCAGCACTCTTTCCTGCCTATGCAGGGGGTCGGACTCGATGAGCTATTGAGGTCCCTTCTAACCCTAGCATCTATGAATCTTGTCCAAGACCTTCCCTGGGACAGAGGTCAGGCTGATGGGCCTGTAGTTTGCCAGATCTACTTTCCTCCCTTTCTTGAAGATAGGCAGGACATTAGCCCTCTTCTAATCTTTGGGCACTTCACCAGAGCACCAAGAGCTCTCAAAGATCCATGCCAGGGGCTGAGCTATGATGCTTGCCAGCTCCTTGAGTACCCTTGGGTATAGACTGTCAGGGCCAGCTGACTTGGTATCCACCTGTCAGTGTGTTTCTTCGTGAGGTCAGTTTCGATGGAGGGCAAGGGATCTCCTTCAGCCAGGCCTCCCTGACCCACAGTGGGCAGGGGGCGTTGCATGGGAATGGTGAAAAACTGACACAAAGTGCCCATTTAGCAAGTTCACTTCTTCCTGGGCATCAGTTGTCCCATCTGGTTTAGCAGGGCTCCAGTGTTGCCCTTGCTTTTCCTCTGGCTCCCCATATATCTGAAAAAGGACTTTTTATTTTCCTTGATATTTGTAGCTATCTGGAGTTCCATTGCAGCCTTGGCTTTCCTGGTTTGCTCTCTGTAGGTCTGGACCAGAGCAGAGTATTTGTCCTTGGTGGTAGCGTCAGTCCTCCATCCTTTGTAGGTCTTTCTTTTAAGATGTAGGAGGTCCGGCAGTTCCCAGGAGAGCCAAGGGGGCTTCTGTGCCCTTTTGCTGCCTTTCCTCTGAGATGGGATGGACTTTGCTTGTGCAGCCAGGTTTCTTCCCTTGAGAAGCAATCACTCGTCCTGAACTCCCCTCTTCTTTCGGTTGTGGCCCTTTAAGGCCTCTCTCTGACAAGCCTCCTGAGATTGTCAGAGTCAGCTTTCCTGAAGTCAGGGACTTCTGTATTGCTGACTGACTTGCCAGTGTTATGGCAGATGGTGAAGGTGATCACTCATGGTCACTGTCACCCAGCTTTCCTTCAATTGTTAGGTTGCTGATTAGGTCATCCCCAGTTGCCAGTACAAGGTTGAGCAACGCTATACCTCTTATCGGCCCGTAGACTTCCTTTGTCAGAGGTCATCCACATATGAGAGAGAGCTCTGTGACTGCTCAGATTTGGATGAGCACTCCTCCCATGAGATGTCTGGGTAGTTAAGTCTCCCATGACAACCATACACATGGAGCATGCGGCCTCAGCCAATTCCCTGGTGAACTCTTGGTCAAGGTCTTGACCATGTGTAGGGGGTCTGTAGTAGACTCCCACCATAGTACTCCCTGTGCCATGTTCCCCACAGACTTTAACCTAGAGGGTCTCAAGTTGTCTGCTGTGGGTGCCAGTGTTGGCTTGCAGGGATGCGTAGCTTTCCTTGACAGAGAGAGCTATGTCCCTGTCCTTTTTGTCCACTAGATCCCTCTTGTACAGGGTATAGCCATCTATATCTGTGTCCCAGTCATGGGTGGAGTCTCACCAGGTCTCCGTTATCCCTATGACATCATAGTTATTTGCCTTTAGCAGGAGAACAAGTTCTTCCTGTTTATTCCTCAAGTTTCTGGCATTCTCATGTAGTTATGCAGGTGTCCCCTTGGGGGCTCTTGCCTTGCCTACATTTTGTTCTAGGGCTGGGACTGGGGTGGGATCCCTTTAGTGCCTTGGCTTGCTGGCTTTGTAAAGGTTGCTCAGCAGGCCAGCAGTAGCAGTAATGCCCCCACCTTCCCGGTGAGCTTAGTTTAAAGCCTGGTGGAGCAGATGAGTCAGTGTGGCTGAGAAGAGCCTCCTCCCCAGCAGAAAGAGGTGGAGGCCGTCCCTTCCCAGCAGCTCACTGCCTCTCTCTCTCCAAAGAGCTGTGACAGGCTGGCTGGCAGTGACCTAGCGCAGGGGTTTTGAAAGGGCAAAAGATAATTGGAGGACTTGGGATTTCCTTTCCCCACCAATCAGGCCCCCGAGACTCACCCTCCGTGTCCCCTGATTGGCCCCTTGGGTCACCTGGAGGGGAATAAAAGGGGCAGTGTGGCTGACTCGGGAGAGACCAGAGAGGGACCATGAGGAAGGAGATTCAGAGAGCTGGCAAGGGCTGAGCCAGGGGGCGGGAGCAGTTGCCCCAGAAAAGCCTGAAGGAGTGGGACCTGCAGGCAGCAGTTGGACCCTCAGCACCATGGCGTGCAGCTGGCAGGAGAGGCTCCTGCTGGGCTCCAGGATCCCCTACAAGAGGCTGTGGCCAGCAGGAGAGGCTCCCCCACTCCAGCAAGGATCTGAGCAGCAACCTGAGAGGTTCCCTGCTTGGCTTCCAGCTCCTCCAATCAGAGGCCAGGCAGCTTGACATGAGTCTGGGGCCCTGGGAAGGTCAAGACCTCTAGCAGTTTGGAGCAGTGTGACTAGTGGTGGCTGTGTGGCAGTGGTTCTGCCTATCACATAGAAAATCTGAGCTCAAGTCTCAGCTGGGGTGACATGGGCTGAGTGAGCTAACAAGAAGAAAGTCTTTTTGCAGTGGAAAGGGGTCATTGTGCTCTCTCCCCCTCTGGGTACCTAGGCCCTATATTTCCTTAACATTTTGTATTTTGTGTCTTTTTATATTTCACCAACCAGTATTGTTTGTTCTGCTGTTTGTGTTTTATATTTTGTTCACCCTGTCTCTTGTCAGTGATTTGTAAGTGTCTAACCCTTGTTGAATCCTGCCCCCTTGGGGCATTGTGGTGTCCACTGTACCCCCTGATTTATGCCTGTTATTTCCCAGTATTGTTCCCTCATTAAAAGGTACATGTTTAAGTCCCCATTGGTGGTCTGGCTCTGCTCTATATGGGGAGGAGAGTCTCTACACCTCCCACAGCGCTTGTGTACCTGCTTTGATCCCTTCAATTGGAGGGGGGGGGTACCTCTTGGAATTACCACCCAGGTTACAGAGCAGACTGTGGTCATGGAAGCCAAAGCCTTGCCGATGACACCAGCGCCACAGTCTTTGGTTGACTACCTGGATTCTCCTCTCCCTCCTCAGCCCATAGCTTGAGACTGGGAGGATCAAAGAAAACACAACCTGCGCCCCCAGACCTTTAAGCCCCACGCCCAAATCCCTGGAGCACCTCACGATCTGACTGGGAGTGCTCTGAGCCATGTCATTGGTTCCCATGTGGATGAGGAGCATAGGGTAGTGGTCAGTGAACTGGAGGAGTTTAGGGATCTTCTCTGCAATATCTCAGATTCTTGCTCCCAGGAATCAGCAAACTTCCCAGGCTAAGGGGTAGGGGCTGCAGATAACCTGCTCAGTCCCCCTGAGGATGGAGTTTCCCATGACAAATACTTTGCATTTGGTCTTGGGGAGAGTGGGGGTAGTAGCTACAGTGTCATCTGTGTTGCCTGCAGAAGTTGGCAACTCAGCGGAGTCTGCTGGGGCTGTCCCTTTTCCCTTCCATGTCCTGCATTTTTCCTTCATACTCCAAAATTTTGAAGTAGTTCCTGGAGGATAGTCTGGAACTTTGTCTTCAAACCCTAACCTATTGACCTAAGGCAGAACACAGTTCTACTTTTCTGTAGTCCTGTGGAGGCTGGATAGATACAGAAGCAGCAAGGGACAACTCTACAGTAATGAATCTGTGACACTTCAATGTTTCTGTGAGAGAATCTTTGCAAACCACTGGATCTTAGGAGCAGGCTATCAAACTCATGCTGTCAGGCTGAAGGAATTCAGACCATATACTTTTCAGTTATTATGATTTTTACTGGCAGCACCTATGATCTCATGTGCTCTGCCTTCTGTTGAATTTGCAGTCTTGCTGAGGAAATTACACTCTAAAGCAGATAAAGGGAAGAGAAAAGTATAGAAGTGCAAGTAATGTGATCAGGGTGATGATTGGTCATTTGTTGATATAGCTTTTAAAAACATATCATTAATGCCTTTGTTATAATTAGGCAATGGATTTCCTGTAAGGAACTTGTAAGGGTCATGGTAGATATGTTCTTTTGCAAATGTATCTTAAATAACTCTCTTCCGTCCCTGGCGTTCACCCTCCAATATATTTATAGAAAGTAATTGTATTCCTTTTTAGCCTTTGCTTTGCTACTCTAAGAAAACCAAGCTCATCTAAGGTATATTGATGCTGCTTAGTTAGTGTGAGGCAGTATCATGCTGAGACGCATCATGTTTAGTCTGCATGCACTACTTTGTGAACAGGACGTAGTGTACCGCCTGACTGCAGCGCTGCAGGCAGACAATAAGAGGCAGCTATGCAACTTCTGGTCTAGGAAGTAACACTGTAGGTCAAGCATGGTGCATCTCAGCATGGTACTGCCTTGTTCTGTAAATGTTTAGTTTAGGCATACCTGTGGTCTCTTCTCATAAAATATGCTGTCTGTTTTCCTAATCATCTTTATTACGTCTCTGTGTACCTTTTCCAGTTCAAATTAGTCTTTCTGGAGGATATATGGATAGGTGAAGATGGAATGTATTCAGTGTTCTACAGAAAGTCTGGCCAGAGATGTGTAGGCTAGCATTAATGCTTCCCTATCCCTACTACTTGTCAGATTCATCTTAACATTGTATTTATCTTTTGTCACAGCCATATCACATTAATGGCTTCAGTAGCACAACTAGGGGTGGGCGAGAGGGGTACCAAGTTAGGAGGGGTGCTGGAATACCCCACACTTTGAAGTCTATGCCCTGGCAGCATGAGCAGCCCCATGGCTTACCCAAGTTGGGTTCTCCAAAGCAGTCCCTGGCTGCTGCTACTGCTGCTTTAAGAGCAACAGCTGGTGCAAGCAGAGCATTTGGTAGCAGCAGTAACAGGTCACCCAGGGAGTTCCTGGCATGGGTAAGACTGCTGTGCCTGCTGCCAATCCAGCTCTTGAAGCCACACCCCGACTCTCCCCCAAGGTTTGCCAGGGCTCCAACTCTGCTTGTTAAACTTCTAGATGGCTCACAGTCACACTGGGATTAACTAATACACCCAGGTTACTTTCTTGCCATTTGAGGATGCCTTAGGTTTTGGTAGATGCTGTTATGAGCTTGTGCTATGGACAGTTTAATTTTCTCTTTTTTTTTTTCTATTGGGCTGCAAATGGATGTTGCCCATTTTGTGCCAGAAATATTTTTATGGTGGCACAAAACATGAATTGACAGATGTCCTCACTCCTTGTCAGGTCTCAAATGCCCAAAAATGTGAGCATGACAGTTCACATTAACAGTTTGTGCTGCTTTATCGTGCCAGACATCTGTTCAGCTATTTCTCAGTCCTTGCAGCCTGGGTCTCTCCATATTTTCCAGCCTCCCAGGGTAAATGATTCTGGGGCACATATTTCACACTGCAGAGCAAGTGAACCCCATGAGATTTCCTGTTCTGTGCTTGGAGATGCACACTCCAGGTCAGGGATGGGGCTGTTGTCCTACAGGATTCGGCCCCTGAAACCCTGGGATCAGCAGGGACCTGGTCCTGCAGGACAACAGCCGCAGGCAATGTCTGTACCTGCTATTCAGTCAGATCAGCTGTGCTATCCTCAACTTCACTGGTTACTTTTCTGGTATGATAATTCTGATTCTGCTCTGTATTGAAGATATCCCCAGATGTGTATTGTCAGTAAATTTCTTTAACATATATCTATCCTTTTTGTACTGGAAAGGAAAATATTAATTAAGATCCATGCTAAATTCAGTCCACCAGGCTCTTTAAGTAACCTCCCTTCAGACTGATACTTTCCCATTTCAAGTTAAGGCATCATTTCCCCCTGTTCTGTCAGTTCTATACCTTTCATCTAGTTCTTGTGTTTATCCTTACCTTCTCTATCTTAACTAATAATTTCCTATGTGGCACTATGCCAATTGCTTTTGTGAAGTAAAGATAGATGAGGTCTATGTTACGTGAAAGTGCTGTATTCCGACTGACATTGTAGGAAAGCAGAAGGTGGAAAACAGAAAAAGACAACAGTGATGGAGAAATTTGAAAAAGTAGATTTATGTAGGAATTAAAAAATGAATAAGAAATTTGAATTTGATTGTGGTGAGGAAGAAGATCTTGTGGAGAGTGATATGGCCAAATTGATGGGTAAACTTTTAGCAGTGTTTATAGAAACCATCATTTGATGGGTAAAAACAAAGTTGGAAAATTAAAAATAAGTCCCCTTGAGAAGTTACCCGCTAAACTTTAATTATTTTGACTGAATGAGCAGATGGTAAATCAACTTGTATTAACATGTTTGTCTCTGAACTGAATTTTGGTTTACTTAGGAATGATAGCCAAAGCTACCTCCCTAGACGAGCCAAAATGGAATTCTATTTATTATTGGTCCTTTACTAAATCCTTTTCTTCCCAATTCGTAACACCTTCTGTAGAGAAGTAGACTGGAACTAGATTGTGTTTTGGGTGGACAAAATGCAAGAGTGTGCCCCCATTCTACTTTAAGATATGCAGTGACAGATTTGGTTATTATTGATTTATTTATTTGTATTGATACTGAGCCACAATTGGAAATCAAAGCCCTTTAGTGCCAGAGACTGTAAACGCACAAAGTGTGAAAGGACAGTCTGTTACCACACAGAGCTTAAAATCTAAGCATATGACAAAGAACAGGAGGATAGATCAATCAAATGAACAGAACACAAGGTAATAATTCTAACTGGCATAATAGGTAGCATTCACATCATGCCAACTGCTTAGCCATTGTCAGATATTTGGAGGCATCATGACAAGGTAAGTTTGAAAGAGTAATTCGGAGGAGGACAAATTGATGGAAGGGTTGTCATAATGACAGTCTTTTGTGATATAACTTAGAAAGGAAAGCCTGTAAAGTCAGTAGCAAAATAGCCTGAATTTAGTCCCAAGTGTGAAATTCTCATCCTCGTTCTGGGTAAATGAGGCATTTCTGTAGCAGCCTGAATTTAAGAACCAGTTTGAAAATAATTTACTGTGTCATTATTTCTCTTAAATAAATAGAATTATCTATTCATAACATTTTTCTTTTCTACTGCAAATGTGTTGAACATTACCTCCACCCCTCTGTTTCCAGAGCGTTTTTTGTGGTTTTGAAAGCCATTCTTGCTTGCAGCAAATATTATGGGGGAAAACAGTTCCTCTTGTCAGTGGTTTCAGTCCCATTTCTAGTTCATATTTTTAAAAAAATCATCCAAGCTGGCATCAGTTTTGCAGGGTTTACTTAATGCACAGGATTTAATAGGCACACACTTCTTTCATAGTGCTCAGGCTACTCTGTACAGAACAGGGAAAAGACGTGGTTCTGAGGCAGTTACAACAGACTCCAGAGTTGAGAAAATCTATGTGATCAAGTTGAATGCACTTACACTTAGATACAATAACTCTTTACATATATTTGTATAAACCACTCTGGATAAATGTATATACATATAAAAAGTATGTACCTTTTAAAACACTTTATAGAAAGTAGTTTCACATCTACATGTGTACTTGTGAAATACAGCGGTCTAATGACGTAACTGGGAAATCTGATTATAGTTTTCATTTGATGTAGGAATTTGGACTCTTTCCATTAATCCTAGAGGATATTATAAACAAAAGATCAAATTGTAATTTAGTTTAGTTTCCATACAAAGCTTCCAAGTACCCAAATATTCAGAAGCTAAAGTTTGAAGGTGACCCTCCTAAGATTTTTAAAAAAAACTTTTACTGAATCTGACCCATAAAATAACAGATTTAACATTTATGAGCATATTCTGTTTCCCAAAACATGCACAAAGACACATTAATCTATCAACAGTGCTGCCATAATCCAAATCAATGTCTATAGAAATCTTGTATTCCCCACTTCTCCTGCCCCCAGCGTACAACATGTCCTTAAGGTTTCTGTCAGTGCCAAGCCCTTGTTTTTCTTCATCTGTATACAATAATACACTGCATTATTACTGTTCCCCCTTCCTTTTCCCTGTAACTCGGCATAGCACAAATCTCATTACCTTTTTCTCATTTTGACTCTTAATTTTTAAATGTATTTTAAATTTATTCTCAAGGTTTCTTGCACAGAACTTGCACTTCAGTATTCAAAAAAGGTTCTTGGATTTTCTGGTTTGGAGGCAGGAGAAGATTCTTTTTAATAAATTCCAAAAATGTCCACCAGATTTCTAAATAAATAAACATCTTTTCGCCTTCTACCCCTGACTTCATATTGCTAGGGTTGACCCTTTGCCACTTAATCAAAATAGGGTATGAGGTGGCCTGTGGGTCCATCTGCTTTGAGAAACAAAATTACCCGCTCCCCTACCCCACAACGAACCAGCAGTTGACTTATTTCGCTTATTGATCTCTCCATTCTTTCCCATTCTTCACCCAGTAAAAGAACAACTCCGTGCAGGACTTAGCTTCAAGCTGGCTTCTATTTACCGAATCTCTATTATAACAGACCCATAACAAGAGGAGGGAACCAACTCCTCTTGCCATTTAACCGTAGTCATCATCACCTAGCACACCTTCTCTTTCCAGGCCCTGATCCAGCAAGCACTCTTAGACATCCCCTTTTTTAAGCCACAACTTACAACAAGGCTAAAAAATCATTTTCTCTCTTATAGTACTATGCAGCTTTATTTTAATTTGCCATTCTGTAAGCAACAGATGACAAAAAAATTGACACAGTCACTGTCCTGTTTAGACTCATCATACCTGACTAGCATCATCTCTCTCTCTGTTTGCAAGCCTGAGTATGTGTCTCCTCCCTTTCTATGACTTTTGAAGGGAGTAGACAGGCAGCCCACCCTCTTCTCTTCTGCACTGGGGAACACTCAGTGGGTTTTAGTCTACATTAATTCCTTTTGGAGAGCATGGAAGGATCACAAGAACAACATTTTACACAGTAGTTTGCCACACCTTGTTTCCATCACAGAAATTGTAAGTGAAAAAACAACAAAGGTTCAGTTCTAAAAACAAGTATATGGATGATTGGTTTTTATTTTATGCAAGCTGCATTCCTATTCACATATCCTATTAAAACAAGGACATTGGCTTCTAATTCTAGAACAGGGGTGCTCAACCCCTGGCCCATAGAGCTGTGTTGTGTCCATGGGCCTCCCAAAAGGTCTGGAAATTTGATAGTGGGATAGTGGTGACAATGTTTCCAAATTTCCCAACCCGTGGGGAGTCTCACAGGCTGGATAACATGGGCCTGTGTTTTAGATTGTGCCAGTGTTTGGCTGGATCCAGGCATGTGGGGTGGGCTGGTGTGTGGCCAGATCTGGGTGAATGAGGTTGGGTCAGTTCACCGGATGGCACCCATGGACCAGACCCACACACCAACCCTGTGCATGATCCATGCCTTGGACTGAATCTGTGTTACTCATCTGGAACACATGATGTAATTATATTCTATTAAATTAATCTCAGCTGAGTGGATATGCATGTTTTGAGGATTCTGTTATCTGTGGTTTAGTGAAGTAGCAGATGTGGTTTAGTGGGTAGCAAAATAGGACCTATAATTAAAATCTAATGTATTTCTAGATATATGGCTATACATCTTACAGCATAATGTACTTCAGTTGTGTTTCAGATCACAGTAGGTAACAATCTGAAAGCAAATTGGAGGAAAACAGATGCTTTTAATAGGAGCTAATTTTAAGTGAGCTTAATAGAAATGACATGGTCAAGCTGTGGGATATTTTGCCCTTATGTAAGAATTTCACTCGAGTACTTAACCAATGAAGCACAGGAGAGAAATGTTACATTTCAAGAGCAAACTTCTACAGTCTGATCACACTTTGATTATTTAGGATCTTTGGAAAAGTAATTAAACATTTCATGGATTGCCTATACCATGGTCCCTGGGTCTTGGCTCACTCTTTCCATAGTCTCTCAGGCCTGGCCCACCTACACAGCAGTCTTCTTTGAACCTGGCTTGCTTTCAGGGCTTATCTGCTTGTGGCTCTACAGCTGACCAGAGCTGCTACCTGTACACTATTTTCTCTCTCCTTGTCTGGATCCTGTGGTCAGGTCTCATACATAATCCTTGGGGGAAGTGTGACCTTTATCCTGAGCTGGCATCCTTAAAGGTACAGGGACCTCTTTATATGTAATAGGAGTAGGGGTTCCTTATTACAGTGACTTTAGGGGGGAATTCCAGGAATTAATATGATTTTTGATCTAGCAGAATTGAGGTCTCCATGGTGTGTATATTTTCAAGAGATACATACTTATACATACATACAAGAGATACATGCCCCTTATAGCTCAAGTTTTTTACTTATTCCCTTTCCTTTCTAACACGACTTCCTGTCTCAGCCTCTTCCCTTAGTTCTACTGATCTGGGAGATGAATTCAATTTTGGACTTGTTTTAGGCATCAGTTCCATTTTTTCGTACTCTCTATTCAGAAACCTTTCCACTCATGGCATCTTGGCAGTTTCTTTCTGCCTTCAGCCTCATCATATCTCTCCTCTCTTTTGCTGCTTTGTTTCTGAAGTAGTATGGAATCTGACAGTAGTCAGAGGATGGAACTTAAGACAGTAGGAGCTGGGTGAGGGTGGATTTTAAAATCACTGCAGGTAAGTTTCTTTACTGATCTTTTTTTTTTTTTTTTCCACGATCCTCAAACCCCACAACTTCCTGTTCATGCCCCCAACCAAAATTCTGAAAAGTGTTTGGTCCAATGCCAAATTCTATGCTAGCATAAAAAGAGAAAACTCTGTAGAAGTAAAAGAAGCTGTTCTTCATTGGCTCCAAACTGTTAACCAGCATTCATAAGAATTGATCTACTTATATTTATCCAAGTGTCATGAATGGTGCGTGCCCCTTGCAGCTGGGGGGACACAGCTGTGCTGGCTGTGTCAGGAGTGGTGGCGGTAGCAGGAGTCTGTCCTCAATAAGCAGGGAGCTCCTGCAGATGCTGCTGGCACTCATCAGGTGGGGAGTGGGGTGGCAAGTGCTGACCCACAGGTTGGTGACCACCTGCAGGCAGCACTGGCAGCATCGGGTGGCGGCCAGGGGCGATCATGGACCAGCAGCTGGATGGCAAGCGGCAAGTGCCCACAGGCACCACCGACCCTGTTGGTGGCCCCTTTCTGTAGGGGGTATACTGCCATGTACAGGGTGCACACATACACCCATGTGCACTCCCTATATGTCGCCCCTGCCAAGTATAGTGTCATGCCCAAGCTGTAGCTTTTTATTTTAAGATGCTGTTAAGAAGGAACTCTGTAAGATATTTGTTTAATTCTAGATATATATTTTAAAAGCTATTTATTTTATTATGAAAAACCAGTAATTTAACTTGTTAGCATGGTAAGTAAACCTACATTGAATTAATGTTGACAGAGCAGTGACTGGTAAATTCCAGTCAATTCTGTAAAGAAGGTACTGCTAATCAGGTGACCTTCAATGCCTTTTAATTAACACTGCTATATAGATTTCCATTATCAGGCAGGGAAAAATAGAGTGAAAGCAAGATCAGTGGTAGTATACAAAACCGATGGACTGATGCTCTAATTAAGGCTGTTTCTGGAAGCTCTCAAATAAAGCTGTGCTAAAAATTTAACAGAGTAGATAAAATTGACAACATTGGAGGCATTGCTAATCTTGCACAAAACCCAGAAAAGAATGTTTTACCCAATACTGTTTTTTCTAAGGCTTTTGCCTTCTAAAATTTACCACTAGTGTAGGTCAGATTCTGATCTTATTTACATCTGAGCTACCTCTCTTAACTTTGGTAGAGTTGTTTTAGTTTACCCTAGTGTAACTGATATAGCTAAGATACTGTATCTCTTAAAATTTTGAAAGACCTTAACGGAGGTGCATTTTATTCATATGATCTCTATCAGCTACAGAGCCTGATGCCTTGATCAAAAATTTATTCTGTAACTAGGGAATTGAATTACCTAGGAGACAAGAGTCTGATAAAGCTGTCTTGTCAGACATTTTCACTTAATTAAAAAGTTAAAATGCTTTTTAAAATTGAAGACCAGATTCTGCTGTGCTCTGGCTGTATTTGTTTTACTCCAGAAGTTTGAACTGGCAATAAACCCAGCAGATTCTTCTCCCATAAAATTCCCCTTTGCCAATGAAAAGCCCTCAGAGTGGGAGAACTTTCCAGTGCAAGAAACATTTCCTGAGTGTCAAACTAACCCTATTCACCACTGGGGCCAAGGGGGATGCAAGTCAAAGCAGTGCTTTTTATGTTGTCAGGAACCGGTCCATCATCCTGTGGCCTGTAAAACTGGATAGCAACAAGGTGACTTAAAACGTAGTCTGGGAAGGCTAGAGGAGCCTAAATGTCCTTAGCTTTCTTTCCACTTTAACTTCACTCCTCCCCCCTGAAAAATAAACTGAAGTATTGAGAGGTTTTGCTAGTTCCAATAACTTTTATTCACAATAAATTATACAGTTCAGATTCACCAGAGAGGCAGCCTGAGGAAAGGCACAGTAGCAATAGTGGAGGTCAGGACCCTGGAGTATTTGCAATGCTCTAGGTATAGGACCTGGTTGGCCTGATTCAGTAATATCAATATTTCAGTTTGAACATTACATTTTATATCTGCATTTCCTCTGCACCACAGTTATGCTTCTGACAGTGCACTAGTTAAACACTAGCTGTATCTTTCAAATTTTAATTTGGAAGATAGGATTATTTTAATGAATTGGCATATTTTTCATGCATGGTGTGTGGGAGTCTTTGCAGTATTATGTCAAGTTTATATGGATCTCAAACTTCAGCTATAAAATTATAATGCAACTGGCTAGCAAAACAGTCAGTTCAAATTGACCTCTGCATTAATTTTTGCCTTAGTAGGTAATCACCTATTTCCATGAGTCGACATATTTAATCTTTAAAGCATAGAGCAAAATGAGGGGGATGCCAGACCTCTTCCCACACACCTCTGGGAATCTTCCTTGGCAGGGGCAGCCCCAGGTTCCCCAGATATAGGAGCCCAACAGTGCAGTCCCACACCCAGCAATGTCTGTTGGGGGTGAGGAGTGAGTGGTGAGAGCAAAATGTTGCTCTCCCAACCCTGGAACATTTTGCCATAGCAGGCCCAGTAGCAGCGCTGCCCAGTGCAGTGGGGGCCCATGTGACAAGGAGAGGGGATTGGATGAGGGAGGCTCACAATGTAGGAAGGTGCAGGGAGTTTTCACATGACGTGGTACATGGTCCATGCAGCATGTCCAGAAATTGGACATCCTTTCTTTGGGAAGTGACACCATGCATATGCTCTAAGATTGAACGAAAAAGATCAGTAGCTCATTATATTCCACCCGTGCTTTGAGGGAGTGAATTTTAGAAAATATGGGGTCAGTATTAAGGGTTAAGTGAAAGCAAGCTGGAAATTCTTGTTTAAGTCCTACTATAGAAATCTAGCACATGAACAATAGTACATTACTGCTTCAGCAGAATATAGATATAGCCAGCAACAGAACAGCCACAGTTTGAAAGAGAAACAGTGTGAGCAAGGAAATAACTTTTTAAATATATATATAATTTTTTTTTTTATATCCTAAAACAGAGACTCTTTCTGACCATGCTATTCAGACCTGGGTAGTGGCCTTGAATTACTGAGTTTAACACAGAGGAATATACTGACACTTTAGGTATTCAGAGCTATTGCCATCACTACTGCATTAGTTCTGGCACAAACAGTAAGAATCAGCTGAGCAAGAGGAAGCATCTAACAACAGTTTTAACATCTTTCTCAAATCAGTCCAATAGTAGGCTTGTGCCACAATGAAAACAACAAAGGGTATAAAGTGACTTTACAGAGCTCTGCAGAACTCTGTTGAGACCTGTGAAAATTACATCCATTTCACTTTGCAAAATACTTCATGGCAGAAACTGATTTCCACACAAGCTTATGATTAAGGTCAAGGATTAAATTTCAGCATGCTTTGTAGCAATGGAATCTACTTTCATCTAAAATGATCTGAGGATTAAGTGATCTTCCTTTGGTTTGGAATCCCCTTCTGGTTTGGAACCCAGTTGTTAGATGAAAGAGTTTTGATCTCTCTCTCTCTCTCTCTCTATGAACTAGCACCATGTAAAGAAAAAGTCTGAGGAGAAGGCTTGCTCATATTTAAATATGGTACTAAATAACATTAATAAAGAGGTTTTCTCAACTCCAAAGCTGTTCAGCATTTTGAAACATCTGCAGCTTGTGGTGTAGGTCTGTGTTTTCTCAGCAATTTTAGAGATGACATTAGAGAAACAATATAAAAACCTAAGTTGAAATCAATGTAAAATTGAAGAACTATATCTATAGAAGACAGAACTTCATATACCCTTGATATTTAACAGAATGCTTGTGTAAATGATTTTTCCTAACCTCAAGCTTTTCTTTATTCTTAAAGTTTGGATAAACGAATTAAATCCAAATAAACCTTTAATCTTTAATCATGGAGTATTGTTCCCAACAGATACAATGCATCACAAGGTTGAGAAAACTGAAGTCAAGAATACTTTTCAAATGAGTTAAATGAAACATTCATTTCAGTATGCACTCATGCCCTTATGTTGCCAGAGATCAAACTCTCAGATTTCAAGTAAACATTTAGGCTTCATACACATGTTTAGATGACCTGGGAGAATTTTCACAGGAGACCCTTCAACAAGCATTTAAGTGCTAAGCAACTGGGCGGGGTGGAGGTGGGAGAGTCCCTGTGCATTCATCTCAGCCTGCTTTGCAGGCTTGGTGACAGATAACAGTAGTGCATGTGGCAGCCCTGATTTGGCTGAGCTAGACTGCTTCACAGGTTGTCTCCCTGCATACAGGCTGCAGCACAATGACAGGATTGTGAAGGGACTGCCGCCTTGGCTGGAGTGGTAGAGTCCAGCCTGGGTGACACTGTCTTCCTGAACCTATGGAGACAGCTGGGAGAAAAGCAAGTTCGGATGTTGGAGGACTGTGCTGGAACTTCTCAGAAATCTGCTCTCCCAGGAGAAACTCTGTTGGGAACTATTTTAACCTTGGTTGTTCCCAGGTTATTTTTCTCCCCTAATGGCCATTTTTGCTGAGAGAGAAATCCTGAAATATCTGTAGCCTCATGGTTTTTACTAGGAGAACACCAACTCTCCCAGGAGAAATGGAATGTCTGTACGTAGTGTGGGTTAGACACTGCATGGTAGAATCGGCAACACTCTAGATTCAAATTGAGTCAGTCATGTTTCCCCTGCTCTTAAAAATGATAACAGGACATTTGAACTTCCTTTCTGTTTTAACTGGTCCTTACTAGCAAGTGGGCTGGTTTGGTACAACCTTTGTATCTCTATAGTTCTCATAGTGGACAGTCCTAAAAGGTTTTGTTTTAATTTAATAAAATAATTGTTTTGGTTTCAATGGGATTTCCATAAGTAATAACAAAGTAGGTATGGAATAAGGATTTCAAGATTTTCTTAAAGTTAATTCTCTGATGGCATTTTTACCTGAAAAACTGTGTACACAGTTGCACTGAATTCTGTTTGAAGCAGCTTTTCATTGTGATAAAAATTAGATGAAAGATTAAACAGTGGCCTTTTGTGGTATCTGCAACTTTTAGGCTTATCCATTATTTAAAATTTTGCAATTCGAAATGAATTTATAGTCAGCACTGTTGTGGCACATGTGGCAATTTTTCAGAAGTGGGTTAAAATTAGAATTGTTAACCCTAAATATTAGAAATTGAGTTGTCTCCTTCACCTCCAAATTTAGGAAATTGGCTTCATATTCATGAAATTTAAAAAATAAATCCATTTGGAATTCTTTTTGTCTTCTGATTTTTCAGCTCCTATAGGTTTGGGTCATATTTTTCAAGTTTTCTTCACAATCACAAAGGCTTGCAGCTTACTTCTCTTAAAAAAACAAACAAACCATAATTGTCATGCCTCTAAATAGTGTATGTTGAGAGACTTGCAATAGACTCATGGGAAAGGGAAATGCTGAATTCCATTTTAACTAAGTTTTGGGAGGGTATAGAAAATTTATAGAACTGATGTTTTTGATGAATGAAGTTTGGATTCTATATGAAATTTGAAACCGAGATAAGAAATGACTTCTAGATAAACTGATTTTTGGTTAATTTGGCTTAGGAAAACTAGGATTTACTTGCTTCACTTAAACTCTTTGGCTGTTAATGATAACTGAATGAATGGATAAGGTGGAAGCAGTATGAGTGATATACCTTTGTGGGGCAGGGGGCAGAGTATGAGGAGGAGAGCCCTGAAAAGTGGTGGAGTAAACAAACCTGCAGGGCAGGCTACCATGGGGATTAACAAGCAGGGAGTGGGAAACAGCCTCTGCCAGCCTGGTTAAGGACACCTGAGCAGATTGTTTAGCAGCCTCTGGGGCCTGATAAAACAGATACCAGAATGAAGGGGTGGGGAAGAACAGGCAGATTAAGACAGTCCCTGCCCGAGGGAGGGAACTGCTAAGGAGACAGCCAGAGAGGCTTATGAGTCTCCCAGCAGGGCAGACGGGGAAGGACCTGGAAATATCCCAGCCTTAAAAGGACAGTGTGCCTGAACTGTGCCAGACAAAGGCCTGCCATGCATGTGCATGGGGCCTGCTTTGGCATACTGGAAAGCCAATATATATATATTAGTGTCATTTCATTTTAATTATGGGAATGTGTGGATTTTGGGTTCCTTTTTTAATCTGAAAATTGGGGATTATCTTTTATCAGAAAACCAGGGCCCCTGTTGATCAGACTCTCTCTCCAATTCAGCAAGGTCATTTTGAATTCAAATCCTGACTTGCAAAAGACTTGCAATCCCCCTTTCCCCAGCTTTATGTTATCTCCAAATTTAGAATTTCTCTACTCCATCAGCCAAGTTATAAATATATATTTTGGGTTACTTGTTTTAATCTGAAAACTGGGTTTCTTTTTCTATCAGAGAAAACCAAGATCCTGCTGATCAGCAAAATTAAATAAATAGAGATAAATATAGTGCTACACTGAGAACAGAGAAATCAAATGCACACACATAAAACTGAGTCTCTAGGCAGCATTTTGACAGAAACCAGTCTGGGAATTGCAGTGAATCAGCAAGTAAATGCCAAGTATACAATATGTAATGATGCCCCTCCTCCCCCCCAAAAAAGGAAAAAAGAAAGAAAATCTGGTTTTGGGGTATATTAATAAGAGGTCATGACCAGAGAGAATTATTCTACTCTACTTTGTGCTTGAAAGGTCTCACCTGTGGTAGTATGCCTTTTTGAGTACTACACTTTAGAAAAGGTAAAAGTCATGAACAAGCATTAAATCTGTGCCAGGAAATACTGTGTTTATGTGAATCCTGAATTTAAATAATTAGATTCTATACATGAAAATTTTATAAATTAGTTATATCTTTTTATTTAAATAAGCTAATTATTGGAGAGTCGTCATAAATTCCCCCTCCTACTGCTGCAGGGAGTGGCAGGGGGCAGATGATGGGGGAGGCCCTTATGCTGGTCCCCTTGCTGCTTCTGCTCTTGCCTGTCTGTGCAAAACTGTTAACGAGATGCCTCGGCACAGCTGTGTTAGGCACATTACATGCATGGGTGCAGGGATTTTCCTTTGCAACGCAGGAAAGAGTCTCGGTGCAGGATCAGAGCCCGCCAAAACCTTGCAGCTGCACCACCGAGTGCATGCTTACAATTGGCTCGCGGTAAATAATGCAAACGTGTTAGTCGGCAATTTGGCTCGCTGACCGAATAAAAGGCTTGGGCAATGCCCGCCCAAACAGGAGGAGAGCTCGGACACGCATGAGGAGAAATCCCCGCGTGCGTTTCCAAGCCACGAAGGAGGCCTGATCAACCAACAACAACTCCCCACCGGAATTGTCTGATGCCCCATACCCTGCATGAGTGTGAGCTTCTGTGTGCCTGTTTCCTGTTTTAAGTTTGTAACTTCAAGGTACGTGCCTACAGCCTACGGATTGTAAGTAAAGTGTTTTTTGGCTTCCAACAACCTGCGTGTCTAGCGCCTCAATTCCACTCCATCAGCGGTCCCATTCCGCCAGTGTTTCTCGGCCCCCACATTGCCCTTTGCCTCCTCCCTGCAGCCTTGGACCCCTGTCCTCCATTTCCAGGGCCCAGATAGAACTTCCATGCTGCTGCCACTGCTCCTGAGCTAGTCAGAAGCTAGATCAAGCATTTGCTCCATGCCCTAGACTGGAACAGGGATGAGCTGTGCTGGCATAGCAGCAAAGGTAAATGGTGGAGGGTAGGTAGAGGTTCCAGGGGGACAAAATGGGGAGAAAAGGTGGCAGGTGGGATAAGCAGGGAGCTGGGGGGGGCAGGCAATGTGGGTACAAGTGGTGGAGGGGCAGGAAGGAGTTGCAGCTCTGGTCCTGATGCTGGAGCAAGAGCGAGAGCCAAAGTTGGAGCTGGAGTTATAGTAGCTGTAAGCCTCCTCATCACCTCATATTTGATTCCAAGATGAAGGTTCTTCCCCCTTCCCCCACATTAAATGGGGAAATAACCTTGTCTTGGCAGTGAGTAAATATGTTACACCCTTTTCACTGAAGAAGGCATTAAAGGGTTTTTTCATGAATCAAGTGCCTGTTCCATTAAAAATGTTAGCTCTTACAAACAAGGACTTCAGTTTTCTAGCCCCTTCTCCCCCCCATATTGGCAATGTAGTTATTTGGGGTTCCTTGAACAGTCCTCTGTTCTCCCCTCCAAACCTCCAAGGGAGGGAGGGATGGAGAGCATTGGCCTTTCTGATGGTGTATTCACCTGTGAGCTATCAGGGAATCTTGCAGGAAGCCAGTTTCCACTGTGCCTGAACTTTGCCAGGGGTGTTCATGCTTTTCCATCCAGAGGGCTGTTCATGCTTTGGCACACATTTCCCCCACCAAGTGCACAGTCCTGGGGAGCCTTGCTGCTATTCAAGTGGAAATGCTGATTCCCAAACTTTGAATAACCTTGGGTTTCCCCAGTACTGTTTAAAGGGCAGTGCAGCTTCCTAATGCTGCTTGAACAGTATCAGGGAGCCCCGGTCAGGAAATCCTGTCTTTTGCTCAACACCATGGTTCTTGGAACAGTTCAAGCAGCAGTGCCATTAGGACCTCTAGCATGGTCCTGTGTCTCCTCAGGAGAGCATTCCTGTGGAGCTTGAACTGTGGTGAATCAAGCTATGGTGACCTCCCAGGTCTTGCCAAGACAGTTCAAATAGTGCCATCACTATCCTTCATTCTAAGACTCCCTGGGCAGTGCAAGGGGTGGGGGGAATACTCAGGGATGAGTCAGGGTGAGGAAAGCAGTTTTCAGCAGCTGCCAGCTGATCATTGACAGCCTGTTCCCTTCTCTGGCTGGGGAGAGGACAGGGCTGCCAATCATTTGGCTTGCCTGGGAGCATGGGGAACCAAGGAGTAACTCCGTATTGCCCCCTTGCAGGAGAGTTTGTGACTGCATAGTTCTCCATCCAGAGGGCTGGAACACCATACTGTCCCCTTTTGCCTTGTCTTTGAGGCACCAGAGATTTTTGGCACTCAAACCATGTGCCTGTCTGTACTCAATTGCAAACTGGAGAGTGTCCAGAGAAGGGAAACAAGAATCATGAAAAGTTTGGAAAATGTGATCTGTGAGAAAAGGTGGGGGGGAGGGGGAGGCTTTCCCAGACAACTTTATTTAGCATACAGTTCATTGGGCTGGGCCCCAGTAGTCTACAGTGTTTCAAGACACGATGACCCCATAGTATGTGTATGTACTCCAAATACCTCCCTTTCCCACCCCCACCCTCCACAAAGGAGCCATGTGCTAAGTAGCCCCCACTCATGACTGAACTGGATGTTCTAGTCATGAGTGCTGGGCATCTCCAAAAATTTATACAAAGACAAGGCACAAGGCAGCCTGGTCTGGTTCCACCGCATGGAGGGTGGGGCCACACTAACCATATGTGGCAAGCTGAGAGGGAGTCAACAGAGGGATTCTGGGTGAACATTTGGGGCACTGTTTGAGGTCTGCCAGAAATGTAATGTTGGTGAAGAAATGGGAATCATTGGATATAGGAGAAAAGGAGCAACTCAGGTATGGGAGTGAAGGGGAAGTCAAAATATATTCAGTGTTGTGGTTCACCATGACTGTAAAAGAGTCAGCAAGGAGAGAGACTGAACACAATGGGCAATACTACTTAGTTTTTACTGGACAAATATAAGTTAATGCAACCCATCTGAACAAACTATCTTTTATAGTCATGGTCAGTGTTGGTTGCATGTAATCAGCTTAGTTGGTTTCAATCGCTAAGCATATGTTTTTTTTGGCAAGTTTCATAGATTTCATAGACATTAGGGGATGAAAGGGACCTTGTGAGATCATCAAATCCAGCCCCTTGCCAGAGGCAGGAAGTCTGCCAGGATCAGATGATCCTAGCAAGATAAATATCCAAATGCCTTTTGAATGATGCCTTAGGTGTTTGTGCCACCTCTGGGGGTAGTCTGTTCCAGAACTTGGACACTCTGACTGTAAAGAAGTTTTTTCCTATATTGAGTCCCAATTGGCCTGATCCTGTTTCACCCCCTGCTTATACTTATAGGCAGCCACCAAGTCCTCCCTGAGCCTTTTTTTTGCCAGGCTTAAGATTCCCGTGTCTCTCAGCCTCTCCTTATAAAGCTTGCTCTCTTGGCCTTTGATCATATGGGTGGTTCTCCTCTGGACTCTCTCAAACTTATCCACAGCCCTTCTGAAGGGGGGACACCCAAAACTGGATGCGGTACTCTAGCTGCAGCCTCACTAAGGCCAAGTAAAGCGAGATGATGAAGTCCCTGGTTTTGCTCGAGATGCATCAGTAGGTGCATGCCAGAGTTTGGTTTGCTTTGCTGGCCACAGCATCACATTAGGGTCTTATGTTCATCTTGTGGTCAAGACCCCCAAGTCCATTTTGGTTATGGTGCTAGTGAGCTATACATCACTGAGTCTATAAGTATTATGCTGTTTTTTTTCTCTCAAGGTGGAGTACCCTGCATTTTTCTATGCTGCATGCCATCAGATTTTGGTCTGCCCGCTTTGCAAGAGTGTCCAGGTTGGCCTGTATCCCCAGCCTGTACTCCAGCAATAATGATCCTTCTGCAGATTTAATGATAGGAAATGTATTGAATAAGGTTTTCTTGTATGTCATTGTAAGATGAGGAGCTTTTTTCCTCATGCTGATTGGGAGAAGTAACTTCATCTTATAAGCAAGTAAATATGGTACATGCTAAATATTAGAATGAAGCAGTATCTGAATAGAACTGGTAAAACAATATATGTTCTTATTGGCGCACACAGTCCCAGGTATAACAGTGAGTAACCTGTAGCTCCCTATTTTATCCTGAGTTGAGGCTTAATGGCATGTGTAGATGAAACGGGCCCTAAATTGAGGTGGTGGGTTTTAAAAAACACCACTTCAATTTAGTGCTGATTAAACCCCCATGTTGTGCACACACCCCACTGACTTACTTGTCTCTCTGGCAGGGAAGGAAGGGGAGCTGCACAGGCATCCAGCTCAAGTGGTCCTGAAGGGCACTGCAGCCATGGAGGGAAGCACCAAGCTCCCGTGCAGCTCAGGAAGGCAGGATCTGGGGGGTGGAGGAGGAAGATCAGGCTTGTCACTTTTTTTGGGTGGGACCTGTTGTTTCGGGCTGTCACTAGGCTGCCTGCACGACTTTCTGCAGAGCGACAGAGCTGCATGGAGCTTGGTGCTTCATCCCGTGGCTGTAGGGGCAACAAACTAAAACTCCTCAAAGGAGTTTTGGTGCACTACACACCACACCATTTAAGGTGCATTACACTGCCAAATTTCCTACAGCAGCTGGAATGAATGCACAAGATGCTGTCGAGGCATGAAAACACTGACACTATTAAAGCAGTGCAAAAGAGTTTTGCCTACTTTAAAGTGTTGTGCACACATGCCTCTTGTTTCATCTATATACAGCCTATATGATGATAGAATTCTTGCAACTTCTGGCTAGATACAGACATTCAAAAAGCCTGAGGTGGAATTGAGCTAAGTTACGTGGTTTTCTGTAAGTGGCATAGTTAAAGTTGGTAGCTAACAGAACATACATTTGCCCTTAGATTGGATTCTGCCATTTTTAAATCGGATGGTGTACTGAACTTCTGTACAAAGTGATTTTTGATCATTTATGTTAGCAAAAGTGTAATGTCTCCACCTGGCCTGAATTGTAGAACTAAAGTAATTCAAAGCAGTAATCCAGAGAACTTTTGAATAGACAGATTTTCTTAAACCAACAGTTTGGTTTATGTTAGTATGAATATTTGTATTAGTTGGAAAACTGTCTAAATCTAGCTCACTTGGAGGTAATTTTCTGCATCACAGAAAACATATTCTCATATTCTTCATTAGCAGTGTAAAGATGAAGATTTTGGATCTTTTGAAGGTTTGTTTCTGCCTTTTGTTTCTCTACTGGTTCAGTTCTGACTGAATGTCTTTATTTTTTTTTTTCCAGAGGCAGGCTTTATGGTAATACTATGGGCATAATGGACAGGTGTATGCTGTTTAATTATATAAAAGCTGGACAGGCTGTATCACCTGTCAATAACAGATGATTTACTGCAAATGTTCCTTTCTTACAAATATCCTGTTAGACCATTTCTGACAAATATTTGAGGGTGTCACAACCACCTAGTGAGCAAGAACTATTATTATTGTATCTCTAAAGTGTCAGTGACTCATGCACAGTAATTGGGAGGGTGGCTGCCTACAATTTCCAGGTGCCATCAGTCTCCTGGAATTCACCCTCTATATATATGAGGGGATTATACTGTGCACTTGTGACAATGAAGCTGCTTAGCCTTCTATAGTGCTTATCTCCAAGGCATTTTACCAATATGCATAAATATTCATGATACCTTTCAAACTTAAATTTTAATATCCCCATTTTATAGATGCCCAAAGCAAGGAGTTTCGGTAATTTGTTCAAGGCTGTGGGAGAAATTACTGTGAAAGTTCTCAGTCCTGTACCTCCCTTTTCTTTTTCAGGGTTTCTGTATTTTTTGACCAGCATCAATATAGTATTATGTACTGTGCCAATCTTGTGTAATTCCTTGAAATTTAAGGGAGAGTTTGCACTAAAATCTACCTCCAAGTACTAAATACTCTTGGGCGTACTTAAAACTTCATTAATTAATGCCATTTGTGTTTGATGTCCCAACTCTGTTTTATGTATGAATCAGGTTGTTAAGTCATTGATAACTGTCAATAAGTTACTTTGAAAATCTTGAGGCTAGAAGACAAAAATGTATGCAATGAGTACCTTATCTGAGTCAGGATTCAGTGCAGTGCCTTGGGTTTCTACACATAGGTGTTGCAGTGACCAAGTATTAAGCTCCTTTCTCCAGGGGACAATTCAGTTTGACTGAGTGAGGTACCTAGGATTCCCATTCAATCAGGGAAGAGGCTATGGGAAGTGCCAGGGGTCATTCAGGTGGGATTGGTACATACCTCCAAAGGTGCCTAGATCTAGCTAACAGGATAAGCTAGACTCAGGAATTTGTGTGACCTCCTGTCCCTCTCAGGTGGCACCTGACTCATGCTGTCCCTTAAGTCCCTTCCTTCACTTGAGATTCACAGTGACTAGCATCAGTTTTGAAGATAACTGCTTAATGATTTGTGAATCTAAGCATATTATGGTGTTGGGTGGTGACCTTTTGTCTAATACCACAGTAGTTGGAACACTGGCTCAGGAAGTGCAAGAATTGGGTTAGGGATCCTTCTACTTTGAAGGGATTTGAACCAGTTACTCTTTTCCAAGGACTGTGCTTTAACCTCTAGGCTACAGAAGAAGCTAGATGTGGGCATTGCTAACTTTTCCTGTTGAAGCTGGGCCATTTAGTAGCCAAGTTCAAAACCTTTTTAACCTGTGGTGGGCCTATAACCCATCATTGATTCTCTATTAATGAGATATGCTTATGAATGAGGCATCTTCCCCCTGCCAGTCCTGAACCCAGAGTGACATCAAGAAGAGTTAAAAGCTCAAAAAGCCTAGCATAGTTTGTTTGGATTCTGAAGTAAACCGCTGGTAAGCATGTTTACTTTTCATTTCAAAACCACAAGGCTGAAAGCACTATTTTTTATTGAAGCTATTTTGTTGTTGATAAAAATAGTATGTCATTTCTGCTCCATAAACATGATTGTCATTTACTATCAATAGTTTAGTTCAGTAATCAAGGATTTGCAAAGCAAATGTACTGTTTTTGTTGTTGTTTTAAATTTGTGATTGATAGATTCCATCAGCTGGTAGCCTAGTTTGCAGAAGAGTGTTGTGAAATACTTCACCTTTCTTATCAAACCACTCACGTTTTCAATGCCAGTGAAACATTTGTATACATTTCTGTGAAGGATTAAGTATACATCCAAGAGTAAATTTAAGAACATTAATATTTATTCTTTTTGCAGGAGATGGCCACAAATGTTTTCATTACATCTTTTGCAGCTAGGGAACTATCTGTGGGAACTTTATGAATTAAGATATAATCAAATGTAATATTGCTACTGAAAATCCTCCAAAAATTAAGCATCTGAAGTAAATCACCATTCTTAAAATAAGTTCCATTTTGTTAACATCTTCCCCCATAGGAGAACCTGAAAACAAAACAAGCCTGTCCCTTATTTAATCTCAAGATTAGCAATTTCATTTTTAAGCATATCCTTGGAGAAGTGATAAGTAAAGGCAACTCTCACACCATTATTTACTGGAACTCTTGGGAAAAGCCAAATAAAATATTCTTTAATAAACAAACCTGAGTTAATTAAAATCCACTTGAAAAACTAGCATGGGGGGAGAGTGGAAAAAAAAATCTTGTAATGCAAATGTTGATGGCAGGAGCATTATATTTGGAATAAGGCATCCATCTCACTAGAGGCTTGATTCTATCATCCTTACTCACACTGGGTAAAATCTTATTGAACAAGTGGTTCCATTCAAATTAATGGAAATACTTAACATCAGTAAGAGTAGCAGCTAAGGCCCTCACGAAACATCTTGAAGCATGTAGTGTGATAAATCCACAATAAAGTTATGGAGAGGGGTACAACACAAAGGTACATCCAATTTTGATTTTTTTGTTTTTGTTTTTATACTTCAAGTAATAAACAAAGAGTGATGTAAGAATACTGTATGTTGCAATCTGTCATTTAAAAGGACAAATGCACTTTATTAATCAAGTTCTAACTGGCATAATCATTCAAGGAACCAAATAAACTTAGTGCTGGAGACTAGCTGGCTAGGTAATGGGACTGGTTCACAGCCAGGGTTTTGTAAGAACCTGACAGGGGTATGTCAACCTTGGCGCTACTATTGTTATCATTGGCTTACATGCCTCTGTTTTCAAGAGGTATGTCAGAATGGAACTGACAGCTGCTGCAGAAAGGCATGTTTCCCTGCATGATTGTTCTGTAGTATGCCAGTACAATGATGTCAGAAAGCTAATACTGATCCTTAAAAAAAATAAATAAAAATGTAAAACTCCAGGTTCCAGGGTGCTGAATCTGGTACCTTTCATGTGCACTAAGTTCACATTATAAAAAAAAAAAAAAAAATGATCCCACATATCATAGGAACCATCTTCCTCATAAAACGTACACTATTATCTTAATGTTGTATCATTCCGAAGGGAGAGAAGAGAAAGTTGCATATACATCATAGTCCCCTTTGTTAATTTAGTGGTTCTGGCTTCTGAAGATTTTTCCCATGGAAGGCATACAAATAATTTCACCTGTATCTATTTTTTTTCAGCTCTAAAATTTGCTTTACAAAATCTGTAGCTGGCCACCATTTTCAGTGGCAAATTCTGCACGACTTAGTTAATATCACTTCAAAACTGAAACAAACTGTGCAATGGCTCTTTAAGACCAGACCTGCATGGCAAAGAATATACATTTTGCATCAAATATGAAGAACAAAATGCTATTTTATGCAACTTTTTCTTGCAGGAGTTTTCTTGTTTTAGTGGGTAAAAACCTAATTCAAGGTCCTGGGCTTGAACCATCCTTTTTGACATATGCACAGTTCATCAGCCTGCACTGGCTGTGTTGCCTGTAGTAGTGTAACTAGGATGGGATGGCTGGGGCAGAAGCCCTGGCCACCAATTTAGGTTTGGGGGAAGAGGGGAATGGAAAAAGGTCAGCTACTGTTGCAATCATACAATCTCACTGGCAGCTTGGTGGTAGTTGGAAGTCTCCAGTACCCTTATGCATCCTGCTGCCCCAGGTGCTCAGGTGATTTAACCTTCAAAAGAGGCCAGGTTTTATTTGCCCTACTACCTTCCACAAAGGCTTTGGAAAAGAAAGGGCAGTTTTAACTTACAAACAGAGCACCTCAGGCAGTCCTGTAAATAGTATGCATGTGTTCCTAAGTTCAGGGAAATGCTGATACCCAGGATTTTGGTTCAGGCCCATCTCTGCAATTTACTTGCCTAGTTTCCTCTGAAGTGTCTTTCTTATAACTGCTACAGACAACCCTAGTGGATGTTTAATCAACCTTTTTTTCCAGAGTGGGAACCAGCACAGACTCTCTACTGTTCTGTAAGAGTGATTTCTTTGATTGATGGTTTCTCCAGTAGCACTTGGTAATGCACCAAATACAGGTGAAGTGGTGGAAGCTACCTGCTACTTCAAATTTAGCTGCCAAACCAAACCAAATCTAAAAAAGCCCCCCAAAGCTGGCAACACCAGAAGTGAAACCCTTAGAAGGAGGCAACACCAGGGTTCTATAGTTTTCTCTTCCCTCTGATATGACATTAAAGTTTAGTTGCAATATAGCCTATAGCAAGGGTGCTCAACAGCCAGCCTGGGGGTCAGGTTTGCCCCCTGGTACTGGGTCATCCAGCCCGTGGGGCTCCCCATAAGTTTGTAAAGAGCCCTGCAAACCATGGCCCTATATGCTAGAGCAGGTGCATGATTCAGTAGCAGAGCTGATGTAAGCATGTGGGGCTGGTTGGGGGTAGTGCAGGGCCCCAGGGCCCTGATACCAGTGCACATGCTGAGACACAAAGGGTGCAGAGCCCTTGAGCCTCAATCTTAGTATGGAAGGTTGAAAGGGGGTGGCATAGAGCCCTGAGGCCCCATTTACAACATGCGGGATTGGTGTGGAGCTCCAGGGCCCTTGGGATCTGATCCAGCATGCAGACAGGCTCTGCGTCATTCATCTGGCTCATGGGGCCAATCTATTGAGTGCTACTGGCCTATAGCAGTTGGCCTTTGAGATGAGACTTCTAGATAGACAACAGAAAAAGGAGCTGTGCAAGAAATTGCAAAACAGACAATATTGTTGCAGCAGCTTTAACTCAGACATGTAGTATCAAGTAGTACAAGGTTGGGTTTGCTACTGTATAGTGGAATTAAATCAGTGGCAACTATTTCAGTGTACATCTAACTGTCCAGTCCAAAGAGCTAAGCTATAGACACTAGAGAGTTTTCAAGCAGCAACCACAACGAAAACAACATTTTTCCATCTTTGTGTCTATATCATGTTGACTGGGTGAACCCTATCAGGCACATTGTGAAAGTATTATGAAACGAAAAGTTCCTGTCCCTCAAATGGGTTTGGCAATCTCTCTTATCAATGCTCAATTGAAACATCTATTTAGTGTTGACTTGTATCTAAATTAACCCTAACATTAATTTTAATGAAACATAGGTGTCAAAATCCTGTGGATTTTTTTTTATAACTCCAACCCGTTTTCTTTCTTATTTTAGACTTCAATCCATACTGTGCATCTTGTTTTCTCTCTTTATTTTTTTTTAAATTCAATATAATGGATGAAATATTCCTGAGAGCCTCAGATGACTCTATGTAGCAGCCAAGAAACCATTAAAAGATTATATACCGTATAGGTGAAGAGATGAGTTCTGAGCCAAATTGAATGAATTTGGCATCCTGTGAACTGCTTGCTGAGTTATTTTTATTGTGCTGGTTTGCTAGGGATTTCAGTGATTAATTCACTGTTCAGGCATTGAGCTGAACAAAATGTTTAAACTGAAATCTGAGGCATGTGAAATATATCTGGTTTCAGGTTTTATCCCAGAATCAAAACTATCCAAATTGATAGACCGATTTGTAAGCTTTTCCATATTCTGTTATTGCCTTGAAACCATACAAAATTCAACATGAATTCTAGTGACACCAAGCCATTTTAATTTAGTTTTTCTTGGTTTTTGAATTCATTCAAACACAAAATTCATACTGGAATTCAGAGGAGGGAATACATATGTACTGAAACGGAAGAAAATGTTTGTATAAACCCTTGTCAGGTGAAACTAGTGAGTTTCTAGCAGCTATAATATGTGCTTGACTGGTTTGCAGAGAATAATGTAACCGACTAATCCACCAGCATATACTTTTGAAGTATTCACAGTTGTCCAAACTAGATGCAATACAGCATAAATGCCTTTGATATCCTGTTTCATAAAATGCTACTCCACGATCAATCACAAGCTATAGAGAGAAGATTAAAATTAAATCTCTGACTTGGGAAAAGACAAAGAACTGAATTCCAGGGAGATGACTATTAATATGACATTTGGTTGCCTGAAATCAATATCTATTCCTTATAGCAAAGATAACCATAGAGCATGGTTTGGCAACACGTTGTTGATCTAGACTCTTATGTTTCTTATCTGACATCTTTATTTTTTATGATTTTGTAAAGTACCAGTAGGTGGAATATGAACCTAGTTATATCATGAATTTATTTTTCTTCCAAAGCATATTTTTGTTTCAAGACAGTGCAGCTAAAAAAAAGGACTGTCAAATTGTTTGCATTAATCTCTGGCAAGTTACTTAACTTCCTTGTTGCCTCACCTTACACATGTGTAAACGCCTGCCCCCTCCCCCAAACAATCACTAATATCCATCCACCTTGGTAAAGTGCTACATAAAGTATTTATTGTTTGTTGCCTCAGGGAAAATTCTGCCTCTATAACTCTTTGCTTATGAAATACCCATATTTTTTATCCTTATACTTAAGCTTTCTCTTTTTTTTTTTTCATTTGAAAACAACCTTAATGGGTTTTTTCAGAAATAAAAATAGTTTTTAAAAAATATTATATTAAGAGAAATTGACACAATTTATCAAAATTTCAAGCTGGGTTGATTTTAAAATATCACTGCAGTTTCAACAGTTAACATTTTTCTCAAGTTTATATTCTTCACTTTTGTCTGCCATTGTTTGCAAGTACAGTATTTTTTTATGGCTTATTTTCTCTTATCTCTTCAGTACTTTTATATAAAAGAACAATTTTGTCACTGGACACGGAGGTGACAACCTTGTGAAATCCTGCTTGAGTAATTCTAAAGACACAGAACAATTGTGTAGAAATGTATTTGAAATTTTTAAAAACATATATTATTGACTTGATTGACCAATCACACTTAGTTCTTCAAACCTAATGCAGTGTATCTAGTAAATGTGTATTATATTTTAGGGAAGAAAACTGAAGATTATTCATTAATTAAAATATATGGGATCTATTTAAAATTATTTTATGGGATTTGTATTTGATATGATTTCTATACTGATAAATATGCAGGTATCAAATAAATTGCAGCTATGTTGCCCATACATTATATTTCAGTTTATCACAAAACACATTGTCATGAAAATGATCTAATAAGAATGGTTAGCTATGTTCTTATTGAATGACCTCATGGCACAAATAGGCATAAGGAGAAATTCTCACTTTACACTGAGAAGCGCAAAGTGCTTCATTTGGGGAGGGAAAATCCACTACAAACCTACAGGCTTGGTGGTGCTAGCACCATGTCTGAAAGGGACCTGGGGATCATAATTGAGGATAAGATGAATATGAGCCAACAGTGTGGTGCTGCTGTTAGAGTAACCAATATGCTGGCATGCATCAACTGATGCATCTCAACCAAAACTAAGGAAGTTATTCTCCTGCTCTGCTTGGCATTGGTGAAGCTGCAACTAGACTACGGCATCTGGTTCTCTGGTGCCACACTTCAAGAAGGATGCGGAGAAGGCTGAGAGTCCAGAGAAGAGCCACTCATATGATCACAGGCTTGAAGAGCAAGTCATATGAGGAAAGGCTGACAGATATGGGACTGTTAAGCCTTGAAAGAGAAGACTTTGTGGAGATTTGCTAACAGCTTACAGACATATCAGGAGAAAGCATCAGGGGCTAGGTAAAAATTTGGAACTGTACATTTAGGTTCTTCCAAGTCTTTAGCCTTCATTTGGTATATCAAATGTGTGGCTTTCTGGCTCAAACTTTCAAAGGTGGTCTCTGAATTTGTTACCTACAAATTGTCATAGACAAATTACAATGCATATGAAAAATAAATAGTCCCATTTTTGGAGGCAAGTGAAAACAGGTAGTCAATATACTTCTTCCTTTTCAAGGTTTTCTTATCACTGTTAAGAAAACAAGGCAAAAATTAGCTAAGTATGTTGATTCCTTTAATAAGGAAGTTACAGCATTGTAACTTTTGATTGTACAGTATTAACTGTTTAACATTATTTTTGTAAATTGCATTGTATATATCAGCCTTATAATATTCACTTGCAAGATGATTCTCTCCTAAAGGAATTTCTCTGGAACCAGTTGAATGTTCACAGTGGGAAAGCATCTATTTTTTTTTTTTTTTTTTTTTTTTTTTTTTTACAGGAAGGCAAATAAACTGTTCACTGAACAACTTGTTGCCATTACTCTAACTGATTCATGTATAAAAGCTAAGTTTTCCATTGCTGTGCCATTAGAGTAAGAATATTTTGTGCCATTAGAGTAAGAATATACTTAACTACTGTATGGCACACTTTGGCAATGCAGTGCTGTAGCAGATGTCTTTTAACCGTGGTTGCACTGTACGGTACATAAGCAAAAGAAACAGTGTAGTTATTCACCAGGTTACTTTGAGTTGACATACAGCAAATTGTTGCATATTTAAAATGAAAAAAAAAACTTGTTTGAGTTAGTTATTGCATAATCAAGTACATTTAAAAATCCAGTTATTTAATGGCAACTTTGTAGTATTCATTTCTTAAAACAAGCAGAGGAACATAATGTATGAATTAGTTATACAGTACTCTTAACCATGTCACAAACATTTCTATATTTTATGGAGGGCTCATGCAACTTCAGAAAACTTAGAAGTAGCTAAAGAAACCATCCCATTGCTTTCCACTAACTATACTGCAGGGGTTCAGCAGTGTCATCAATCATTTTAGGTTTATGGTCAACGTTTATTGCATTAATCTTATCTGAAGTACTAATCTGACTCCCTTATTGCAAAAATAATTGAGGAAAAAAAATTTTGCGGCCAGCAAGAATGTTCTAGCAATCTTTTTAATTTCCTTTTTTATTCTTTTAAGATTATTTATATATTTTGATTTTTTTTAAGTGGAGATTCCATTTCATGAAACAGGCTGCCATAACCAGATGCTTTATTCCTAGTAATGCTGGAAAGGCTTCCTTTGGCCAGTTCTCAGAGATGTATATTAATTAATTACATGAATTTTCAGCCTGCTCATAATGCCACTTGATTTTACAAAATGTAACAATAGCTTATATCAGCATTTTATTTTTTAAATGTTATATACCCATCACAGTGAGGCATGGGCTAGCGACAGGCCCAACAGCAGGCCCTAAAGATTAAGAGAGTGTTAAGGCTTATTAAATGCAGATGGCCAGTTTGGCCTAGAGGGATTCCTCTTTTATGTCTAAACAGCAGTATAAACATAAGAGGGGCCTTAAACAAATTTGCTTATGGATGGGCTCTGTGATATCCTTGTCCATTGCAAGTGAATGGTATGAATTTTTGAATGGTAACTTTTAGTTCAAGAAGTAACTGATATAATTTTAAGAGAATGTATCGCTCCTGAAAGATACTGGACTGTCAGTAACAGAACATGAAATTCACTTCTTCAGCTTTGATTGTAAATTAGTGAGCCTTTCCCAACTGCCCCTCAGCTAAGAGGTCCTAAATTTTCCCTGGCAAGGATGAACTCTGTATGTGAGAGGATGGCTTAGTTTTTTGGTCCTACCTTGGATTGGTAATGAAAAGGCTGGGTTTCATCATGGCTCCCTCTACACATTACAGGTATTGCACAATTAACTGTTTAATTGCACAGTTATTTTGAGACCAACTAAATGTGCAAAGTGGCTATCACACAATAAAAAGATCTAGCCAGCTATAAAGTTAGACCTGGAAAAATGTACTAACTTTCTAGCTGGTTGCTATTGGGTTTTGATTTGTATGTGTAGCAGGGTCTCCCCCTGTGGCTGGAAGCCCTGTCAGCTGTGGGCTCCCAGCTGCAGGGGTATACCATGCCCAGCCAAGGCTGTGAGTCCTGCAGCTGCTGGGGACTCTCAGCCTCAGCAGCTGTGAACTCTGGGTCCTGGCAGAACTCCTCAGCTTCTGGAACCCAGAATCTTACAGCTGTGGAAGTGGATCCCTGCAGCATGCCTCCTGGCGATCCCTCCACCCTGGGGGTATATGAAGCCACTGGGGTGTGGGGATTGCCTCTGCAGTGATGTTCCTGCCCCAGTGACCTCCCTGCCCCATGTCAGACATTTGTGAAACCCCTGGGGTGGGAGGATCACCACAGGCGTGATCCCCTCACGTTTCTTCTTGTGAAACCCCTAGGGCAGGATGGTCACTGCAGGGGCAATCCTGCCTTCCTAGGAGTGCAGGAAACCCCCGGGGCAGGGGGAATCGCCACATCAGTGATCCCCCAGACCTGAGGGTGCGTGTGTGTAGGGGGGTGCCCCTGTGTCTTGGGGCCCCTCAGCTGGGGTGCGTGGGGCTCCCACCATGGGAATTTGCCTCTTGCTGAGATTGGTTTCCCCCTGTACTAGCAATATAGTATGATAGGATCTAATGTGTGATCCCACAATTGCTCCACCTACCATGCACGTGTGGCGTGGCAGGAAATGTGACTGTGACTCGCACATTAGATCTCATTCAGTCTTTACCCATAAGTGTAGAGGGGGTCTATGAGTCTCAGTCAAGTCTTGTAGGCAACAATTTAAAAGTATGTGAAGACTGCTTACTTCATGGTGTCAAACATCCGGCCTGTGCAGCATATTTGGTCTGATACCATATATTAACATGGTCTGCATAACATTCAGATCGTGAGGCATCTCAGCTTTCATATTTTAAAAAACATTTTCAACCTTTTGACTAACAACCAAAGATCAACTAATGGAGGTTCCCCTCCTGCATATGCTGATAGCATAAAACTGTAATGACGAGACCATGAATTTGTACCTGTTAACCTGTTTTTGCTGTTAAATTAAACTTGTTGCCTATAAAAGCTTATGCCTTCCTGAATTTGTTGGTATCTAAGGAGCCCCACCCTGCTCTGCCTTCTACCTATCTTAAACCATGATTCACTGTCGTCAATAACATCAGTACATGTTTCACATGTAATATGGAAGAGGTTTGGAAAGAAGTCTGTGTATGTGGGAGCTGGTAAAAAAGGTAAACACAGCGGAGAAAGAGAAAGACAGGAGGGTAGAGTAAGAAGAGAAAAAAAAAAAAGCAGAAATTGTGGTACCTTTCAGTGTAGGTATTTAACATTTTCTCTCTGAATTATACTTCATGCAAAAATAAAGTGCTTAATTAATATTACTTACTAAAAGTTTATTTACAGTATTGTAGATGGACTCTATCATTGTTATTTGTGCAAACTTCCCACTGAAATCAGTGGTTGTGGAAGGAGAAAAGTATGTCAACTAAAAATGGAATTCAGCTTTATCCAGCAGATGAATTTGATAACCTCGGCTTAGATATTAAAGATATCCATTGATTTCACTAAAGTTTGGAACAGGTCCCTGAAGAACCTCAAAAATAAAACCAGACAACAAATCCCCCCTGAACTCAATCTTGAGTTTTTCAAAATTTTATTTTTACCAGCTTAAAATGAGAAATAATATACCACAAAAGATAAAATATTTTGTCTTCTCTTCAAGTCCTTTTAGGAGTCACCAGACTGTAAGTAGAAATGAAGGACTTCCTAAAACCTTATAAGGCCCATATAAAAAGAAAATTCCAGTAACAGACCAAAGCATGTGTCAGCCTCCTCCTGGGAGGTTTACACTGTTCACAGCATTCATTGTTCACACTATTAAGCAGGAACTCTAATTCCCAGGGAAAAAAATGCAGGAAAAAAAATTCTTAGAGAAACCCTTTACAGTAACTGAAATAATGCTGACCAAGTAAAAAAACCAAAACAATAAAAAATGAAATGGAAGGTCACATAGAGAGGCAAGCATTCCCCTTAAATAACTGACTGATTTTAAATTAATCAGATAACAGAAAATAGAAAATAACAAAACAAATCTTAAATAAAGATCTTTTGCAAATTGACTTATTAAAAACTCACAACAGTTTTTTTTATCCAAACATACCAATGAATGGGTCCTTCTGTAAAAGTCTGACTTCGTCACATGCAATGTACTAGACACAACTACTGAGTGCTCATTTGCAATCTCTTATATACATAAAGGATTCCTGTCTTTTTGGTGATGAGGGATAAGGGAATGCTGAGAATAAGGAACTGCAGTGATTGGATTTGGGAGAAAAAGAGTAACTGCTGATAATGCAGGAATAGATGGAAATAAATTTGAGGATCCACTAAGGATATGTGTTATGGCTAAGGAGTGCAGAGTTCTTGAGTTAAATTATGTACAACTGTTGTATTAGATCACTGTAACCAGTATTAGGGTCATTCTAGATGTGAAACTGCTCACAATGCTGAGCAGTTGCAATACCAACTGGAAAAGCTAGACATTTATAAGTCAGTGGAACCAGATGGACTCCAGCCGAGAGTGCTGAAAGAGCTGGCTGAGGTCATTGCGAAACCTCTGGCAAAGCTCTTTCAGAATTCCCTGAGGATTGGAAGAGGGCCAACATTGGGCCCATCTTTGAGAAGGGGAAGAGGGAGAACCAGGGCAACTATAAGGCAACCAGCCTAACCTTTAACCCGGGGAAAATCCTGGGAAAGCTCATTAAAGAATCTATATGCGATATGCTTGCGGAAAGTAAGATTCTGAAAAACAGCCAGCATGACTTTGTCGCAGGTAGGTCTTATCTTACCAATCTCATCTCCTTCTACAACCAGGTCTCTCACCACCTGGACATAGGAGATAAGGGAGACATTATATACCTGGACTTCCAATATCCTTCTGGGAAACCTGGAAGATTGTGGGCTCAGCTGCTTGATGGATCAGTGGGTGGGAAACTGCCTACAGGGTAGCACCCAGAGAATTCTCATGAATGCATTTATGTCGTCTTGGTGTCCTGTGGTGTCCCTCAGGGGTCTGTTCTTGGACCAGTGCTTTTCAACATCTTTATCAGTGATTTGGATGGAGGAGTGAAAAGCTCACTGGCCAAGTTTGCAGATGGCACCAAGTTATGGGGCAGTGTGACCATGCCAAAAGATAGGTTGCTGATATAGACAGATCTGGACAGGCTCGGGAGTTGGGCAGATAAAGTTGCAAGGGTATAGGTTGTAGCTGTGTTGGTCTAAGGACATAGGCAGACAAGTTTCCTTGGGTGAATTTGATATCTTTTATTACACCATCCCAAATAGTTGGAGAATAGTTATTAAGCAACCTTTCGGGTTCAAAACCCCTTCATCAGGCTAAGGAAGTTTCAGCAGTTGGTGTGTGCTCTTCCTGGTTGGAATGAAAAGTAAACAAGCCAGGGGCTGGGCTGGGGAGTCAGTTGCCAGGCAGATCATAACGTATCAAAAATCCAATGTCTATGTTTAATCCATGATCTCTAGTATCCAGGAGGTTGATGAACTGGAGCTCGTAGGCTCGTCTCGGAAGTGTTTTGTAAGTTTCCCTTGAGGATCAGGACTGAGGGATTGGAGAGAGAGTGGCCCTCCTGTGAGAAATGTGCCCCCACCAGTAACTGGGTATTTCTGTCTTTGATGGATTTCTGGTGTGCATTAATTCTGGTGCACAGTTGTTGTTTGGTCTCTCCTGCGTATTTTCCATCAGAGCATTTGGTGCATTGGATGAGGTATATTACATTTCTGGAGGTGCAGCTATGATCCTTTCCTGAATGTTGTCAGAGGATGAGTTGTTGTTGGGAGTGGGTTCAGTTTGGTCATGGAAATATTCTTTGAGGTGCAAGCGTCGGAAGAATTCTTCTAGTTCTCCACATTGAAGTATTTTGTTAGGGTATTTTTCTGGACAGAAATTTAGACCTTTAGAAAGGACAGATTTTTCAGTTTT
>JAGPOW010002673.1:13488473-13525257 GCA_030014935.1 Caiman crocodilus
TTGAACCTGTATGGAAAATCCTCAAAAAATTGCAACCCATACTAGGCAGAGACCCTATTCTTAAAAAGATCTTCCCAGAGCCACCCATCCTAGCCTTCAAACAAGCACTGAACCTCACCAACCTCATCACCAGAAGCAAACTTTCTCAAGCCTAAAACACACCAAAAGGATCCAGACCGTGCCAGGACAAGAAATGCAAAACCTGCCAACACATTTCCACCATCCCCACAATTACTACACCCCACCACAGAGCCATCAGCATCCCAGGATCTTACAGCTGCATCTCCAGAAATGTAATATACCTCATCCAATGCACCAAATGCTCTGATGGAAAATATGTAGGAGAGACCAAACAACAACTTGACACCAGAATGAATGCACACTGGAAATCCATCAAAGACAGAAATACCCAATTACCGGTGGGGGCACATTTCTCATAGGAGGGCCACTCTCCCTCCAATCTCTCAGTCCTGAGCCTCAAGGGAAACTTACAAAACGCTTCCGAGACAAGCCTATGAGCTCCAGTTCATCAACCTCCTGGATACTAGAGATCATGGATTAAACATAGACATTGGATTTTTGATACATTATGATCTGCCCGGCAACTGACTCCCCAGCCCAGCCCAGCCCAGCCCAGCCCCTGGCTTGTTTACTTTTCATTCCATCCAGGAAGAGCACACACCAACTGCCGAAACTTCCTTAGCCTGACGAAGGGTTTTTGAACCCGAAAGGTTGCTTAATAACTATTCTCCAACTATTTGGGTTGGTGTAATAAAAGATATCAAATTTACCCAAGGAACTTTATCTGTAGATAAAGTTTAACCCTTCCATTGTAAGTGCTCTTTTTGGGGGCAAATAACCCTCAACATACATACAGACTCAGATTTGACAGCCTGACCTGCACCATGGCTGAAAGGGACCTAGGCATAATGATTGACCACCACGTGATCATGAGCTGTTAGTGTGATGCAGTGGCCACAGGGCAAACAACACGTTGGCATGCATCAAAGTGCTCAGCACTGGTGGGACTGCAGTTGGAGTACTGCTTCCAGGTCTGGGCACTGCGCTTCAATAAGGATGTGGAAAAATTTGAGAGGGTCCAGAGAAGAACCACTTGAATGATCAGGGACTTGCAAGGCAAACCATATGAGGAAAAGCCGAGGGACCTGGGCCTCTTTAGCCTAAAGAAGAGAAGGTTGAGAGGGGCCTAATAGTGGCTTAGTGATATATCAGAGGAGTGCATCAGGAGCTTGGTGAAGAACTGTTCACTAGGGCACCCCTGGGGAAGACCAGGACAAATGGATATAAACTCCTGAAAGGCTGCTTCAGGCTTAATACCAGGAAAAATTCCTTCAGTCAGGGTGACCAGATTGTGGAACAAACTCCCTCCAGAGGTGGTGTAGTCATCTACCGTGGAGGTTTTCAAGAGGAGACTGGACGGCCACCTTGCTGGTGTCACTTGACCCCAGTTGTCTACCTGCCTAGACCGGGGGGCTGGATCCAATGATCTGCAAGGTCCCCTCCAGTCACTAACAATCTATGAATTTATGAATCTATGAACAAGGCTTAGCGTGTCCTAAACATGGCATGCGTGATATAAGGTTGTTTCTTGTCTGAGGTTAGCTAACTTTAGATTGGCAAGGGGTTAGCACAACCTAATCAGGGTTAACCCAGCCTAGTGAATACTTCCGTGTGTTCACAGCAAAGGCTTGGGGCTAAAAAAGCCCAGCCCCCCTCCTTAGCCCTGGGACTAAGTTTTTTACCTCTGACACTGACTGGGCTATTTTTAACCTCCAGACTGGGCAGCCTCACAGACTCACCATTCATAGAATAGTAGAAAATTAGGGTTGGAAGGGACCTCAAAGCCAGGCCATCCCCAAATATATCATCTTAGCCAAGGCTTTGTCTCACTGGATCTTAAAAACCCCCAAGGATAGAGATTCCACAAACACTCTGCGTTACCTGTTCCAGTGTTTTCAAGTAAGAAAATTCTTTCTAATATTTAACCTAAACTTCCTTTGCTGCAACTTGAGACCATTCCCCCAGGACCCATCAGCTCCTCCCCCTGATGTACTTGCCTCTAGAAAGCTATGCATCCTCTCAGCAAGTGACATGGACATGGTGCTCGCAATTCAGGTTTAGGTAGCTTAGTTTAAGAGCCAGATCCTGTGAATATTTGTTCATACTTTTAGTCTCCAAATGTTGTTTCGCCTTAGCATTATTTTAACTCAAAAATAAGAATTTGACATAAACCTCAGCCAAGACTTCCTCCTTAACCTTAATTTTCCCTATGGTTTTAATTTGCAGGGGTAATGTCTAAACTCCCTCTTCTGAAAAGCTACTCTGACTTTTCTCATTGACGTTGACCAGATATGTAAGAGTCCATAGTACCTTGGGTGCCTACAGGTGTTTAGGGAAGGCACAGTAACACATTGTGTTTTATGCAAATGCCCTGAGTTTGAGCCCCCTGACCCAATAGACATGTTGGATTGGTGCAGGGGGGGAGGAGGGGAGGCGGGGGGAGGAGGGAGAGAGAGTGCCTGCACCAGCCCTGGACAGCAGGTGGTAGTGCTCCAACAACCTTTCAGGAGGCTGCCAAATAGTTGCTCTTCCCAGCCCGCTATTTCCAATTGCAAGAAAGCTGAGCCAGGAGCTATGTACTGTCCTTGTCAAGAGGCTCAAGCTAGGACGTGGGGGAAGGGGGCCTCCCTTCCCCCACCTCCTGGCCTGAGCTTCTTGATAGCAGCAGCATGCAGTTGCCAGCTCACAGCTGCTGGCTGGGCATTGCTGCAGCCAGACTTGGGAGGAGGATGGAACAGAGTCCTCTTGCCTCATGGGTCCAGCCCAATTCCTCCCAATACCTGAGCCAGGGTAGCTGGGGGGGGCCCATGATGTGAGGGGGCTCTGTTCCACCCTGCACCCCCCAGCTTCAGCCATGGCAAAGACCACCTAGAAGCTGTATGCTGCCTCTTTCCCCTCTCTCTCCCCCACTGCACAGGGTGGAGACTCTCTTCTCTATGACAGCTCCAGGGGTGGGGCTGAACTGGTGCCTCCAGGTATGAGCACCATACCAGCCCTACATGTGAACAATGAACCCTTAAGGGAACCTGAAGAGAAGATCCCTAGTACAGACAGTCATAAAGCCCATGGCTGAATTGATTCGTTTTTCTCAGGTTAGTTTACACTATGTAGATTAAGCCAAGAAGCAAGTGAAAGGACATTCGCTTTTGATTCTGGAAATGTAGCCACATGCTTGCCCTGCCAACCCTGAAAGGTTGGGGTGGTTTGCAGAGGAGGTGCAAAGCATCCTGGGATGCTGGGGGGACTGAGTTCACTTGAATTTGGAGGGGATCTGGGGCAGAAATTCAATAAGCCAATTTAACATAAATCAGTGTAGTCTGATACTACATCCAGCCAGGTTTATCTTGAATCAGTTTTAGCCATTTTGAGAGTGGTTTATGTGCACTGAACTTTTGTTGTGTTACAGATTTGAATCTGTTTCCAATCACTCATACCAGTTTATGTGTAATTTCTGTCCCTAGCCTAAGGTACTCTGTTCTAGAGCGCCTTCAGCTGATAGCTGATTTATCAATGTTTAATTTTCATGCAGCCATTTTAAAAGCACCCTGCAGCTGTGAGCATGTTATGTCATGGCTATAGAGTGCTTTCAGGGGCCAGATCATGTGAAAAATATAACTTGTGTAAGCACCCTTAATCACCTTTATGTAGGTACAGAAGAGTAGTGTCATGCCCTCTTTGTCTCCAAATAGCTGTTTTATATATATATATTTTAATTGTAGTTATTTTTTAAATGTAGAAAACATATACATGACCAGAATTCCAGCCTATACCTTGGCTGACTTTTTGTTGAGAGATGCACAGTGCTTAAACCATTACATTTGCTTCTATGAATAGTAATGTTCTGTCCTCAAAGACTACATGCTATTTGAAAGACTACAACTCTTATTAACATTAAGCACCATATACCAGAGCTTTTTTTGTTTTAAATTTGAAGCTATTTCCTTTTTGCTTTAGGGTTCAGAATGAGTTTGGGTAACTAATCAAGCAGAGGTAGTATTCTCTGTACACCACCATAACTTGACAGCTATATATGTAGTAGTGACCTTACAAAATGGAAAGCACTGGTGGGTCATGGTACATGCATTAATGCACAAAAATTAAGTGCCTTTGAAAGGTATGTTGTCAGAATTTGCATATGAAAAAAAAACCTGTTTGAAACCAGTGTAGGGTTTTGTTACTAAATCTAGATCTCTTTTGTAGTACAAAGCTTATTTTTTTTTCTCTCATTACTGTAAGCAAGAAATATTAGTGTGGCTCATAGTGTTATGGTAATATTATTTGCTAAAAAGATGACAATGGCAATGTTTTAATTAAGAAAAGTTAGAGTAGCTTCTCATAAGGGGGAGTTAGACAGTTAACACTGCCAGAGGTGTAACAAGCAGAGTTCACACCCTGAAGAAACCCTGCAGGAGACTAGGGGTGGGGGGTAGACACAGTTCTGAGTGGTGGGGTGTGTACAAGTTCCAGAAGGTGGGGCATGGCTCTGAGAGCAGGGACAGGGAGAAGCAGTCTTACCCATGCCCAGAACTCCTAGACAATGCCTGACTATGCTGTTGCTGTTGCTGTCGCTGTACCTGTTCTTAAAGCAGCAGCAGCAGCCACCAGGGAGTGTTTTGGAGTTCCTGGCATGGGTAAGCCATGAGGCTGTGCTTGCAGCCAGGGCACAGGCTCCATAGGGATGAAGAAATGATTCCAGCAGCCCTCCTAACTTTGTGCCCAGGGCAGGTGCCCCTGTTGCCAATTTCTAGTTATACTACTGAACACTGGAGATTGAACCCTAGGGTGATTCAAGTTCAGGATGTAAGTCTTGCCTGAGGGTCTCTGTTTTTAATTGAAAGTAAGCTACATGGTCACCCCAGTTGTTGCATGTTCATAGTGTTTTGAGTAAATAGATTTGGTTGCTAATCTGCTAATTTTAAACTTGGCAGTTCCATAACTCTCATCTCATCACAGCATCTGAATACTCCGCACGGTCTAATGAATTATATTCTCATTGTTTTGTGAAGAAGGGAAATATTAACATGGCTACTCTAGCACGTATATTAAGCAGTGATAAACAGTCATCTGTGCACTCTTACTTTTACTCTGTGTTTTCCTGGGCAGTAGGCTTAGATAGCTTACTAGTTGACTGCCTTTAGAATTAGCTTAATTGTGAAATTTGAGCTTTGGAATATTATTTCCTTTTTATTTATAATTTTAGTAGGTTTAATTTCTAGCATTGGGTCAATTTTTTTTTCTTAATCAAAGCCAAGTAAAATTTTATACACAAAACTGACCAAAGGACAGAATTTCAATAGCTTTTGGGAAGAAGGCTATATTACAGTTTTCCTGCTACCATCAAATTAACCTTTGTGGCACTGGAACATAAAACTGAGGTACTGGGATGGGTTCCTTGAGTCATTTAGGGTGGCACAGAATTGTGTTTCAGGGCTGCTTCATATTTGGCAGTTTCCCTCCCAACTTAGATTGGAGTTTTCCTAACCCTGCTGGGAACCCAAGGGGTAGAGTGGAGAGAGCACAAGGAGCCCCTTCTCTCTTCCATGTGCCATGCCCTGGCATGCTCAAGCTTAGTCCTTGCTTTCCTGATGAGCAAGGAGAAGGTGACTTAAGTTCCAAGACCACTGGTATGAAATCCTACGAGAGCAGAGAGGCACTATGGATCAGATACCTTCTCTGGACAAACTTGCATAAGTACGAGCAGTAGCTCAGTTATTGCAATATTAATGATACAAAACATGGCAGCTAGCATTTTGAATCCTAAAAGCAAGAAAGGCTTTAGTCAGATATTTAAAGTAACATTTATTACAATGTCATAAACATCCAAAAAATTCAACATAAGTTGTTTTTCTTAGTTAAAAACCCAGCTACAAAACTAACAGACCTGGGTATTACATAATTTACTGACATGACTAACTGGTACCTTGCAAAAGAGTAGTGTAAGCAAGCAAGTTTGTTTCTTTACTGTTCTGATGTGAAGTTTGGCAGACTTCTGGTTTTGGGGTGTAAAATGCTCACTTTAGACAAAATGTTTATATAGCCTCTCACACACTTCAATGGAAAAATAAGCACTCTATGAACATACAGTACTCTAAAAATACAGGTGAGAGCAGGAAAGGTTAGAGAGAGCCTGAAGCTTTTGCCTCCACACCCAACTCTTGTACCCACAGGTTAGACTTTAATTGCTAATTATAATTCTAATCCTTAGATTTATAAAATACAAACACAACAGAAGGGAAAGTAAAGTAAAGTATTCATTATTAGATCTATTTTTGAATAAGGCAAATTATGCAATTGCATAAATGCCATTTGGTTGTATAAAGTGGACTAAGTCCTACAGGTGTGAACAAGCATTCACTGTACCTCCCCTGAGTTTAGATGGCTTGCTTTAAGCCCTCTTGACCTAAACCGGGAGCAGTGCATACAACAGTTAGCCACTACTGGGAGCAGCATGAGCAGCAATTCACTACTGCCAGGAGCAGTGTGTGGATCACAATGTAAATAACTCAAGATTGGGGGCAGGGCTGGCAAGTTTGAGGTGGGGGGGGCACTGGTGGGCCTGAGGGGTGGGGTTGCTGGTCTGAGTAGGGGTTGCCTTATTGGGAGGTGGGGAGGGCAGTGTCTGGGACTGGAATAGTTCAGTTACCATCAGAGAGGTGGGAATAGCACAACTCTGGAGCAGGCTGTGCTACAAAAGTGTGCAGGCATTTGTGAGATCAGGTTAACCCCTTCATCAGCTGGGTTAACCCCCTCTCCTTTTAAGTTAGTGGACATCCTGAAGTGCAGTAACTTAGACCAGGTGTGCCATTTTTGGCCAAATTAAAACTTCTGAACACCTGAATGATTGGGCATTTAAATCAACCTAACCTTGGTTAGGTCAATCAAAAAGTAATGCCTGTACATACCCTAAATGACTTATTTAAGGTCATCGCTGTGTTGTATTCTGAGTCCTTGTCACTGCCTTCCGTGTATTATTTTAAAGGCCATTTAATGCACTTTAATTTATCATCTGTAAACCAAGACACAGATGATTCAGCTTTAGTGATAGGGTTGATTCTCTTAACCAAACCAGTCATTTCATCCATAGTTAGTATTCTCATCTACTGGGTTTCTTAGGAAAAGAATAGTTACCCTTTCTTTTGAATCAAAAATATTGCCAAGTAATGTACTTCATATGGTATGTGAGGAAGCACCTGAAGCAAATGTTGCCTTGCGCACTAGGCTAGGGAAGGAGCATCAAAATGCTTATTGCTTGTGGTCATGCTTTATAATAAAGGTACAAAAGTAGCTGATGGATAGTATGTTTTTTAGACAGTTATAAGCAGGTTATAAATATCCACTGACTCTGTGGACTCTCTAACATTTGTTTGACATTTAATTAAAATATCTACTTATAAATAGACTTTAACAAGTGGAATACATTTTTGTAAGAAGACAAAAGAAAAAATAAAGATTACCTTTATATAGCAAGTTTCCAAAGCAGTTCATCTGTTGCTTTGATTAGTATATTTCACATTCAGCTTACTGTCAGTAACAGTATGTTCCTAATATCAATTGTTAATGAATCAGGAGCAGTAGCTGAATTTTGTCATGAAAACTGCACCTCTCTGAAAGCTGACTGCCTATGTTTCTGAGTGAACTGTTATTTTTGTTATAAGACTAAGAATAACAGTACAATCTAATGAACATCACTAAAGCCTGTTTTACCTTATATTTATTGTTTGAAATGAGAGATATTTTGAAGTGTACACATAAATCTGAAATAAAAACTTTTCATTATATGATCTTTAGTACATTTTTTTGCTCCTGTTGTTTAAAATTATCCCAGATAATTGTAACTATGGAGAATATTTAGAGTTGATTTTATTAATAATAAACTATTGCTATATGGAGAAGGCTGGCATTTTTACATAATTTTAAAATGACCTTCTGATTTCATCCATATTCTTTGGGTCAAGTAGGACTTATATCAAGTGAATAGCTATCTTTGAAATACTGACTCTCAGAAAGAAATGAAGCTGCAATGAAACACTTCTAAGAAAACCATTCAATTCAGCAGGAGCCCACTCTTTTAAAAAAGGTATAATCATCAGTATCAGCTTTGTGGTGAAGAGTATATAAAGGAACACCTTTCATACATTGGCTTTTCCTTCTACAGAAGCTTTAAGATATTCTGTAGTTTGTAAAGATAACATAAATGATGTGCTGATGGGCAACAGTGTTACCCACAAAATGACCCCTGCAGTGTTAGTCTGTATGCATTGAAAATTGACAGTATTTTACTCTAATTTATTCTAAAACTTCTTTCTAGTCCTCTGGCTATATAAGGAAGCCTGAAAATGGTTGTACGTGCAGTAGATTCTTTAAGTCCCTTTATGTTGCTAAAGTGGCTTGAAGAGGAGTTGGGTAAATAAGACTTGAAACTTTATGGAAGGGCAGTGTTCAGTAAGAATGTAAGAATATAAGAACAAAAAGTGCCACACTGGGTCAGACCTGTGGTCCATCTAACCCAGTATCCTGTCCCCCAAAAGTTACAGAGGTAGATGCTATAGAGTAGTGACTTAACCAGTTTGTTCACGATCCTTTCATATATTCCTGCAACCCACTTCTGGGTTGCAACCCACAGGTTGAAAAACACTGTTATAGAGGGAGAGCATTGGACCAGATATATCTAAAGTAATCTATCCCGTATTCAGTATTTTCCCTGGTATTCACCATTATTAGTTAACTGATGCCACAGGAATTTTTTCCAAATGTTCTGTTTTCATAACCATTAATACATCTATCATCCATGAATTTATCCAGGTCCTTTTTGAACTTGGATACACTATCTGCCTCTACCCCCTCCTGCGGCAATGAATTGAACAAGTTAATTATTATTACTTAAGAAAGTACTTTCTCTTGTTAGATTAAATCTGTCACCTACTAATTTCAGTGGGTGCCCTTCTTGTTCTAGTACTCTGTTCACATGGTCCACACTCTTCATGATTTTATAGACTTCTATCATATTTCTTCTCACTCTTCTTTTTTAACCAGAATCCTAGTCTTTTTTAGTTTCTCCTGCTATGGCAACTGTTCTATGCCCCTGGTCATTTTGCCTGCCCTTCTCTATACCTTTTCAAATTCTGCTACATCCTTTTTGAATTGTGGGGACCAGAACTGTACACAGTGTTCAAGACATGGGAGCACCACAGATTTGTATAGTGCCATTATGATGATCTCTTTTGTTGTCAATTACCTTCTTAATGATAGCCAACATTTTATTGGGTTTTTTTTGGTCACCATTGAATGTTAAGCGGACATTTTTAGAAAACTATTTAGAGTGGCTTCAAGGTCTCTTTTCTGAGTTGTAACAGCTAATTCTGAACCCAGCATTTTGTCTGTATAGGTAAGGTTATTTTTCCTCAGCTGCATTATCTTGCACTTATATTCACTGATGTTCATTTACCATTATTTTTACCCATTCATTTAGCTTGGTGAGATCATTCTGCAGCTCTTCTGCATCAGCTTGGGACCTAACTACCCTGCATAATTTGGTATCTTGAGCAAAGTTGATTTCACTGTGCAACCTCATTTCTAGATCAATGATGAAAATGTTAAATAAAACTGGGCGCAACACAGATAGATTCCAGTATCACCCCACTTTGGACATTCCTTCCTCCTGAAAAGTGACCATTTAGCCCTAGCCTTTGCTTCCTATCTTTTAACTAGCTCTCACTCCACAAAATAACCTTCCCTCCTATTCCATGGTGGTGCAGTGTTTTTAAAAGGCTTTGGTGAGGGTCCTTGAGGAAGGACTGAAGGATCTAGTGCAAAGATCTGGTAATAGTTTAACAAGCTGTGGGTGAGCAGGGAACTAGTTGTGGGTACCAGTTTAGAAGCAGTAGGCAGAATAGTGCCAACCCCTGAGGAGTCTTTGCAGTAGTAGCAGCAGGAAGAGCTGCCAGTGAGTGGAGAGTCTGTGTGGCAAGAGCAGCAGTGATGATGATGTCAGATGTAGGAAAAGTCTTTTGTCGTTGTATTGAAATCAGGCACTGCCTATATATATATGCCTGGGGGGGAGGAGGGCTTTTTAATTAGACCAGTTTCTGGAGAGCTGCTTTAATTAAAATGCTTCACCATCATGTCTGTTAAGCCCCTGAGGGTTTAAAAATGCCCACAGGGGTGTTTTATTTAAACCTCATCAAATAAGGTTTAGATAAAGCATCTCTGAAGCCATTTTTAAACTTTTGGGGTCTTATACATGTGATGGTGAGACCATGCTGGAGCAATCTAATTAGAACATGAACCAGAGTGCATATAGGCAGTCAGGGTTTTCATATGTACATTTGAGTCTAAACACAAAATGACCATCAGTGTAGATAAGCAATGCATTTAGGATGAATATCTGTTGTTAATGCAACAAAAACCTTCTAATGGATTAGAAAACTCAAGGCCAAGAGTTGGCAAGACACAATATTTCTTTTTCTTTAATATATTAACTGAGATTACCTGTGAAAATTTCTCCAAATCATTAGAACATGAATTAAATGTTGTTTAATAAGTCTACAGAGTCTGTAATAACTGTTAATTAATCCATGGTCATACAAAGGAAAAGCTTGCACCTGTTCTTACTCATCATCACTTCTCAGATAAAATAACTACTGAAACATTGGAACTTTTGCTTGACCTCTCTGATTAAGGAATTTAATAGGACTATCATAGGTTACTACAGTGGCTTTTTAAAACTAGAAATGTGGGTTAAAATCCTGAATTGGGTTCAAAACTAGGCTTTAGTTCTACAGAACTCATTGCTGCAGATCTTATTTTAAATTCTCTAAAATATCAAGGTTAATCTTAGTTCAGAAAAAAACAGAAGAGACTAGGACAGAAAATACCATGTATCCAGTTCATGACGAGTGATTTGCCTTCCATAATGAACTGCCTTGAAGTTGGGGTGAAGACACTGTGGGGAAAAACAGGAAGGTTCTTTGTCTTGCAAAGGATATTCTCCTCTCACAAGCCAAACGTAGGAAGATAGCATGTGTGCTAACTGTCTATAATGGCAGAAAAGTTTTAGAGAGCTTCAGAGATGCCCCAGTTGCTGCTGCAGGGAGCTGGACCCAGACTCTGTGCTGGTAAGTAGGGGACTGTGGAGGGACCCCCACCAGGCCTCATCCCCTGCCTGCTCCCCTATCTCCCATGAGTGCCTCCCAACTCCTGCCCACTCTCCCAGGCCCCCACCATGGCTGCCCCATCCAGCCCCAGCTTCCAGGTCCTTAAAAAGCCTTGCACTCACCAGGTACTGCCAGTTGGGGGTAATCCCCACTGCCCTGCACTGCCCCATGCTGCATGAGGGACTCTGCCATGAGCGTCCATCCCTATCCCACTTTCCCAGCCCCATCAATAGCTGCCCCACCTGGCTTCAACTCTTGGTTCTTTAAAAGAAAAAAAAAAGTGCCCTGCGCTCACTGCAGTCACCGGGTCCTGCAGGAGCCATCAGGGCTTCTGGGGGCTTGTGGCAGAGCCCCCCCCATGCAGCATGGGGCAGTAGGGGACAGCAGGGATCACCTCCCCCTCCCCGACACACATACCTGGCAGGAGCCAGTGAGTGCAGGACTTTTTTTTTTAAGAGCCAGGACACGGGCTGGTGGGTCAGCCATGGGGGGCTGGGAGGGTGGGTGGTGGGTGTAGGCCAGATCTCCAAATCAGATTCAGCTGAATCGATTTGGGACAGTGATTCAAATCACCAAAATGAATCACTGTCCCCCAAATTGGCCAAATCTGAATCTGAAGTGAATATTAGCCGCTTCACACAGGCCTACCTTTTGCTTCCTTTAACTGTATTACCATTCCTACCTGTAACTGTATAATAGGAGCTATGTTTCTTTGTATGCTGTGACTCTGAGGCATGTCTTTTTTTGGGGCTTAGGAAAGGTTTCATTCTGTTGGGGCCAAATTGGCAGGGGCCTACTGTTTGTTTGGTTTTTTTTATGGCATGATGAACTATTATGAGGTTAAATAGAAATAGGATTTAGAAAGTAATATTAATAGTGCATAGCAATACTTAGACATTGCAACTTGAGGTTTGTCCCCAATAAAATTAAAAGGCTAGTGAACTGGGCCCCAGAATTAAAGGAAACCTGGCACTTTCCTGGTAGACCTTCTGGCTATTGCAAATGTTTACTTAAGTAGAAAATATACTGGGGGAAGTGAAAAAGTACTGAGGTATGGGAAAGTGCCATTGAACATGAAATTCAAAAGCTTAATTAGACCTGTATTTGGCTTCTGGTTGAATATTTTGCCTTATAGCTAATGATTTTTTTTCTAAATGTATGTGTATTTTACATGTAAGGAAGATTTTACCTGAAGTAATAATTTTTGCTAAAACAAAACCACTTAGTATTCAAAGAATTTGAGTACCGTTTGGATTTAAGGTCAATACAGATATACTAAGGTATAATTTAGTGGTATTTAATTATTATACTTGTCAGGTGAGTCGCACTTGCTTAAAAAGTTGTGTCTATAATATAGCTATTCATACCATAAATAGGGTAAATAACCATCTTTGCATAAGAATATTTTAAAATAGCTCAGATGACATCTTATTTTTATCAAGTGACATTTTAATGTGATATCAAAAAAATCTGAGTGATCTCATATCTGTGTTGTATGAAATGATGCTTTATGCAGTACTATAATGTTGCTTTTCTTATCTTATATCTCCAGCATAGAAGCATTCATGCATGGATGATTGGAATAGCAGACATTACTTGAAATAAATTTGCCTTTATCTATGCATTGGCTATGCCTTGTAAACTTGCATGCTATCAGTGTCTAGCATTATGTACACTTTTATTTAACAAGAATGAAATTAATGGCTTTTAATTTTTGCAGTTTACAAGGTTTTGAATCTTATATCATAATACTCTAATCATATTTAATTCTACATCCATTGCTGAATAGTTGTTTTTAACATAATAGGTCTTGATTCTCATGTTCATCTTGCTGATTTCCAAGAGGAAAGTGACAGAGCTATTGACTAAATTGTCTCCATACAATGATAGTTTTATAATAAACCTTTTCCAGATCACATCCAATGCATTTGAATGAAAAAGACAGTATATTTATACTCTGTTAAGCCCCACTGCTCTGTAGTACAGTTAGACTAATACAAATACATGCTGATGAAACCAGCAGTAAGTATAATTAAATCAAAAAAAAATATGAAGGTAATATTACGGGTTTACTTGAATTCATCAGGGCAAAGAAATTCAGAACTGTTGCCTGAAATACTCCTCCCTATGTATTCTCAGTGGAGAATAATATAAATGCTTGGCATGGATAGAATATTTGGTGGCAGTGTCATAAAAAGCAAAATCTATTCTCTGTGGAATCATTAAGACAAACTCAAAACCACCATACTTTAAAATGTTACAAGTAGTACTACCTGTTCAAATCATATTTCCTAGAATGACTTTATTTTGTTGACTAATCTATACTGTTTGACAAGATAAAATAGATAAAGGATAACTGGTTGACATAGCTTTTTGAAAATCCAAACAAATTATTTGTAAAGTGTCTCACAAAAGTGTATGAAGGAATCTAGTAGTCATGAAGTAGAATATAAGACCCTAATCTATGAGAGTACATCTCCAAGATGGAAAACAAGGAGTAGAAATAAACTGCCAATATTCTACAAGGCAAGAGGCTTTAGGACCAGTGTTGCATAATATGTTCAAAGTTATCTGGAAAAGTGGATAAACAATGAAATGACAGTGTGTGCAGGTGATGATAATTTGCTTGGGTCTGTCAAGACTAGAGATGGCAATGAGGAGTTTTAGAATTTAAGATCATTATGGATTTTTTAACTCTATTAAGATAATTTAAACTATTCATAACATTGCTGGTGTCTAAGTAAGGTACCAATTCTCAGAAAAATACCCTAACAACTATGCGGACAGCAATGCAAAAACACAATGCATCAGAAATAGATTAGAAACTATACTACAAATATTCAAATGCCATTATATAAATTGCTGGGTTTTTGGTTGTAGCCATGTTGGTCTAAGGACATAGGCAAGCAAGGTTCTTTGACTATATGTGATATCTTTTATTAGACCAACTGAGTAGTTGGAAAAACTATTTTGAGTCTCAGAACAGAACAGCAGTATGTCTAAGGAAGGGTTGACTGCACCCGAAAGCATGCTAAGAACTTTTTTCCAACTACTCAGTGGTCTAATAAAAGATATCACATCCAGTAAAAGAGCCTTGGCTGCCTATTATATAAATTGATGATACATATTCTTCTTGGATACTATTGTCAATTCTAATTGCTCTGTGTCAAGAAAGATTAGCAGGCATGGAAAGAGTTCCAGGAAGGGTGACTTGAAATGATTAGACGTATTGAAGGATTTTCATATTATGAGATGGCAAGAGTTGAGATGGGTTGGGGTGAGAAGAATAAAAAGGAAGATACTAGTCTGAATGCTGGGAAGAAGGTAAATGTGTCATTACCATTTACCTTCTGTCAAAATAAAAACCCCCAAAGATATTAAATTAAATGACAGTTAATTTAAAAATGAATAATGGAAATCTGTTTATACACCATGTATAATTGATGTGTGGAGTTTCCTGCTGCAAGAATTCATTGTATGTTTTGTGTATTTTACATTATATATTAGTGAATCATACCATTCCTAAACGTCTAAAATAGCCACAATGTTTGGATTTTCAGATTTATCAAGGATTTTCAATAATAGGATTTTCAAATAGGATTTAATTTATTTGTTCTCAGGTCATTTTTTAATTTGTACACTATCTTCTTTACATGCTTACACAACACATGGAAACTGGACTCTGAACACAGCTGCCAAGTTTTAATTCCTCTCATAAAAGGGGATATTCAGTTGGTGAAATACTGATGGATTTGGCTCCTTACACCAACTTCTTTACACCTGTTGTGGTTTTAAGATGGTGAGAGCACCACTTAGGCAATTCATAGTTGAACTAGACTTTACAATTTAGAGCTGCCCTTTGTCCATGCTGATGAATTTTTCTGCAGAGATTGGGACAACTTCTAAATGAAGAAGTATTTTTTTTCTGGACTGCCTCTCTTTGGGCAGTAGAGACTTTGGCCCTGTTATCTAGGGTGACCATACCTGCCTGGTTGCCTGCCTGTCATGCCATACTGCTCAACCTCCCCACCCAACTCCAGCCTGGGACTTTTGAGCAACCAGCTGGAACTGGGTATTGAAATCCGGGTGTGTCCTGGCCAAACCTGGGCATTTGATCACCTTACCTCTATCCTTGACATGCTACTTTACTATACCATAGAAAGATAAATGTTATCTATCTTCTATTGCTGTATTTTTTTTTCATTTCAATGGGTAGCATCAGGAGTTAGGTCCAAGTGGGGGCTGGATGGCTGCACCTCCTTTTGGCTGTGCAGTGCATGCACAATAAGCTCTCTAAGATCACTGGCTTATCAACATATCTTCAAGGCTTTTTTGATATGGGTCTGGAATCCAGGAGGTGAATGTTGCTGCTGTTTGCCCACCACCAAATTCAGCAGCAGGGGAAAAGGAGAGGAAGGGGAAAGGGCAAGCAGTGGCAACTTTTACCTTTCTAGAGCATTTTTACACATGCAAGCACCACAGTACTGGGTGCTTTGAAAAGTGCCCGGCACTGTGATGCTTGCAGTTGTATATGGGGTGAAATGTCCATCAGCACTGAGAAAATGGTGGTGGTGCACTTTTGAATTAAAACACGTCAGAGGTACTCTGGTTCAAAAGTACACCACTGCCTTTTTTTGCATGCTGATGAGTATTTCACTGCTTATACAACTGTATATTATGCTGCACAGTTTGCGACAGCTTGTGTGCGGAACAGCCTCTATTAATCGAATCTGCTCAGAAGTGGCAGATCTGTGGCTTGTCACAGGACAAAAAAGTATGTGCCTAAATGCCCCTGGGTTGCAAGAGCTGGATGCACAGCTGAAGGGGGTATGCCCATCCCCTTTGCCCCCACAGGTCTATGAGTATTGCTCATAGTGCTATAAGCATGATATAGTGCTAATACACAGTCATTCCTATGATAAGTCATAAACCGTCTGCTGACTTTTGTGATTAGGTTTGGTAGGTTGGACTATATTAGTCAGTTAGAGACACACTAGTTTCATTGCTGGTATGGATATAAATACTAGGATCACAACAGACTGCTTTCTAATGTTAAGCCTGGGCTTTTTGGAATAATAATCATGAAGCCAACAACATGGTTATTATTCCAAAAAGCCTTGTCTACAACTGATTTTTGTCTAGCTTTGTAAATATAAAACTATAATTTTAATCCTAATTCAGTGTTTCCTACCTCTAAATATTGATGTAAAATGGAAAATTTGGACCCACTCTTATTTTTTGGGAAACTATTGAGGACATTTATCTGAGTATGACTCAAAAGTACAATATTTGTAATCATGAAACTAGTCAATCACATATCCACTTCAGGTCTACAGCTTGCTGAGGTATAATAAACCTTTAGATTAAAGTATCATCAGTCACAAGTTGCGTAGGGCTTTTAATCCTAAAATTAGAGAGACAAGCTCCTGACGTATTATGCTGGCCATAATTACTGTATTGGGTATTGTAGTAGTTTTAGTCCATTTACATTAATGAAAAAAATACAGTACATTGCAAGGCTGCCTTCTTTTGCTGACCTGCAGACAAAGCAATATGTGTACATTGAAACTCTGCAAGCCATTTTCATTTGTATGAGATTTGACAAGCTATCAGGAAAACTTGCCAAACCTATTTGGTGTACAGGCTTTCCATAATGATTAGAAGTATGGCTTAAAATAAAGTATTCTACTTTATGGGCTGTGGGACCCCACATCTTGAAGCAATACTTTTGAGAACTACAGTTCCCATTGCAATTTAAATCAGATGATTGTAGAATAAAAAAATTAATAAAATGACATGGAAGGATTTCATTGTGATTAGATGTAGTCAAACATTCTGATTTCTCCCCTCTTTTCCTTACTGTACCTATTTTTCAAGGGTAGAATCTGCTTTGTGCCTTTCAGGAGCATGTATGTCAACTGTCAAACAAGCTTTATGAAAAGAATGTTAAATGGAAAGTGTGTTTCTATGGAATCATGATAATACCCAAATTGTTTTTAAAAAGTTTTGCATTTTAAAAATTTCAAATGTTAGCCTGTTTGGAAATGTAGCAGGAATATATTCAGGAAGTTCTTTTCTACTGCATAATCCTTCTTCACTCACTGCCAGCTTTTCTGACTCACATCGCCCACTCATTTTTAACTGTGAATAAGAAAAGTGGCATGATTTTTTGGATGATTTTTAACAAGGCTGTGGGTTAAAGGAGTGTAGAGCATTTATAATCTGTAAAAGTGGAGAGTCTATCCATCTGACCAAACTGGAGACAAATCTGATAAATGCAGTTGCTAAAGAAGTCGAGGCAGCTGAACAGGCTAAACAGCATTAGCCTGTGTTGAAAGAGGAAGCAGTTGCCATTTCTGTCTCTCAAATTTCAGTGGAGTATAGCTTATGCTGAATAAAAGGGCAGCATGGTTTACTGAGTAGAGGTAGAAACAGGATATTGAGAGGCGTAGGTTGTGTATATTGTTGTCTCTTCTCCTGAACATAAGTCATTAAATTGTTTCTCAAAGTCTACTAGACCAGAACTCATGTTAGTTTCTGTTTTCAGCTAAGGAAAAATTATGATAATTATACTTAATGGAACTTTGTTACCCCTCTCACTTTCCTGTGAACTTAAAGATGTGCTCTCTATACTTGGTTTTCCTGGTGAAATATCTGCTTACCTACCCACCAATGATTCTCTAAGAGAAAAACAGTTAATCTTTTGGTCTGTTTTTCTTATTTCTCTATACAGTGTTATTAATACCATTAGACTACTTACCTAGTCTTGTAAAGTGCTTTAAGATGATCTAATTAAAGGTGTTACAATATAAGTATAGTTAAAATTATTTAAAGGAGTGACATTTATTTCTAATTACAACTAACTTTTTTTCATTCTGTGGCAGTAGGGGGGAAGTTAAATTCTTTAATGAAAAAAGCCTAATAAGGAATTAATTCATAGCTGCTTTGATGAACTGTTTACTTTTAATTACACTTTGTTGGAAAATAAAATGGATTTTCCCTCTGTTATTGAAACCATTTGGGTAGGAATAATAATTACTTGCTAGAGAGACAACTTTTATTTCTACTTACATCATGTAAAGCAACAAAAAAAATGTAGTCCTTCTCTGAGTGTTATGCAAGGGAATTTTGCCCCTTTATACCTTTTTCTACTGCTTGAAAAAATACATAAGACTATGGGGGAAGACAGGAAGTAAACCTGGTACTGACTAACTTAGCTGTGACTAAGTTTTTATTTGCTTCCTGGGCTATGCAACCATGGGGGAAGATACAGGAACAAGGAGGATTTAGTTCATCCCACAAATGTCATGTTCAGCTAGACGCTGAAATGCTAACCAACTTGAAAAAGGGAATGGTCTAAATGTTTATATTACAATAAGTATTCCTGTATCTGTATGGAAACTTCTGAGAGAAGATGGATAGACAGCTAATTTTTTCTCCTTACATTGAACAGTGTTTGCAAAGCTTGTCTTCCTTTCGGGGTTCAGGACATTATGCCGAGTGCACTGTCAGTCTTTTTCTACCTACAAGACTACATGGCTTAAAACCCCTGAACTGACACCTTTAAGTGGTAGAGAGTCAATGGTAGAGTCATGCTGTGCTGAATAGATTGGTCTGCTGCTCCCACAGCTTTGTACAGTACAAAAGACAATCAATATTTCTGGATCAATTGTAGAATACAAAAAGGCTGTATTATGAAATTATTGTTTTTCTGGAACGTTATCTATTTTTTTCACGGTACACTTAAAATCATCACGAGTTTACCAAATTCTAGTTCACATGTGACCCAATGAAATGTAATAGGTATAGTAACTCATGTAGGATTTTATGGAATTCATATTTTAAGGACTAATGAATATTTGGATACACTGTGATTTTTCATAGAGATTATCTTATTGCCATCCTTTTTGTGAAACAAGAATTCAGGTCACCATGGCTCTGTATGCTTTAGAGCACCACCAATTAAGTGCATTGTTCCCCTTTGGTGTTGGAAGGGTATGTCACACAGTTTGTCATAATAACTGAAAGTCATGAAGATCACTGTAAAATTAGGTCAGTGGTTCTCAACCTTTTTAAACTCTTTAGAAAGTCGCCCTTCAGAAGATGTCAGCTTTTAGCTTTCATTCGTTTTTTGACTGGAAAATAATGGAGCAATTCCACTGCCACACAGAACTCAGAAAGACAGCAACAGGTCAGAATGTGAATCCATAACACTATGGATTCTTATTTGAAATATCTGGTTTTATTCTGTCAATCATGCTGGTGTTTCTACACCTAACAGTGGTAACATGATGTAGCATCCTGCATCATCCTGGTTGAGAATCATTGCCTAAGATCATAAACAAGTTTGTCTGGTGCTGTGTACTCCCTTAAATGTATCTTTGAAACAACATAGTGAATTGCCATTTTCTTTCTCTCACAAATAGGTGTCACCATGCACTCAGATTCCACCCCCCCCTGAAAAATGTGTGACTATTAATAGGGAAATAGGGCTGGGCAGAAAACTAACTTATAAGCACTGATCCACAGGTGTGTTAGAAAGCTGTACTCCATCCCTATCTCAGTGGCCTGACTGTAAGATTGATACAGTTGATACAGAGGTTAAGCTTATTCATTGCATCTACTGCTAGTAGTGGTAATGTGGTTAAGTATCTTCTTTTCCCCTCTCTGTGGCCTCATAACTCTGTTTCCTGGGATTTTGATTCTTGCAAACTGCATCAGATGTCAGATTTGCATTAAATTCCACCTTCCTTTTCTGGGAGTCTTAGTATATGAATATGGAGAAAGCTAAACTTTTATGAGTTTTTTTGAAGTTCTGTCATAACTATATCCTCAAAAGCACCCATTGTGCTTTTATGTACCTATAGTACTCATAATGTTCAGGCCTATCTATTTTTGGCTTATGAGGAAAACTTTTCCTTTGGAAAACAGATGCTCAGTATTATCTAATGATCAGAGAGCCCCAATAAAACAAATAGGAGTGAGTTTTGATATATGACATGGAAAGAAAGACATTTTCCATTTTTTAATATAAATCCTTATACATTTTCACTGGATTCGTGTCACTGACATGCAAATGAAGGGATGGATAACATGATTCCATGTCCTATGCCCTGAGCCATCTAGTCAAATAAAAGCAATGCAAGGCTTGGGAATCAATTAGTATAACTGCCTGTTTATTGCTCTACACAAAAGAATGTATTTTTATGGTAAGAAAGGTATTTTACCTTAATAGACGGTGAATTCTTATAAGTGAACTGGAGACTCTGAGCTGGGAATTTGGACTAGGATATTCAAACCTTCACCTTTATGTCTATAGTATTAATCCAGTGGAATATTTATTGGGACTCTTGCTAAATGTAAGAAAAACTCTCCGCCTTATATTGGGAATCAAAACTCACTCCCAATTATTGAAAGGCATGAGAAAATATGTTAACTATCTTGGAATATATTTTTCATTTGGACTATGGGAGGAACATAGAGAATAAGGAAAGGTGACCTCTGAAGGCTTGACTTAGCTATCTAGAATTTAGGGCTTTCAAGTCCTTGCTTTACAAGCTAGGATATATTAGTGCAATCTTGGGGTTTTTTTGCAATTTGAAGATGTTGCACATTTTTTTTCTGTGTTGAATTTTACTTCATTCCCAACTCCATAGCCTGTTGGCAGCAAGACAAATATAACTCCCAAATATCATAAAAACTGAAAATAAAAGGAAGGTAATGGTCACTGACACTATTATTGGCTCTACTCCCATATGCTTTGCAAAGTTTGAATTTGGAAATATTAGTAGAACAAGAGAGTGTAGAAGTATTACATTGTTGTTGTTATATTCAATTACTAACGTTGTCAAGTTAATCCTTCCTAAAAAGGACATGCCTGAGTTAGTGGTTAACCAAAGAAACCTAATAATTCCATTGAAACACATACAAAGTGTACTGTTTTCTCCATTAAACAAACTCCAAGGAGGATAAAATCAATTATGGAGATAAGGAGCATGATTCTTCACTGCCCTACCGTTTGGGAAATATTCTTAGTATATGGTTTTCCGGTTTCCTCTGGATGGACTAAAGCCAACATCTTACAAACCACATCAAAAGAAATCTACTGTGATCTACTCTGGTAGGAAGAGGATGTAGCTGGAGAACAACTGCATTTAAACTATTCTGAGCAAGGCATATTGGGTAGCCAAATTAGAGCAGCTTTAAAGTTGCTCTAATCTTTCTAGTGCAGCAACAAACTCCTCAATAGCTCAAGAGTATGCTGGGTTAACCACAAAATCACAGAAAAACATTACAAAATGGCCTCATAAGGAGAGTTTAAACTTTATGGAAGCAAATGTTCTCCTCATGTACTCCTTAGAAGAACTTCATGTGGATATTAAATGATTTGCCTTATTCTTGGAGGTAATGTCTCTTCCAAAGATAAAAATAATATTTTATGCGTGCACCCCCAGGACACGCAATGGCATTTAATGCATCCTGGGGACTAGCTGTGCTCTGTGGCTTCCAGGACCTAAGTGGGTTCCAGCATCAGGAGGCCTGTTGCGGAGTGCTGTTGGGATTAAAGCTAGATAACAATCAGCTATAATGTTAGTATATATTTTTGAGGTTTAACTTTATAGCTGGTTGGATTTTTTTATTGTGTGGTAAGTACTCTACACGTGTATCTCATCTCAAGAAAATAGCACAATTGACCAGTTAATTGGGTGATACCTGTAATGTATAGAGGGGGCCTGATAGACAGGGAAGGGCCATACTTTTGAGTTTCAACTGTATGGGATACCTGAGACATTTATAATTTTATCTTAAGCTGTGTCACAAATTATTTCATAATGATGAAAATCTCCTTATTCCATGTTATTTCCTGTTCTGGTACCATACATTACCATAGTATTCTTGTTAAATCGTAAGTTGGTCTTCATTCCACTTGAAGTTCTGTTTTATGTATTATCAGCTATGGGTTTTCTACCAGTTTTGCATATTTCCCCTCTCCTTTCCCCAGCAGGATTGTTAAAATATGGCCTACTGAATTATTTTAGCAAATTATGCTTTATGGTTTAGTCTATTAAAAAAATCAGCCTGCTAAATCCTTATTGTAACTATATGTTTTTCAGTGCCAGGCAAACGTTATCTTGAAAGAAGGGCACAGATAAAGAATATGTTACAAAAATTCAAGGGGTTTTCTATTAAGATGGATGATTTGTTTGAAATTTTAGAAGAAATGAAGGACTTCCTATCCCAGAGTATAGATCTTTGATTCTCTCTCCTGGAATGGCCTTATTAAATAAACCAAAAGTGCATTATGGCACAGAGGAAAAAGGAATCATGGATTATTCAGCTGCAGCTCTGAGAGAGCCTGTTATAACCATGCATTTTAATTAAGCAGATCAGCTGAAGAAATATTGCCTATCTACTGTAGTGTAGTTTTCAAGGCAGACAGCTATCTTAATGATAAACAGAAGAGTTTTATTTCCAAAGCTCTCAGTACCTAAACCTTTTCAAGCATATATATAAAAATACATTTGGAAGATATTTATTAATAATTAAACTACTGTGAAATTAGCCTCAGGCAAATTTGCTGCCTCGTTCTAATGTAAGTTAACGATGTTCATATGTTATGGCTGTAATATGCATGCAGTACCACAATAAATCATTGACACTAAATTTAATCAATTTAGCTGAAATGCAAGATTGCTACAATAGTCTGACAGTGGTAGCAGTACCAAAATACATAGTGAATTTAACAAACCAAATGCCCTCTTAACTAATCAGCATGCTGTTCCAGGAAGGCCAGTAACTGAGCAAAACCTCTGATTTTTAGGGCAGACCATTATGTTTGTTTATATATAAAATTTGTCTGATTTGGTGTTGCAGGTTTCCCCAAAGGTGAGGTTATCAGAACTACTGCTTGATTTTAGTATTATTAGGGTTATTGGCTAATCCTAATCAGCTTGGGCCAGAGTTCTCTTAACTGAGTAATCATTTGATGGTAAGTCCTCTCACTTTGGTCTTAGTATCCAGGGTATGCAAAATTTCAATGGACATTCATTTAAAGGTGTTTCAACATGTTTCAAGCTCAAAGATGAAAACCAAAATGAAATGCAAGGCTTTGAAACAGCTTCGAAATGAAACATGGGCACTCAAAACGTTTAAAAAATTTCAAAGGGTTTCAAGTTTCAAAGCTAGGTTTGCAGGAAAATTCAAACTAAGTAGAGGAAAGGGAAAAAGGAGGGAAAGACTGCTCTGATATTGACATATGTAGTTGGCCAGTTTCTGTGATCCCTCCCTGAGGTCCCTTTCAGTCCCAGTACTCGGAGAGGGAGACAGAAGAAGCATAAAAGAATTGTTTGAAATAAGCTTTGTCAGCTGTGCATTTGTCAGCTTGCTGAGCTGTGTCCTCCAACATCATCAGGAGCACCAGGAAGGCTCTCACTTCCTACTTGCTAGTCTGTTCCTAGCAAGTGGGATCCAATCCTTTCTGAAATACCCTGATACCCTTTCCTAATTCATTACTTTCAATTTCTTCCTCCCCCAACACCCTCTTTTTGTTTTTGTCATTTTCTGTAATTCTTTCTCCATATAAAAGAAATCTGTGTTTTCCCTGACAGTCTACATTGATTATGCAGAAAAGTAAAAGGTATATTATATAACATGTATTTATGTATTACATAAATCCATATATTACATTACAGAAACGCACACAGATTTTACAGCACACCAAACATGACGCATGCTGGAAAGGTAGGTGGCTGCTCTTCTGGCTGGGGCAGAAGAGGGGGCAGAGGGAGAGCTCTATGTTTTCCCCCTCCCAAAACTTAGACACAGCCTCTTTCCAACAGCTAGCAGCCACACTGTTTCTGCCACTAGTGGCACCATGGAGATGGGAGCAGTGTCTGCATCCCCTCCAATAAGACCTGCCATGATAATAACAACCCTGAGCACCACCACCATGACAATAACAAGCAGCACCAGCATTACAGTCTCCTCCATCCCAATTTCACTTCCTGTTCTGAGCTTTCCAGTGCCAGAGAGAGAGCTGGAACTAGATCTGGATCTGAGTGCCCTAGCAAGGAAAATTCTGGGGAAGGAGTAGGAATTATCTGTGTTTGTGCTCCACAACCCTCAGGTTTCCCTTAGAGCCAGGTCTCCTTCCCTGGAAGGCACTTCAGAGGAGGTTGAGGTAGAGGTTGTGGAGGCAAGTGGCTCAGCTGAGTTTGCTCTGCTGTTGCTGTGCTTTTCCCTGTTGAGGAGTGGGAAAAGGCAGCATCTGCACACACACCCCACAAGTGAGGGGGTAGTGTGGTCTGGGATCATTTTGAGCTGGCAGATGATCCCACATAAGCTACCTACCTGCACTGCCCAGCCAAAACCAGCCACGGCAAAGGAGCAAAATGTATGAGCACTGTGGGGATGCTGATGCATCTCTGCAGGCACCACCCCCTTACTCCTTAGCCTGGCACCAGTGGAAGTTTGCCCAAAAAGAAGTCCCCCTCTTGCTTGAATGTCCCCATCCTTCCAAAAAGAGTCAGGCTACCCTGGAACACTGGGGAAAAGGTGGGCAGACAGGGGGGTGCATTCTCAAGGCTAGCAAAGTCACCCAGAGCATCAGGGAGATGTTTGCTATGGATGGCCCATGGTGGCTATGTACAACCCAAGGGTGAAGGGAGGCAGAAGGGTGGTGGTGGGTGTGGGGGCATGGAAAAGGGGAATCCACTGTCCTGTGCCAGAACACAATCCACTAGCCAGTATCCTCCACCACCACACGTGCTGCCAGTGTGGCCCAAGGACATGGCTTCCATGGTGGGGTCCAGAGGCACCAGACCCCACCATCAGGCAGGTAGCAATCAGGCCTTTGTTGCTCCCTATCTTGCCAAGGACATGGAGCTGTTGCTGTGCAACCCCCTGGCTTACTGGGTTGAGGCTGGGCTGTGAAAAGTGGTTTGTAAATTCCCTTTGAGGATCAGGTCTAAGAGATTGGAGACAGGTAGTTGCGTGTTCTTGTCTTTGATAGATTTTTGGTGCATGCTCATTCTGGTGTGCAGTTGTTGCTTGGTGTCTCCCACATATTTTCCATCATCTGGTGCCTTGATGGAGATGCATATTGTGAAGATATCTCCATACTGGAGATATTGTTGCCAGGTTTTGCATGTCTAGTGAGGGCATTTTCTGGATTTATTCAGTGTGTTTTGGGCTGTAGGAAGTTGGCTTCTGGTGATGGGGTTAGTTATGTTTAGTGCTTGTTTGAATTTACAAACCACTTTTCACAGACAAGCCTGTGAACTGCACTTTATCAACCTCCTACATACAGAAACTCATGGACTCAATATAGACATTCTTACACTACAACCTGCTGGGCATCTGACTCCCCAGGTACCTCTCCACTTTTACCTGCTACAACCCCGTTTCCCCCTACCCCAGCCTGTCTTTCACCCCCTGTTGCTTCCCTTGCCATTTTCACTGACTGGCTTTCTTGCCTGCATGCTAGCCTCTGGCTTCTTTACTATTCCTTCCATCCAGGAAGAGCAGACACACGAACTGCAGGTGCTTCCTCAGCCTGACAAAGGGTTTTCCACATGAAAGCTTGCTAAGATATATTTCTCCAACTATTTGGTTGGTTTACTAAGAGATATCAGCTTGATCCAAAGAACATTGTCTATCATGTCCTTAGATCAACATGGCTACAACCTACACCCCTGGCACTTTTCCCTGGTCAGCTGACTGGAAAGAGGTCTTAGGTACCAATCCAGTTTAGAGCTTTTGGGTTGAAATGTTGTGGCATAAACACCAACTGGATTTCTAAGCCTCAGGGCTGGCAGGGAAAGTTCTCTGGCAGCTGCTGGAGAAGAAGCTCCCGCAGGAAAGGAAAGAAAGGAAACTCTGACAGCTTGGCTGCCCGAGATGCTAGTTCTACTGTGCTGCTTACCTGTTGTCACTTGAAGTGGCGGACCAAGCTGAGGCTGTAGGAGAGGAGGAAGCCTCATTGGGGCATGCTACCATGTTGTGTAGAGGCCCCAGCACCAGTGAGGGTGCAGCAACAGGGGTGTAGAGAGCCCAGGGACAATAGGAAGTAGAATGAGACTGAGACCTCATTATGGGATGATATCAATATACTATCTGTGAGCCATGGGGTGTGGTAAGGGATGGTTGGAGCCATGCATCTAGCCCATAAGGCATAGGGTGTCCCACTAAGGCACCTGCTTAGAGCAGGTCCCAATCAAGGAGTCCAAGAGACCATTAGTGGTGTCCATTAGGACCATGAGCAGAAGTCTGAGGGCTGCCTCCCTATCTATTATCTTTTCCAAAAAGACATGGCAGCAGGCAAGAAGAGAAGGCACCTGCAGGGCACAGCTGGCATGGTCACAGGGCCCTAGGGGTATCACAGCCATCTCCAGGGACCCTGGTCCATGACAAAGTGCAGTTTCCCAGAAACCCCTGCACCTACCTCCTTGAAAGCTGGCAGGCTTCATGGCCTCAGCTCAGGCTGCCACGCCTGCTGTTTTCATCCCCCTGTTCCTTTACACTCACACATCATAAGTTTTCCTCTGAACAATTTGAGGTGTGATTTCCCAGAAACCTCTGCACCTATCTCCTTGAAATTTCACAGGCTTCATATCCTCAGATGGGGCTACCATCCCTGCTGTTTTCATCTGAATCAAGAAATGAAAAGGTTATGGGCATTTTCATGATTCCCCATTATAGTCTATGGGTGAAGCACCAAAACACATTGAAACAGCAAAACAGTTTTGACGAAATGAAACAGAACATTGCTTTGAAACAGCAAAATGAAACAGGGTCCCTTTAAAATGGTGAATGTGCATTTGGTTCCCTGGGGACAAGTAGTGGCAGTGCAAGGTGCCTGGGGAAAGCCTGTGGCACGCACGCTTTGGTACTCGGCAAGTTGCTCCAGGTGCCACAGAAGATGATGGGGCCAGCACTGTGCTGGCCCCAGCAGTCTTACTTGGGGTTCTGGGGGCCTCCCTGAGCTGCAACCACAGTGACCCTGCTGGGTGGAGCCTGGCTGGCAGCTGCAATTAAGCTCTGAGTGGCCTAGCTGTGCTTTTTAGCAGTGCCTGCTGCCTAAGTGTGTGCTGCTTTGGGGTTTTTTTGACTCCTGGATATCCAGAGGTCAAAAAACCCCCTATGAAAAAGCCCCCAAAATGAAGTAGCACGTGGTCAGGTAGCATGCCCTTGCAGTACGGAGAATTCTGGATTCTGCAGTATGTGATGCTGCAAAAATGTTTGTTTAAATGAAAAAAAAACAACTTTTAAACCAAAAGTTGAAGTGTTCCATTGTGAAGCATTCAATGGACCACCTGTGTTTCGAATTATCAAACATTATCAAAGTGTTTTATATTTCCCCATCAGGCAAAATTTCATTAAAGTCACAACATGAATGGAAATATTGGGTTCAGTTAAATTTAATTTGCCAGAAGTTCTGATAATAATTAATTTAAAAAAATCTAACCAGTTCTATGAACAAGTAGTAAAGGAAGAAGTGAATATTTGGAATTTCTGTAATTAAACTAAGTACTATATATACATTATATAGTAATGTATATATAGTAAGTACTATAAGGTAAGTACTATATATAAGGTAAGTACTATATATACATTTATCTCATACAGAGACAGTGGGAACTAGAACTATGGTTCCTTCATTTACTAAGGCAGGTGTTGGCAGACTTGCTGGCGCAGGCTAGGGCTTAAGACCTGGCAGTGAGAGAAGTGAAGATGCAGCTGAATAGCAGCCTCTTCAGTGGAGGGGATGGGCAATATGATGCAGTTTTGTGACAGATCCTCTGTGCCAGATCAGATCTTTGTAGGTCAGATCGGAGCATCTCTTTGCAGGCTGGATCTAGCCCATGGGCTATAGGCTGCCAATTCCTGTACAGAGGCCTAGGCCTTTATCAGTTGATCTAAAGAAGAACTTGTTTTTCTTGAGCTTTATGGCTTTATGTTCATATTATTTTCTGTGGAACATGGTCTATCTAGCAACATGGCATACTGAGCCACACTGATCTGCTACTACAAATTATTTCCAAATTGCGGTTGTAGGATCAGTTGATGTTGTGCTTGTGAAGGTACCTGTATGCCTTTTTACAGAGCGGCAAGGACATCATGATTAATGATCAATAAAAAAGTAAACACATATAATATCACTTAAAATAGTTTATGCTTTTTGTATAAAATGATTGAAATGTTATTTTTTTAATTGTATACTTGGAGGTTTCCTCTGCTTGAATTTGGGTGAGGTCAAATTTATTTTTTGATTTGGATTTCTGAATAAATATGTCAGTTCCAAGCAATCTTTTAAGTCTTCTTGTGAATACAAATTCTCTCTAGTTAAGCTGTTAATACCTTTCCATTAGTCCAGTCAAAAAATGCCATGGTCAAATTATGGCTGCCGATCTCAACACTGCTAGGCCTGCACTTCATGTGTATCCTTTGGCAAGTACTGAATGACTGCTATTGCTACTCAGTCCTGGTGGCTCACAGGTCATTTCTAACCCTACTGTACAGTGGCAATGAGCTACTACACAGTAGCTCATTGTACTGTGCAGTAGCATCAGCATCACAGTCTGTCTGCTGATGCTATGTCAATGTAGGTTGTCTTGTGTAAACACGTCTATTGAGATTTCAAATGTGAAGTCTGCTTGGCTACAGATCAGTTCTCTGTGCATCTGAGAAACAGGTAAATGAGGGATGACAATCTTACCTTCCAAATTAAGTGTTTACTTGTTTTTTGGGAGTCTCTTTGTAAGCAGGACTACAAATTTCTGCAAGCAAGAGTCTGCACAAGCAGAGGAATGTCTTTTCAGGAGTGGAATTTAAAGGCTTCACATAGGAACCCAAATTTATTTGGTTTGGATTCTTTTGTTTCTAAGCAATAAAATATCAGAACAGAGGGGGATAAAAAAAAAAAGGAGAGCAAAACTTAAAAAGGAAACTGGGGGTGAAATATCTTCCTGCTGAAAAAAATATTAACACCAGATAAGTCTCTTTAATGAGGAATGGTGGAATCCTCTCATTATAACAAAACCTTCCCACATAGGTGCAACCACATCTTCACATGGCCATCAGGTTGTCTGAGAAATGTAAATGTCAGGTTACAGAGGTAGGCAGATGAGAATAGGATGTAATTCAACACAGACAAATGCAAGGTACTGCATCTAGGGAGAAGGAACCAGCAACACACCTATAGACTGGGAAATACCTTTCTTGTTAGCATGGTGGCAGAAAGGGATCTTGGAGTCATTGTTCACTCCAGGATGAACATGAGCCACTAATGCAAGGAAGTGGTCAGTACGGCTAACCGCAACCTTGTTGTGCATCTACAGATGCGTCACCAGCAGGTCCAGGGAGGTGATCCTTCCCCTATATGTGGCATTGGTCAGGCCACAGTTGGAGTACTGCATCCAGTTCTGGGTGCCGCACTTCAGGAGGAAGAGAGAGAAGAGAAGGCTGAGAGGGGATCTGGTGGCCATTTACAAACTCAACAGGGGGGACCAGCAGGAATTGGAGGAGGCTCTGTTCCCCCAGGCACCACCCATGGTTACTAGGAATAATGGCCACAAATTGTTAGAGAAAAGGTTCAGGCTGGACATCAGAAGACATTACTTTACAGTTAGGGCTGCCAGGCTTTGAAATGGGCTCCCAAGTGAAGTGTTACTCTCTCTTATCTTGGGTATCTTCAAGAGGAGGCTGGACAGATATTTGGCTGGGGTGATATGATCCCGGCACCCATTCCTGCCTGGGGTGGGAGGTTGGACATGATGATCTGTTTAGGTCTCTTCCAACCCTAAGTACTATGATAATATGGTCTTCCTCTACCATGAGATGAGGAAGAAGGAATAAATAGTTTATTTAGCCATTATTTTAAATCTGTCTGTGCATAACGGTTAAGAGATGCCTCAGTACAGCTTGTGTTGAGCACATTATGAACACAAGAGCAGGGAGTTACCCCTGTAACGTGGGAAAAGTTTCGGTGCACGGTCAGAGCCCACCAAAATCTTGCAGCTGCACCAACAAGTGCATGCTTGCGATTGGCTTACGTTAAATTATGCATACATGTCGGTTGGTAATTGGTCTGCTGACCAAATAAGAGGCTTGGGCGATGCCCGCCCAAACTGGAGGAGAGCTGGGAAACGCATGAGGAAAGATCCGCATGCTTTTCCAAGCCACAAAAGAGGCCTGATCAATTGACAACGACTCCCTGTCGGATTCATCTGACGCCCCATACCCTGTGTGAGTGTGAGCTTTTGTGTGCCTGAGTTCCTGCTTGAGTTTTGTAACTTCAGGGAACGTGCCTACAGCCTATGGACTGTAAGTAAAGTTTTTTTTTGACTTCCAACAACCCGTGTATCTAGTGCTCTAATTCCACACTCCATCAGCGGCCCCATTCCGCCAGTATTTCTCAGCCCCCACAAAATCAAGGAAGCTCACTTGGACCTGGCAAACAGAAATTTCCTCAGTTGCCTACTGTGGCATTTTGCCAACCCCTTTTTTTTTTTTTTTTGTTCTGTTTAAACCTACATCACCTATCTAGTTTAAAAGAATTAATATTAAATGAAGAACATCATGTTCCCCTGAGACAAAATACTTCTACCTGTTGGTCATCGACTTACACTTACTTCATTGGTAGGCTAGTTTGGATTCTCTCCAAAACTCCTCTCTGTTGACTAGCTGAGAAAGAAGCTGAATGAGTTTTTGACATTAGCCCTTGTGACTGGCTCAGGATTGAACAGCTTTAACCAATGCTTAAATAACATTGCTGGAGGTAAACTGTAGTAAGCTTCATGCAGTGCATATTTCAAAGTGTTAATCAATACTATCTTTCCTGGTAGCTAGCCACTGGAAAAAATGTTGCACTGGATGTTTTGGGAGTTCTACATCTTAAGGGAGGAAGATCTTTGGAAATTTTTAATATACTTTGGGAAGCATGTATTCTGGCATTCTCTTTGTCTTTTGATATTAGGAAATCAAAACAAATTTGGTGTTTGGATGAAGTGGAAATAATGAACCTTTGTAATTAAATTCTTATTACAGAGTTTGTATCTAGGAGCATTTTCTTTTTACCACCTCAATAATGAGCCACTAAGAGCTTAGAGTACTGAATAAGGATTTACTTATTTAATTGAAATCCTCTGTTCTTAACTTGAAAAATGTATTTTACATATTGGATGGATGAAATTAATGTTATGATGCTTTAAAAGAAATTGGTTTTAAGTTTAGAAATTGTCATGTCAGTTTATACATAAAACCAAAGAATAGAACTCACTAGTTATGTAGACTTGAGGAAACAAATTAAATATTTTAGAGTTGCTTATATACAGATATTTTAATGCAAACTTTTAAAATCTCCAAAAAAACATGTTTTTTCAAATGTGAATGTGAAATTTCTGCTGATATGCTTTAAGATACATTTACATTGCTACAAAAAATCTGTTCCTAGTATAATTAGTAACCTGATCGTGCCATTATAGCCATAGAAAAATAGGCTTCCAGTTTTACAATGGAGAGATATTTATGACTATTTAAATTATTGTGTTCTTATTAAAATGTTCATGGACACAAACATAACTGAATCTTCCCTTCAGATGAGTTAATGGGCAAGCATCATATGAGTCATAATTATTATTGCTTCTAAAGACTCACTAGCTACTTGTCAGCTATGCAATCGTTTTTTACTTAAAATGACTTCAGGTACGTGTTCTCTAGAGAGATCATTTCTAGAAATAAACAAACACCAAAGAGGAATGTTGAGAGTTTGTATTTGCAGTTTAGATCTCCTTAAGCTGCAAAATAAATATTTGGATGTAAATTAAAACCTTCAGTCTAGAAAGAGCTTGGCTGCTAGAAAATATCAAATGCATACGGCTTCACAAAGCCACCTGCTGCCCCTATAGCTTCTATTTTTATACTTGACATTCACTTACTGAAAGCATGAAATGAATTATAAAGATGTATGTAACAATTTATGGAAGGACTGTTTAAAATGGATATGATTTTATCCTACGTTCCTGGTACCTATGAGATAATGATGATCATCATCATTATGACAATACTAACAATACAATTCTATGTGCCCATTGTGCTTAGAAAAATGGAAATTATCTATTCAAAATGATAAATGTGCAAAGAATAGTTGTTTTATAATGAAGAGCAAATCAACAGAATGGTAATGAAAATATGCAATATGTATATCCAAAATTAAAACCTTGCTAGCTAATTTTTGCCCAGGTCCGTAACAAGGTTGACACTGTAGCTCAAAAATAACTGCTTTGAGATTTTGCACTTAACATTTTATCTAAATTCAAATGAAGAAATGAAAATTAAGAAAAACTAGTTATGTAATCATAATTGTATAGAGACAGAGAATTAAAGATGTGTTCCCCAGTCTTTACTCAGGCAAAATACCTATCAAAAGATCTTCATCATTGTGTACTGTAGACCTCTGTGGTGGTGTTAAAGCTGAAAGACAGCAAGTATATTGCAGTGTGAATCACAGCTGAGGCATGATGTGAATCTAATTTGTGAGTCGTGATTTACTATTATACAGTATATATCTGTATCCACTATAGTACAATGTGATTCAGAATACACTGGCTGGCAGAAGGCAATGAAAAACAGAACTTAGTGAGTTGTATCGAGGGTATGACTCATTACTGCATGGCTGCAAGACTAATAGTGTGATATGGAAGAGTATTATATTATGAGTAACGTTCTGTGATGTCAAGAGAACTCTACTGTGCTGAACTTATTATTCTTAAATATTTTGAGGCAGGTATGCTATGAGCTATAGTTGTAATTAGTGGTGAACAAGCAAACTTGGTTAAAATAAGAACTCCAAAGCCTTTACCCAACGTTTAAGCCAAACCTTACTAAAGCCTTTCTCTGAAGCTCAGGTAAGTTTAGTTAACTTTAACTATACAGCAAGAAATAGCAGGAGCTCCTTTTAGTAAGAAGATGGAAAACAGTCTTTTCCTTGCATCCAAATAACTGCCTTTTGCAAAGAAATGTATTTTCCTGAAATTTTATGTGGTGCATCTCATTTCAGAGTAGAGTTTCTTTCAGGTGAAACTCAGAAAGAAAAGCTAGCATATATGCATGATGATGGAATGATGACGAGTTATATCAGCTATGGATCTGGCTCAAAGTGCTTTGAACACTTGGTTTAAGTTCATTCTTTGAAATGTCATAACATTGTGGGCCATAATATCTTTAAAATACTTTTTGTAGAAATGTTGAGGGGGAACATTAGGAAGAGTTAGTTGTATGTAGGGAAGTAGAAGACTAGCAGGGAATATGGGAGTTTTTACATGTGCTTTGGGAGTGGAGGGGGTGGGGCCCACTCTAAAGTGCCTGGAGCGTCTCATGTATGAGCATCCTCATGCTTTCAAATGGTGGCAGGGGTGCCCTAGCTAAAGTTTGTCAAAAGAGTTTTAAAGTGCCCCTGCTGCCATGCTGAAGTGCAGTGTTGCTGATTCATGAGATGTGGAGGATGGCTGGAGCATGGTTAATTACCATGCTCCAGCAGAATTGATTAATTGATTCTGTTCTGATATGCTGTAATTACAGCACATTGGAGCAGCCTCTGGGCTGGAATCAGTTGGACACCTAATGGAGAGCAGGCAAGAGAAAGTGGTTTGGAGGAGTGATGCAAAGAACCAAGAGAGGAAAAGAGAAAGGTAGATACAAATACATACTATTTTAAATCTTTTGGATATAAAAAGCTAAGCACATAATGTAGATAAGATATACTCTACTACTTAATACACCATTGATGTATTAAGTATTGATGTACTTCTTCCCAGTACCTCTGACACACTTGCCAAAGTCAGCAGTAAGGCAGACTCACTTAGATTGTCCTTCCAAATAAGGTCTATCGGAGCCAGGGTTCCTACTTCGTATAGATCTTAGGTACCAATCCAGTTTAGAGCTTTTGGGTAGAACTGTTGTGGCATAAACACCAACTGGATTTCTAAATGCCATTTACAACTTTGAAAATCTGCCCCTAAGATTATGAAAGCAAACAAAAACCTTGGAAACATGCAAAGAACCCATCATTAAATGGGTGAAAATTGTGTTTCCATGGGACCCCAATCATCGCTTTCAAAATAATTTCATGCATTTTAAAAATGAAAAATAAGGGGAAATGGCCAAGCCTGCCTCCAGTGGCCATTTCACCCAATCCCTTTTAGACTGCTTGCCTGAGTGTAGTTTTGCCTTTAACATTTTTGAAAATAAAGAAGAATAAAAATAAGTAATTTGGGGTAACTAAGATTTTATGGATCAAAGGATAGGTTTCTGATAATGCAGTTTTTTGAAGTTAGCTATGATCTCTGAAAAAAAAAATACCTTTAACCTTCATTTTATTAATCAAAACCCCCACTTTCTTTGCAGTCTTCCTTTTTGGTCTTTGAAAATGCCTGCTTTTGTGCTCATTTGTACCTTTGTATTGCAGCCAAGCCAGCATAAGCAGGAATGTGGGAAAGCTTATAAAAAAAACAGTCCAACTATTTAGCTTCCAAAAAGGGGGTGGAAATTTATTTAAAACCCCACAATGTAACTGCATGTGTTGCCACAAACTGTTCTATAAATAATTACGGAACCAGTACCCAAATATTATAACCAGCAATATTCTTGTCACTGAGAACACTTTTATTATCTATATACTCTATGTGATAGCCTGAAACATTGACATTAATTACTGAATTAGTGTTTAGAAGACAGTACAGCTAGCAATAAGATTACATCATTGGTGATTCATCTAGATAGTATTATCACATAATTACATAATTTGAGTGCTAAAACCATTCTGTGATAGTAACCAAAAAAAATGGGTGCACATGCTTTTCATGCACAACAATAAACTCGGGTGCATATTGCACTCCTGTGTACCATGTTTGAATGTACTCCCGGGCACTGCTGTTGACCACACAACATTAAGATGGATCAGATCAGCCCCCAGCTGAAAGAGGGCAGAGGGGGTCAGCTAGTCAGTGGATGGCCCCTGCACTGAAGCACCCTTGTACCCCAGCCAGCCCTATCAGCATCTCCATGTGCCTGACTGGAGTAAAACTCTTGTCATAGGATAGTACTTCCATTTGCAAGTACTAACCTATTGCAGAGTTAATTAGTTTACTCTGTCCTAATAGCACTGCACATGTGGATGCTGAGAGGTTTACTGCAGAGCTAATTAGGCAACTCCAAAATAAATGTCTCGTGTAGATGTGCCAAGTGAGGCACAAAGCATTTAGATTGTTGAGTTGAGTTGACCTGTAAGCATCTCTACACAATACTTTTTCTAAATTAAGGTAAGTAAGATATCAAACTGCCTAAATACTTATATATGCCCAGATAACTAAAGAGGAATTCTTCAGAAATAAATAAATAAATATTTTAAAAAATATTTGAAGAAATGCCCAAAATCCATTTCTCTATACAGGATCTTTACCCCAATATTTTACTTGCTGTAAGATTCCTTCATTCCAATTCTTGAGCACATCATGTCCAATTCTGTTACGTGGAAGCACCTGCAGTAGCTTCCAATAAAAATTCAAGTTTTAGCAGGAGTTACCACACCATGATTTGGAACATAACACAAGTTATAATATTACAGGGAATGCTACTGCATTTCATATGACCACTGTTAATAAACAGTACACACTCATTCGTCAGTACACACTCATCATTCTTTTAATCAAGTAGTGATTAGTTTCTTAAATGTGAAGTTTTCTACCTTGAACTGTTTGTTAAAATATTGGCCCATAATTAGTTGCCATCCTGTGAACTACTGACACCCTGGGCCATACTCCTTTCATTCACTTGCCTACATTTTTCTCAGTACTCTACTGTTCTGATGTCACAGTGTGATTACAACATCCTCAAAATGTCATGTTGAGGAAAATTAAAATCCTGTAGTGATATAATTTTATTCTTTGATAGCCTCAAAAACTAGCATGGGCAGATGGGAGAAAATCATCACTGGAAATCGGTAACCTAATGAAAATGTCCAAACACTATGTACATAGAAATCTATAAAAATTATTGTGTTCCTTCTGAGTCAGAGCAGATTGAGTCAGGGCAGAATGATTGCCTCAGAATATTGTTAAAGATACTGTAGTCCAAAGTTGCTGTCTGTGTGACAAATGCAAAATCAAAGGTATCAAAACCCTCTGGTCATTGAAGAGTTCATAGCATTTTTCACGATGATGTAAATGGTAATACTAGTGATCTAACTCAATCCAAATTCAAGTAGTTCTGTTTTCTTTGAATATGCCTTTTCATTTGAATACACTGGGTGAAATCCTGGCCTTGAAGTCAATGGCAAAGCTTTCACTATTTCAGTAAGGCCAGGATATAACTTTTTTTAATTTCCTGCCATTAACTTGTGCTTCAAGTAGCTATTGTGCAAACTGCATCGTGGGCGGTGATCCATGACACCACCCAACAAGCCAAACCCCTTGTCGTAGTGCCTGAGGCCAGTTTCATACCATAAAAGGAATAGAATGAAAACAATAAATTTCATAGGCTGACTCTAGGTATAT
>JAGPOW010002673.1:13525357-13544188 GCA_030014935.1 Caiman crocodilus
CAAACCCCTTGTCGTAGTGCCTGAGGCCAGTTTCATACCATAAAAGGAATAGAATGAAAACAATAAATTTCATAGGCTGACTCTAGGTATATAACCCTGCCCGTAGGTAAAGCGGGCAGAGCTCTCCGTCTCGCGGTCCGCAGCTTGTGAATCGTTGAGAGGTCGGACACAGGGTCTCTGCCAAAAGCTTGCTCGCTAAATCCATAGCGAAGGCTGAAGCAGAACCCCGAGACCCCTGGAATCCTCTCCCTTCCTTCGGTAATCAATCACTGACTGCTGTAACGCGGTCTGCAATAAAACAGCTACTAACAACAAACTGCTGTAAGTATTCTCACCTCGCCTCAGCGATCTCGCAAAAACTGATCTATCTAGCAGCCTAATTAAGGGGAAACCAAAGTCTAGCGCGGAATAGCTAGAGTCCGAGCCGACTTGCTCCCGGGGCCTGCTGGAATTAAGGCTCCAGTGCTGCGACAGCTATGACACTGCTTGCATATTTCTGAGGGTGTGGTGGTTTAGTGTTGGATAGCGTTTATAATCTAATATTAGGATATGCTAAATTAATTAATGTTTGGAAAGGTATTTGATGTATACAGATTCACATGAAAAATAGTCATGTAATTAATAAGTCTTTCATTCCTTGGATTAGTCATTTTTGTAAATTTGTTTCAGGTTTATCTTAATGCATGGACCTCATGCTCTACATCATTGTTATGTGTTGTGTACCTTTTGCATTTTCTAGGTGAGTTTTTTTTTCCTAACTCAGCTGAAAGTTGGTGGGATTCCCTTCAATTTGTCATTTATTTATTTATTTATTTTTAAATGTCAAATATATTGCTGTGCTTTGAATCTGACATAATGGTCTCTTGATACTAGTTAATGGTTCTTTCTAAATACATAATAATACTTTTAACTAAACTCTTGTCCTTGCTTTGTAATGATGAATTATATGAGTGCTTATTTTCTAACTCCTTACTGTTCCAAGGCATGTAATAACAATGAGTCCTCACACCTTTTCGTATTTCTTGTTAGCTGTTATATACTCTTATTTTCCTTCTTTCAATGAATGAAGTTAGATTGAGATATTTATGGAAACATATGAATGAAATGAAATTATAGTTGAAGGAAATATTTGACTATACAAGTGGATAGAAAGTATATGCTACTCTCAAATTGTGTAGTAAAAAATAAACTAAGTAAAAGTGCATCTAACTGTAAACTGAAACTAAGAGTAGAAACTGTGATTAATCTACCAGCCACTGGATGTCACTGTTGTTCCACAGAAATTCAGCTAAAAGAATATTTATCTAGGGTTGGGTGGCTGACTATCAAAGGACTGTTACAATACAGTAAACTATTTAAAACTATCTAATTGCTTTTTCAGGAGTGCTGTACATTAATTTCTCTTTAAATTACATTTGTATACTAAGATTTCCTAGGACATGCCATAAAAAATGTTACCAAACCCTAAAGTGTTACCAAACCTTCTACACACAGATGGCAAGTAATGAAAACATACCAGACAATAAAAAAAAGTTTGCATTCAGTACTAGGAGCAAGCCACTGGTTCTCATTGTTATTTGCTATACTATTTTAGGATGTAATCTCTCAACACAATGTATTAGAATCACTCATTTGCCTCAATCTGCTTGGCGTATAGAATATTTTTGACAGATAATGTACACTTAATAGTCATTATTTATTAGTCTAAGAGATCATTTGAATGTTCTAAGATTTAATGAATGGTGTATTAATCCCATAACTGAGACACGAGAGAGTCCAGTGGTTATAGGAATGTTTTTGGAGTCAGGAGGCATGGTTTCTTTTCTGAGATCTATCACTCAACTATTAACTCAACTATCTTGGGCAAATTACTTCAGTCCTTTGTGTTGCTGTTTACCCTCTCACCTGCCTTCTGTCTACTCTATATAGATTGTAAGCTTTCTGAGGCAGGGAATTTCTCTTGCTGTGTGGTTAACAGGGTCTAATAAAGAGGTCCTGACCTCATTTAAGGTTTTTAAAATAATTTTAGAAATAATTCCACTGGCTTTCTAGCTATTTCCAGGGCATGTCTATGTTGTCATAGTGATCAGCTGTATCACTGTAGCTCATCACTACGGTGACAATTAACTATTATGCCACTGCTACTATATAGTAGCAATGAGCTGGTGGGTCAAAAATGACCCATGCGCTGCTGGGACTGTGCAGTACCAACTGCTAAAGCAAGTACTAAATGACTGCACAGTAGCAACTGCAGACATGTCCACAGTGAAGCACCAAAGAAAGCAAAAATCAGAAGATAAGCACAAGATGTATCATATTTTGTCTGGAACCATGGGTCCAATGTCCCAAGTTGTGACAATAAAGTCATTAATGCAGTTGAAAAAAAGAAATGTGAGGGAGCAATAACAGTTTGAAATCAAGCTGCTGTTCTCTTAGTTCTAAGATGTCTTCGAATGGTTTAGGTCCCTCACAAAATTGGAGCAGCTAGGATTTTCCAGATCATGACGACCATCCAGACCACGCCTCCCTTTTCTGCATTTTTTTTTTTTTCTAGAAGTCCATTGTAGCGCTTTACCTGGTGTTTCCTCTACTTAATATAAATATTCAGAAGCAGGATTTAAAGTAGTTTTGTTCTAGAATGCTACTAAGAGCCCATAAAATGAGGAAAATATGGGCCAGAATATGAATTAGAAAAATTTGAGACAAAAAAAAGGAACAGTTCTGGCCATAATCCTGAAGCCTTTAATATTTATGTATTTCAGGAACAAGAACAGGAAAGCCTCTATCTCCCCTCCCTTAGGAACTTAATGTTATTCAGTGGAATTCACTTTGAAAGGCAGAAAATTTCCTGCAAGATTATTGGATTTTTTTTTACTCTTGGACTACTGTGTAAATGCACAAAGCAAATATTGCAATCAAGTGTGTTATGGTAAAATTGAGTTACAACTGGCTCAATCGATGTGGCTTTTATGTAGGTTAAAACTTGGGGTTTTTAACATGCTCCTCCATGGCTTGAGGCTGGGTGAAACCATTTTATAATCCATTGCCATGAGAACTGGATCTAATAATCATTATTCAACTCAGCTCTCTTAGCTGTGCAGAGGAGTATTACTGACAATGGACATTTATACTCTACAGGCTAGTAGATTCTTTATCAGATAATTATATTGATAATTATACATTCATTTATATTTGCCACTGAAAACATGGATAAATATATAGACTGTTAGACATCTTTGATATAATTGCATTAATTGTCCTTTTGGTCTGGTCTGTATTTTAATATAAATATGTTGAATTATCATTATTATCTTAAACATTGCTGATGTAACGAGTGATAATGGTTTCAATGCTTGATGCTTCAAAAGGCTCCATATCTGGCCCCAGTTTTCTTTCTATTACAAACAAATTGTTTCTTTTATAGATGCATCTAAAGTTAATTGCAAGTAACTTCTGATTCTACATGTTTTCCCCTCTATGTTGGTAATCATTAGCATTTTTAAAGAGGTAAGAATAAGACATAAAAACATGGAGCTAAATATATGTATAACCCACTTGACAACATTCTTCACCAAGGACACAAAGTTGCTTGGAACATGGATTGAATATTTTTATATGGAATAATTTATAATCCTATATTAATAACATGAAATATACAGTCCATTAACTAGCTTAGAATTGTTCATTTTTACTGATTCTTTTTCTATAGATTTCAAAACTACAGTTTGACTTCATGTTTATTAGTGCAATCCAAAGTGTACTAGCCACTAATATTATTATTATTAACCTTGGAATCTAAGACTGTTTGCACTCCAAAACCTAGAATACCAGTACTACATGCTTTTGTATACTAGGCACCATCCAAACTCGATTATGTTCGGTCTGCAGTCCTTCAAAAAGAAAATAATTTCATTTTACAAAAATATCATTAAGTGCATGTGTGTTGCTTAAATAATACCCTCTAACCTCATTTTCATTGTGTCTAGTGTAGTTCAAGGTAGTTTGCTTTGGTTATTTTTCCCAATAAGCAAATGGTCCAACAGAATGTCCTGTTGAAGATTTTGCTTTTTCTAATCTGCTGCAGTGAAACTGCTTTGTCGAAACACTCACTCCCAGGTGGTCAAAGACATGCAGTCTGCTAATCCAAATCAAGTCACAAAACAGACTTAAATTACTGACCAGCTGAACCTGTAGAAGGGTATGCTGTGTTTTTCCACAGATGAAAAATAACTGTGATGATTAAAAGACCATATAAAAATATGACTATAATTAATTTTAAAACACAGCGATCATATTTTGTTCAGTAAATTAATAAAATTTTGTCAGTAATTTTGAGGGCGATAGAGCAATTGATGTCCAGGTTCATCAGGATTTTGTCCAAAAACGTAACGATGAATTACTTTACATTAAAAAGGAATATCAATTCTTGTAATGTCATGAGGGTTATGATAAGTGAAAGAAATCATTTGTCACTGATTCTAGGCTCTTTCTGATACATTCTTATTTAGAATGGTGAATGACCAGTATTTCCTGAAAGCTCTTTCCAGTTGTGTGTTTCTAAAATGTACCATGATTGGATTTTTAAGTATTTGAAGCTTCATTTAGTTATTAGGTGGGTGATGTGCAAAGCAAAGCACAATATGAAATACTAACAAGCACAGCCCAGCAGATAAAAATACATAGAAGAAAATGATATATTTAACTGTTTCATCAACTACATTAATGTCTTTGAAAGTCTTGAAAAGAGAATTTTTAATGAGCACTCAAATGTGTGCAGGAAGTGGTCTTGCCTTTGTTACTGCACATTTGAGTTTCTCTAATTGCATTAATAAGGAATTTCTGCTCCTTGTTTAATGAATGCCTTTTGACTACTTTCTGAAAGGCAACTGGATGTAAGAGGGGATAAACACTGCACTTTTTATATGAAGAGACATGAACAGGTTTCAATTAGTCACTATCAGCTCTAAAAGCAAGATAGTAATCCACATTCTGCATTTTTCTGGGCCTTTTCTTTCTTATTTTTAAAATTAAGCCTGGTTCTTCTCCTCTTAGCTTTGTGTAACACACGCTCATCTGAAACATTGTTTTAACTTACTACTCACTTTCTATCATGTCTTGCAGTAAATACAAATCAGGCATTATTTCAGGGCTGTTTCTGCATCATCCCTAAGCTCAAGCAAGTCATACAATTCATACAGAGCTACAGTACCTGAGCCATTTAATGTGTCCTTGATTCAGAAAGTGAATTTCAGAAGATGGATTTGGGGTTCTTTTGCAAGGTTGACATTTTTCTGCCTAAACAGAAACATACTCACTACAGATGTAGTGGATTAGTTATGAAAGAAGTTTTCTGTTTAAAAACAAGTGAGACTTTAATTAAATCAATAGAGGATCTGTACAATAGGTATTGTATTAAACCAGAGCTCAGGCACTGGCTTCACATTGATTGCAGTATTTAAATTTCAGTGAATTGATTATGCATGAGAGTAAAATGACCGGTATTATGAACGTACAAAAAAGTGACATGGAAGTGCTGTGCCAGAAAAGTGAGAAAAACGTTCCCTTTATAGTCACTAGAGTTCAATAAAGCACCACACCACTATTTCCCAGCTTTTAAAAGCTCTTTTATCACAATGGTTCATACCTCACATTCCCTGGAGCCTGATTTGTTATACGTGCAGGGTCCTGTTCCATTCAGCAGCATCTCACTGGTTTCAGTGTTGGTAGGTTTGTAATCTACATAAAATTCCTGCGTACTTGGGGTCATTTGCTTCAGTGACTGTCTTTTCTTTTTCCTGTGCCTTCTCATGAGAGAATGCTGCTGCAGCTGCTTCATACTGGCTGGGTAACGCTTCCATGACACATAGATTACCAGCAGGATCACAAGCACAGACAAGAAAAGGGCTACACTCCCTGCTATGATTTTATGAAAGGAGATGTGTTCGGTGTCATGCTCAGGTTCTGAGCTGGATTCAGTAGCTCCTATAGTTGGAGGCATAGGGGGCTTGCTCTCATGTTTAGGCCTGGTGAGTTTTGGTTTAAATGTTGGCTTTGGGAGAGCTCTTGCTAATTCAAACCTCTCTGTCGTACTTTTTCCACAGATGCTGTAGTTTTTCACTGCATCAATAACATTCACTCCTTGCAGCTCTTTGGGGCTGGCACAGATAATTGTATTTTCCCTCAGCCCTTTAAAACTTTTTAGCCAGTTTACAAGGGAACAAATGTTTCTGCTGCAGTCCCATATATTCCCAGCAAGGCTGATGTCACTAAGAGATATCCAAGAATCCAAAATTTCTTGACCAATAAATGTGAGCTTGTTTGAATCCAGGTTGAGGCGCTGTAGATTGGGCACACACTGAAAAACATTAGGTCCACTGAAAGCTTCTATTTCATTGCCAGATAAATCAAGCCTTTGTAATGAGCTCCAGGTCCAGGACATCGTTTGTCCTATCACACTGATTTTATTCCATTGTAAATAAAGGTTTTGAAGGCTGACTAGCCTTGGAAAAAGTGCCAGGTTGAGCTTAGAAAATTGATTGTGTTCCAAATGAAGCTCTTTCAGTCTGATCATGCCTGCAAAGACATTCCTTGCTAAACTTCGGATCCGATTGTAACCCAGGTCCAACAGTTCAAGGTTCCTACAATCTTGAAATATTCGAACAGGGATGGTTCTTAGAGAATTGGATCGCAAATGTAAACTCAGCAGCTTTCTTAACCCCCTGAACTGTTCAGATCCCAGAGACTGCAGCTGGTTGTATGACAGATCCAAATTCCGGAGATTTGTCACAGGTCTGAAGGTATTATTAAGAAAATAGGAGATTCTGTTGGAACTCAAGATCAACTCTTTTAGTCTGCGTATTCCATTGAAAGCATTTTCATCAATATTGCTGATGTGGTTATGGTCTAGATAGAGCCAGGTGAGTTGATTAAGACCTTTAAACTGATTGTATTTTAGTTTTTGGAGGCTGTTATATCGAAGGGACAAACCTAAACAACCAGCAGATATACTCGAGGGAATCTCCTGCAATTTCTGAGATTCACAATATACCATTTTGCCTTCACACCTACAGCCCTTAGGGCATCCTCGTTCGGCAGAAGAAAGCATTGTCAGTAATACAGTAGGGGCTATTACCAGAGCTACAGCTGATCCGCTCAGTAGCCTAATTACATTGAAACCTGGAAATAAAAACAGCTTAGAAAAGTTATCCCTCCAAAGATCAATCATTGTTTTCCCAATCATGCTAAAATATTAATTTATATAATCATGTAAAAATTCCTAGCTCAACAACTAATCTGTACATTATTTTCTTTTACTCAATTAAAAAAAATCTTTGTATGTATTGTAAAATAAGTTTAAAAATGTAATCCCTAGACAATTTAACTGTAATAATAAATCATCACATCAAGGTAGGTCTATAGAGTAATTGAAGCTGGTTCTATGCAGAGACTATGCACTGTATATAAAAAAAACATGAAAAACACATACCCATTCTTTGTGTTGTTCAAAGGTCGTCCTTAGGTCTTTTGTTTTTGGTTAGGGTGCCACAAGCATGACAGCCCCTGTCAGCTGCACTGTAGTGAGTCAGGGCTTGCTGACACCCAGGAAGAAAAATTGGACCCCTTGGGAGATGGACCGATTTTGGAACATTATTCTTTGCCAGCCATGCAGAACACTCCAAGAATAAATAAATCCCAATACAGCATTCACAGGAAAATGTCAAATTCTTCCTAGGTAATAGGATCTTCATGGATATTACGTTTTTGCATCTTTACAGTTAGAAACCTGGCTTTTAAAATCTTTCTTTATAGGAAAGCATGATAGATTCCTCCAAGCAACCTTTAGCTATATGAATTCACAAATCTGTATTCCATAGCACAGCAGTTCTCATAGTTAGCACCCAATCCAGCTACGAAGCTGCTTCGGAGCACAGAAAGCAGAATAACCCTGTACAATGAACAAGCTCTGTTCACTTCTGCATACTGTCGTTCTGAAAGCTCCTCCGACTGTTGCTTTGGTTTCAGTGAATGCAGTCTTATGTAAAGCTGCCCCCAGTGGTGAAGAATATTATGAGCATGTGCAGATCTGTCTTCCTTTTATCTTGCAAATGAATAAGCTTTGCTGGGAAATGGATGATTGTTTTAAGCCACTAAACAGGAGCAGACTAGTCAGGTTTAGTGTAAACTAGGAAAATAGATTGAAATTTTCAAATCCTCCAGTTTCTATTGCTCTTTCGCAAAGCCTTTTTTGAGTCTTTAGTAGATCAGCTTTTGCTGCTCAGACTTTTATTTGAATGGCTGACAAAACATTTGTAACCATTTTTTTTTCTTTTGTTTTCATTACATGTTTCATACACACACAAAAGCTCTTCACAATAACTCACTATTTTTTAGTGCAGCATCAGGTCCTTACTATGTATTTAATAAAGCATTACAGCAAGGAGAATTCATTTATAACATGAAAACTGTTTTGAGGGTGACATTTTGCCTTTTCTCTTTTAAAAAGACACGATGATAGGAGGCTAGAGAAAAAGCCTTGGTTTCTTTTATTCATAACTTGCCATCACTATGTTTTGAAGAATGAACAGTTTTAAGCAAAAAGAGAGTGAGTCTGTAAAACCCACACTCTACACATTTTGAAAACATACAAACCAACTAGACTTGATTTGGAGTCTAATCTGGCTGACTGGCTTGGTACAGATCTTAAAAAAAACCCAAGGTGTAATGGTAAACAGAACACACATTTGCCCTTTAGTTGGGGATGGGGGGAGAGGGGAGGGGTCACAGGCTGCCTGCACTGGCTGAGGGCAGCAGGTTTGGGGTGTTCCTGTACACCTCTCAGTATGTCTCATGGGCTGCTGCAAACTGCCAGTCACAGCCAAACACCTAGGCCCACTCCTGATTGGCTGCTGGGCATGGCACAGATGCTCACATCCCAAACCTTCTGCTGCATCATCTGTCAGCCACAGACATCTGTCAGCCTTAGGCAGACAGCAGGAGTGGGGAAGGGAGTCATCTGTTTCCCATGTATGAACCCCAGCACCTAGGCTTCAATGTCTCTGGGATGTGCCCCTGCACCTCATCATGAAGCACCCCATGATGTTCATGCAGACCTGACTTGGAGCCCAGGATAACCCCTGTGTGGGTGCAGCCCCATGAAGTCTGACTGGGTTGCCAGGCATGGGTGAGCATGCCTTCCGGTGGGGGGGCAGCAGGGGACCACAAAGGAGCCAGGGATGCCAGCAGACAGTGACCTAACTTGGATCAGTGGGGGAGCTAGTCTAACCAAATCAATTAAGTTTGAGTGCACATTGATCTAGGTCTATTTTAGAACAGATACTGCCATTTTTAGAGTAGTCTGTGTGACAAACCTCTGTTCTGTTATGGGTTTAGACTGATTTCCAATCACTTAGACTGGTAAAAATGTAAGGTCTGTACTTGGCCTCCGTGTTCCAAATGAAAACATGCTTGAATATGTCTTTAATTTAACATAAAAACTTGAAGAAAAGCTTTTTACTTTTGTAAAAATTTAAAGGAAATGAAGAAATAAAATAGACTATGGCCAGTCCTTAACCATGAGGTGACCACACCAACTACCTCTCCTGCCTCTGGGACTGTGACTGTCCCATCTGCAAGGATGAAACCCCATGCAAAAAGCCTGCAGAGCACATCAGTTAGCCAGGTCACAGGGCATGCATGTGTCCAGGAGTGGGATCTGGGCAAGGGGGGGGGGGGGATGGGACAAGGAAAGAGGCCATATCAGGTTGTAATGAGCTGGGGCTTCCTTCCTGGGGTGGGGCAGTGGATCTCCCAAAAGTACCTTCTTTCACCACTCCTACCTTGCAGCTACACCAGGAACCATGACCAGCACCCTCCATGTCCCAATCTCACATCCCAGTTCATTAAAACATGAGACCTTTTGAATATACTTCCTCTTTATTTCCTTCTAAATTCTTTTTAAACTTTCTACTATATTCTTCAGTGGTTGACTTCCTTCATTTCACCGACTTCCTTCATTTCACCAACTTCCCCCATTCCCCTTCCTTTCCACCTCCCATTTCATCACCCACCCCTATACCATTAACTCTCCACCTCCCAGCTTCATGTTCCTGCCTCTCTCCCCCAACCCATCTCTCACACCCTTCCACCGAAAGCAGGGATAGAAGCCTGTCCAGACTCAACAGCCCTATAGTGGTAACTCATGGCTGTAGCTCTTAGTTAGGCCCCTACTTGCCAGCCCTTTAGTGGCAAGTCACAGGTGTGTATCTAGGGAATAGCCAGAGAAGGTTTTTAGCCTTAAGGTGTGACTGCTTCAGACTTGACCTAGCATTAGCACCGATCAACATTTGAGCATCTCAAAGTGCAATGTGTAACAAGACCCTATAAAATATTCTGACCTGAGTTATTTGCAACAGAAGTATTTCTGCATCATTTAAAAAAAAAAGAGTGAAAACTAAGAGCTAGCATTTTTCAGTGGTTGCCTTGAGCTTTTGAAAAAAGCTAAGAACCACTTCTTTAGAGAGTTAAACAGCTTCTTTTGAGTTATGGGAACAAATTTAGTTCTAGTATGAGACTTAATTCACCAAAAATCATCACAAAGCAAAATATTTTTCAGGCAAAGTCTTTAACTGAAATTCCAACTTTATTTTAGTTATGAGATGACTCTTAAATGTTTACATGCTTGGCTTATTTCTTGTCTTGTTTACAGAAATTATACAACTTCATTTATGTCAATGAAGTTACCTCCTAATTAACACACAACTCAAAATTGGGCCCAAATGTTATTGCATTCAGTTTTCATAACAGCAGCAACCCTATTGCAAACGTTGGGTGCCTGAAGTGTATTAGTATCTGTACACAAGTAATGCAAAATGTGATAAATTATAAATTAATGGTATGTATATAAATGAATATTCTGCAATGTTGAATCTGAATCTTGAGGTTAGTCATACTCCAGTTAACTTTCTGCATATTGTCAATTTTCCATCCTGTTCCAGACCACGGCGAATAATTGTTGTAATTAAACAAGTGGAGCTAGAAACTGTAAGTCATGAGGGTTTCATTAGGTATTGTACTCAGGAAAATGCCACAAACACTCTGGAAGATAAAGAAGTCACATATTCTTCTAAAAACTGTAACTATCACCCTGGCAGTGAGCCAACAGAGGCAAATGTACTGGGTTGAATCAAGCATCTTATGTTCAACATGAAAACTATATGAGAAGGCTTTGTATGACCAGTCAGAAACTGGGGGAGTTTATAAAAATTAAGATGATCTGACCTTGCATATTTGAAGTCTATTAAAATTGCCCGTAACAAGAAGTGGTAGCTATTTTCTCTGAAAGCTCAGGATAGAGACAGGATGATAGCATGCAAATATGATTTGCAAGACCTTGTGAATGAGAGAGTGAGCCAAAACAGTAAATAAGACAAATGTAAGTGCTTAAAATATGTCTATCAGCAAAAGGAATTGATGATTATTAGGGGTTAATCTGATTCTCCTTAACCCAGCACTGCTCTACACTTCCAAATTCTTTCCATCATCCACCCTCTGGATCCTTCATGCTTCCTTTGTAAAATGTGGTTTTTGGCATTAAGGATTTTGTCAGTATACATTTTTATTAGGAATGACCTTCTAAAAGCCACACTTGATGCAATTTTTCATGCCCCAATCCCACAATGAATTTATCTGTTTTGTAGCCATAAGTATTAGGGCTGTATGAAGCCTTGGTCCCTGATTTGATTCAGTGGAGATTTGGCCTGATTTGGTGGCCAAATCTCTGAATCTGAATTGAATCAGGAGACCTTTTAATCTCTCCGTATCAAATCAGAACCCTCCAAATAAATTCGGAGATATTCGGAAAGAGTCAATGATGTGGACATAGACACAGCTTTAAATGTTTTTTCTACATACCTCAAGGTAGCAGGCAGCTTGTGAATGCTGAAATGGTGGGGTGATGGAGCATCCCACAGAAGTGTGGGGGGCTCCCCAGTGCACTCAGCAGCAGACCCAGAAGTGAACCAGGAGCAATTCTGGTCCACTTTCTGGTTCACCAGAGAGCACACAGGGGTTCCCCCTCCATGTTCCTGGCTCGGCAACTGGTGCCTCCTTGGTCTGGGGGTGCACATGGGTCCCACTGTGGCTGATTGCCGAGCCAGGGGTGTATATGTGTCTCCCCATAACGCTCTCAGTGGTGGACCCAGAAGTGGACTGGAAGTACTTTCAAGTACACTTCCAGGCTCACTGCCAAGCACATGAGGGCCCCCTCCCCCATGCTTCTGTGGGATGCTCCATCTGCCCCACCTTTGCAGTGTTCATGAGCTACGCCTGGTATACCAGGTAGCAAATATGTAATTTACCACACTGTATTTAGCCATAAAGAAGCTAGGAATCAAGTGAGTTAGTGACAGGAGCTTGCTTTAAATGGTACTGTGGTGTGCTTTCACTATATAATTGAGCGTAGATAAGTCTAATAAGATGTGTTTGTAATTTTTGGAGCTGCTGATTAAATGAACCTGCTGCTCTTAGAGGATAAGATTAGACTTGGGTGAATACACCAAATAGTCTAAATTCCCAGAGTAAAGATCTGAATGTGGGAAAGTGACAAAATGGTACAGACACAAAGATAAGGGTTTGCCAAGAATAGTAGGGATAGGAAAAGGAAGTAAGAGTCAGGATTTGGCAAGGTGCTGGGGTGGAAAAGAGAGGGGATAGGGAGACCTAGGGGCACACTTACAGAATATGTATATATGAAGGGATTCTCAGGGGATGAGAATGATATCATAGGAAAGCTGCAGTATCGTCCTTGAACATACTGGCTTTGTACATGCTGGGATAGGCTGAGACTCTAAAGCTGCTGTACTCTCCTGATAAATACTTATGAGTCAGGTCTGTATTGCCTCCTGGGGGTATGGGATGGCAGCTGAGAAACAAGCCCAACCCATTCACTCCAACTCCCTGATGAAGTGTCCCTGATGAAAATGTGTCTAAGCCCAACAATTAGACAGTGTAGATGTCTTACAGGGGTCCTGAGTATGTACTCCAGATGCAAAGAGCCTGAGAACAGTCCCTGGGCAGCCTTTTGGGCCCCTGTAAGCTGTCTTCGTTACCTAATTGTTGAGCTGGGTTATGTGTGGACTGTGGGCAAGTGAGACCAAGCCTGCACATCAGCAATTCTTAGATTTACAGCGAGGGGGCATAGATGTGGTCATAGGCATAGATCTTAGCCTTGGAATATCTTCCTTGATCATGAGGATGAAATAATCCAAAACCATGGATTCTGTGCTGAGATGAAAGGAGACCTGAAGATGGACAGGAGCCACATCCCTTATCTATGACTCAATCACAAGTGCATTTGTCACCTAGTCTCCAAATATTTTAAGACGCTATCAGAGACACTAAGGCAGTAAATCAGTTGCCCCATGTATACCCTAAAGGTTTCCTCAGTGGAGTGATGCACAAGGATAACTTCCTCGTGCACAGTGTACCCACTATGAGGCAGGAATTCATGCAGTTGCATACATTTTTTCGCTACTGCACATTATGGATGAAATATAGACCTCTGAGATGTCCTACAGTAGTTAATGTTATATACAGAATCAAGAAACACGTATGCCTTCAATAAGCATCACATGATGGCTTCTCATCCTGTCGAGATCATGCTCATGACCTATGATAGCTACATTCCAATTATATCAAAGCTTCTACGTCTTTGAAGGTGATTGTGCAGTCAGATATTTTCTGAGAGAATTATACTGTGATATTGAACCTGCCTTAAGTGTTGGCAGCTTATATCAATCCATGTACCTGGGTGTGCAATCACTAGAAGATACAGAACTGCTGCTGGCATACTTATTGAAGTTGAGGAGGGAGGACTTTTATTTCATTATGTTTTGTATGGTTCCCTCACATCTAGTTCTTTAGAATCTCATTTGTGACCAGCAGAGTTGGAAGGCATAATGCTTATCTTTGGGTGGAGATGAGGAAATATTATCAATAATTATGGATACTTGTATATGTGGAGTTGTTAAGGGTTATGGATTATGTATAAATCATTCTTAGCACAGTTGGCTGATAACAAGTGGAGGTGGCGGAAGTGATATTACCACTGTTCTGCCAGTATTCTTGTCCTTTGTGAACAGTCAGTTCCTCAAGCCACATATACTGAGTAGATGGAGAATCCAGTAATGTTCAACATTTCCCTCAAGGATGCTGGCAGTTCTTGATGAGTTGTTTCTCTGTGAATAAGAAGCACTGACATACATTTGATATCAACATACTTTCTGTATGATCATTGTGGTGGCTAAAAGATGACAGAGTTCTTCAGACATGTCATCTATCTGATGTTTCCCTTGAACTTATTTGCTTCTTGGTTTTCCAGATGAACTCCTAATCATAAAATGGAGTTCTTGAGTTTTATCTTGAGTTTTATCTTGAGTTTATCTCCATTTTATCTTGAGTTTCTTGAACTCCTAATCATAAAATGGAGGTGAGGTTCATTCAGTAATCCTCATTAACTACTGTCATATCCCTATCTGGGAGCAGAGTGGTTGGCAAAAACAGTAGTCTAATGACTTAGGTGTAGGGCTGGAAGCCACGAATTCTATATAAATACTGCTGTTAGCAGTGACTTGCCTTATGACCTTAGGCATGTTAGTTATAGTGTCGAAAAGTCTCAATTTCCCAGTGAAATGGGAATAGTTGCATTTGTCATCTGTATAATGGGAGGATAAATAGTAGCACATGCTTTACTTTGCCTACTTCATTCATTATTTTCTTTATTATCAGCTCTCTTATTTGTCTTTTCTCCAAGTTAGAGTCACAATCTTTCCAGTCTTTACACAGAAATACCTCCATTGATCTAGTCATTTCCATTACCTGCCTTTTGATTTGTGTTGCATCTTCTTGAGATTGTGGAAGCACAACTGAACACAGAATCCTAGGCAAAGAAATAATAAACAAGTTCTGGTTTCAGCATTTCTTATTTTAACTGAGAGACAGGTTTTAAAAAACGTTTCTGATTCTTTGGCCATCAAAGATGAGACTACAAGACTTTTTTGTTCCAGATGACAGAAGGACAAAAACACTGAGCTCTTATTTAAAAAACCCATACCTATGCCTTCAAGAAAAAAGCAATAATAAAAATGAATTTTTATATTTTGCTCATTTTAAAGGAACCTAAGAAATTCATTTCAACCAGTCAAAACCCAGTGAGATAAGAAAGCTCAACACTTTTTAAGATCAGCCTCTAAATTAGTAGATCAGGCAATTATCTTTTCTAGTTAGGAGTCACTTGTTAGTTTGATCCACAGGGACTTTAGGTATTTAATTGCTCTTTAGCATAAGCAGACATACAGGTGCAAGCACTTAAAAAGTGTTATATGAATTGATTTCATTTGGCCTATCAAAATACTGTAAAATCAGGTGAAGTTTCTGTGCCTGTGGGTGTTGCTTATGCCCATGAGAAGAAAAGGCATTCCTTCTTGTCCATGATATAATTCTAATTCAGGCTCAAGCTTGATTCTTTTTGTATTGTTAAAATTATGCCATGTACAAACCTCAAAGATAGGCAGAATAATCTGTTACCATACATGCTATTAGTAACATCTTGAGGAGAGAACTCAACATGACAGTTGAGTAGATTTGCAATTGAAAGAAAAACATATGAACATAGTTAAGAGGCATATAATTATGTTCATTCACACTGCGACTAGCATTAAAATGATTTATTCAAAGAGGTTATGCTTGGATGCTTCGTCACCTCCTTCCTTGGCTCCACGCTAATTCTGCTTTTTGGCATTTTCCTGTAGAAAATGTGTGTTCTATGTCTCATCAGAGGTTGCAGATTCCTTTAGTCTTTAATAATGCAATCAAGCCTTTTTCAATGATCACAGCTACAGTAATTGCTAGATATTCCAGTTATGGTTCTTGTGTTCTTGGAGAAGTTTAGAATTTTAATTAAATCAACAGTCTTGGTTAGTTAATTAGCTTGTCATCTGGTTTTACTTAGTCTCTTTTATGGCTGGTAAAGATGTACTAGAACATTTTGGTAAAAAGAAATAAATTAATTAAAAAGCCAAGCTGCTGCTGAGATTTCTTTCCTAGCTATTCAGTCATGCCATCTCTCTTTCTCTTTCAACACATGTGGTAAACAATCTTTTAAGAAATAATATGTGATTTAACTGACTTATTAGCTTGCCATCTTTTTGAGGTCATGCCTATCTAGTAAAATTGCTGGACCGTTTTTCAAATGTTTAATTTCATGATATTAAGTGAAAGCACAGTATATTTAATTGGCTTACATGAAAGCATTAGAGTCCTGGCCTAATTTATTTAAAGATAAAAAATTTAGTCTTTGTGGATTTACTTTGAATCCTTTGCAGGCATATACTACCGTTTGTTAAAAATGATGTTATTTCTCTGTATACTGGATAAAGAGAAGACAAGTAAAATGCATAACTAAATGAAAGAAAACCCAAATGTGACACACAACATTGCCAGATCATAATTTAAAATAGTCTGAGTTTCGCAGTATGCTTAGGGAGTAACTTTATTTTTTTTTCTTGCACCAAAAACAAGATGGACAGCACATTTTGCAATGCTTATTTTGGGGATTTCTCCCACGCCCTCTCAATTTAAATACTCTATTTTTAACACCCACTTTGTCATAACAATAAGAATAAAACTCTTGGCAATTGGGAGAGGTCTCAGACAATTGGAAAAGGGCAAATCTAGTGCCTCTCTTTAAGAAAAGGAAGAAGGAGGATCTGGGGAACTACAGATTGGTCAGCCTCATCTCAGTCCCTGGAAAAATCATGGAGCAGGTCCTCAATGAAACCATTTCTAAGCACTTGGAAGAGAAGAAGGTGATTAGGAACAGTCAGCATAGTTTCACCAAAGGCAAATCATGCCTGACCAACCTGATTGTCTTTGATGATGAGATGACTGGCTCTGTGGATCTGGGAAAGCAATGGACATGATACGTCATGACTTTAGTAAGGCTTTTGATACTGTCTCCCACAACATTCTTGCAGGCCAGCTAAGGAAGTAGGGGTGGATGAATGGATTGTAAGGTAGCTAGAAAAATTGCTGGTTTGTCAGGCTGAAAAAGTAGTAAACAGTGCCTCAAGGTCTAGTTGGCATCTAGTATCAAGTCAGGTCCTGGGGCCAGTTTTGTTCAATATATTTATCAACTACCTGGAAGACAGGATGAATTGCACCCTCAGCAAGTTTGCAGATGACACCAAGCTGGAGGGAGTAGTAAAGGGTACTACTGGAGGGTAGGGCTAGGATTCAGAGAGACCTCAACAAATTGGGGGACTGGACCAAAAGAAATCTCATAAAGTTTAATAAGGAGAAGTGCAAAGTCCTGCACTTAGGATGGAACAATCCTATGCACTGGTACAGTCTGGTACAGCAGCAGCTGGCTAAGCAGCAGCTCTGCAGAAAGGACCTGGGGACTACAGTGGATAATAAGCTGAGTATGAGCCAACAGTGTGCCCTTGTTCCCAAGAAAGCTAACAGAGTACTGGCCTGCATAGTAGAAGCATTGCTAGCAGATCAAGGGAAGTGTTTGTTCTCTATTCAGTACTGGTGAAGCTACCTCTGAAGTACTGTGTCCCATTTTTTGGCCCCCCCATTACAGGAAACATGTAGAGAAATTGGAGAGAGTCCAATGGAGGCCATAAAAGTGGCTAAGGAGCTGGAACACATGACTTCTGAGGAGAGGCTGAGAGAACTGAGTATATTTGGTCTAGAGAAGAGATGACAAAGAGGGGATTTAATAGTAGCTTTCAACTACCTGAAAGTTGGTTACAAAGAGGGTCAATGGTGGCAGTTGACAGAACCAGGAGCAATGGTTCTAGTGTTGTAGAAAGGGAAGTTTAGGTTAGATATAAGGGAAAACTTTTTCATTACGAGGGTAGTAAAGCACTGGAACAGGTTACTTGGAGAGGCTGTGGAATCTTCATCCTTGGAGGTGTTTAAGACCTGACTAGATAAAACCTTGACTGGGATGATCTAGTTATGGATGGTCCTGCTTTGAGCAGGGTGTTGGACCTGATTGACCTCCTGAGGTCCCTTCCAACCCTAATTTTCTATGATTCTATGATTCTGTTAGAACATACTTATTATAATTTACAAAAAAAAAAATTAAGCATACTGAAATTTTTAGGTAAATGTGTATCATTTCTGGGTATATAACAAAGGAAATCAGGGAAGAATATTAAGAATGATCATATATTAACACTGACATTAAATGCCATATTTACATTTACCCAAATCCAAGATGACTTTTCATTTAAGATGACCCACCAATAATTCAATTCTATAAATGGAAAATGTATAGATTTGTTATAATTTTTCATGTATAGAATCTAATTATTAGACGGTTGTCTTATATTTGTTCCCTTCACTGCTACATCAAGGAAAGAAGCTGCAGGAGGGCAGGCAATGTTGAAGGCAGGCAGCGGGGAAGTCAAGAGGCCTAATCTGCAGCCTTTGCCCCCTCGCACCTAGTCCTCTGTTGGTTATCCCCCCTACTTGCCCCCCTGCTACCTTGGTACCTGCTACCTATGCTTCTAACTGCCACTTAACCTAAGTAACAGTTATGTCTCCAGCCCTGCTCTGACACAGGGCACAGCACATGGTGTCTCTAGCCCCTGCCTGGCCAGGCATCAGTGGCTGCAAGAATGGCAGCTTTAACCCTGGTTCCAGGACCAGATTGGAACTGGGGCTGGCCTAGCAACAGCCAACGAGCCCGGACCATCGGTCAAAAGGGAGAACCAGGTAAGTGATGGGGGCCGGGGCATTGTAGAGGCTAGGGGGTCAGTGGGC
>JAGPOW010002673.1:13544288-13590658 GCA_030014935.1 Caiman crocodilus
TAGATGAGCACCTTGCTGGGGTCATCTGACCCTGGTGCTCTTTCCTGCCAAGGCAGGGGGTCGGACTAGATGATCTGCCCAGGTCCCTTCCAACTCTAGCTACTATGATACTATGACACTATGATACTGATAATGATCCTGTCCATTTGGGACAAGGGATCCTGAATTCGGCAGGAACCCATAACCCAACTCCCTGTAGCCCACTGGACTACCAGCAGGTCAGCTAGGAACGTTCTATGGGCCAAATTCAGCCTGAAGGGTGTTTGACAACCCTGGGATAAACAAAATAGCCATATACTTTTGTAGAAAGCATTTGTTTCATACAACTCCTGTGGTATTTTTTTCACATTTTGGGAAGTGATGAAGGAGAGAGGGAAAGTAAGAGGGGACACCTGATCTTGGGAAAAGCCACCATGAAACTTAGTGCCAAGAGTATTTCTTGTTTGGCAAAACATTTGAATCTGCTTGTGATGAGTACAATCAAGTGTCAGTTCAGATCTTTGCTTGCAATTTTAGTAAGCATTAGGGCTTTGTGAAGCTTTGGTCCCCGTTTGGATTCAGCAGGATTTAGCCTGATTCAGTGGCCCAATCTCTGAATCTGAATCAAATCAGGGGACCCTTTAATCTCTCTGTATTGAATTGGAACCTTCCAAATTGACTTGGAGAGATTTGGAAAGGTTTGGCGATTTGGACATAGACACAGCTTTAAATGCTTTTCTACATGCATTTAGGTAGCAGGGGCTCATAAATGCTGTGATGCTGGGGAGGATGGAGTATCCCACAGAAGTACGGAGGGCTCTGCAGGGTGCTTGGTAGCAGACCAGGAAGTGAACCAGAAGCACTTACAGTCTACTTCCAGGTCTACCTGGGAGTGCACGGGGGGGGCACCTGCATCCTCCCAGGGATGACTGGAGCCTCCTGGGTCTGGGGGGAACCCAGGGTCCCTCCGCAGTCAATCACTGACCTGGGTGGGCACGGGGGATGCCGCACACTTGCTCAACAGCAAACCTGGAAGTGGACCAGAAGTACTTCCAGTCTGCTTCTGGGATCGCTGCCAAGCATGCAGGCCCCCCCTCCCTGCCCATGCTCCTGTGGGATGCTTCATCTGCCCCAGCGTCACAGTGATCCTGAGCCATGCCTGCTACACCAAGGTATGTACAAAAAACTTTTTAAGTTGTGTCTGTGTACAAACTGCTGATTCTCTAAATCAGCATCAAATCTTCAGATTTGGATTTGGCTGACTCAAATCAGGGACAGTGATCTGAATCCATGAATCAAATCACCATCCCCAGTTTGGGCCAAATCTGAATCAAATAGGGCCCATTTTATACACCCCTAGTAAGCATTGTACTGGGCTCTATTCCTTATTGGTGATGGACCCAACAACAGGTTTTAGCACCTCAAATGATGTAGTCTTTCATCAGTAGTTCAGCTAGGTTCTGGACATGGGTAACATTCTGAAATTGTGAGAATGATCTTACTACTGATACACTGCAGCTAAAAAGTCACCCTAAGAAAAACAGGGAAGAGGAAATTATCATTAAGGGTTAACACAATCTTTTGCAGCCAAACACTTAAAAAGATGACTAAATGCAAATTATTGTTCAGGAAATATATTTTATCATTTAATTTTATGGGAAGAATCTTTGGCAGGATTATCAATTTTTAATGTAATAAATTCTTTGTCATATCGTAAGAGGGACTTTGGTACATTATGTATAGTAACAGCATTTCTAGATAGTGCATTCTTAACTGTAATAAATAGGTCAGTGAATCAAATGGCATCTGCTTCAGTTCCTGGCTGTTGTTTTTTTACAAGTGGATGGAGCTACCTATTTTATTTTATTTTATTTTAAAAAATGGTTTTCCTGGACTCAGTAAGTATGTCCTGAAATGCAGGTTGTATTTAATCTATCACATTGCCACCTATTTGATATTTGTACTCAAGTTAGCTGCCAGAAAAATTGCTTAGTAATAGATAGGCCAGTACTTTCCACACTGTCGACAACATCGTTCAAGAAGTGAAAATATCTTTGCTGTTTAACCAGCCTTTTCTGTCCTTCACTAATGCTTGCTTATTTTTGCCCTATGTACAAGCTAATTTTTCTCAAATGCTTTTGTTTCCTTGTCTTGGACTGGTGGACTTACTTAGCAGAGTCCAGTTAAAGAGATGGATCCCAACCAGCAACAGTAATAAGCCTGTAGAAACTAAAAATAGTATTAAAATTTGCTTTCTTGAAGTTTCCTCTTTTACCATTATCATTTTACAAAAAAAAGAGAGCAAATAGTAATGAAATCACTCTGGAGTTTTCCATTTGTCACAGAATCAGACTAATATGCACAGAATCAGACTAACGTATTAAAAGTTATGGTGAATTTTGTTTATCTTCTGTATATTAATTATTCAAATATCCTGGTATTTTGGAAACCCACCTTTTCAAAATAACAATGAATTTGAAAATTATTTCCTTAGATGAGAAAGCTTATGTCTGGTTCTATGCATGTCCTAAAAATCACATTTTCAATATATCTCTGCTAGGATTTTAGTGAAAATGTTCAAAGATTAATAGAATAGTTACTGGCAGTAGTTTCTTTTCTTCTATTTCTATTTATTGCTTCCCTGCTGCATGGATCGCCTATGCTCCAGATAACAAGAATAGAGTTCAAAAGGTAAATATTTTATATAGAATCAGTGCTGCAAAGCCTTATTTTTGGTATTTTGACTTCTGTTGCTTTGATTTCTCTCCAAGCTTTCTATTAAGATTCTATGCATAAGACTTTAACTAAGCATTGAAAAAAGTTAATGAATGTTAAAACCATGTTTCAAACAAGAGGTATGGGTGTAAACACAGGACATAAATTATCATCAACAGGAGAAGGTGGTATAGATTCCTCTGAGCTATGGTGTAAAGGAATCCATTGACTTAGATTCTCAAACTGTATATTTTTACTATTTATTAAATCACCTATTAATTGTTTATTAAGGACATGAGAACCTTCAAACATAAGAACATAACCCATACTAATTCTATAATAACAAATGGAACTTTAAATGAAAAGTGCGACTTTTCTGTTCAATTTCCATCAATAATTTTAATACATAGTCCCAAAGTATATGCAATAGCTCTTAGGAGTTCAGCCCTTAGCAGTAATTATACATTTGTGTCTTGTTTTTCTAACAATTCATTTCAGTTTATGTAAAGAAGCATGTTATAATAATCTGCCTTTTAAACAGAGACTACTTATCAAAGATGGTGTTGTAGATTTTAAGAAAAGCCCCCATATAAATGCTGTATGCCTCAATTTGCTTGGCATTCACATCCATTGACAATGGTTTCTAGATTCATAGATGCTAGGGTTGGAAGGGTCCACAACAAATCATGAAGACCAATCCCCTGCCCAATGAGTGCGGGGGCCAGATAACTCCAGTCAGATGCCTATCCAGCCTTCTATTAAAGACACCCAAGGTAGGGGAGAGCACCACCTCCCTTGGAAGTCCATTCCAAATTCTGGCCACCCTTACAATGAAGAAGTTCTTCCTGATGTCCAGCCTAAATCTACTCTCTGTCAGTTTGTGACCATTGTTCCTTGTTACCCAAAGAGGCACCTTGGTGAACCGAGCATCTCCAGTTCCTCTCTGCCCTCTGCTAATGAATTTGTAGGGGGCTACAAGATCACCTCTCAGCCTTCTCTTGCGGAGGCTGAAAAGATCCAGTTCCCTTCATCTCTCCTCATAGATCTTGGCCTGCAAACCCTTAATTATATGAGTGGCCCTCCTTTGGATCCTCTCAAGGTTATCCATATCCTTCTTAAAGTACAGCGCTCAAAACTGGATGTATTATTCCAACTGGAATCTGACCAATGCCACATAGAGGGGAAGTATTGCCTCCTTCATAGTTTCATAGTACTTAGGGTCAGAAGGGACCTAAACTCAACATGAGGTCTGACACCCTGCCCCAGGCAGGAGCGGGTCATATCACCCCAGCCAAATCATATCACCCCAGCCAAATATCTGTCCAGCCTCTTCTTGAAGATTCCAAAGATAGGAGAGAGCACCACCTCACTTGAAAGCCCATTACAAAGCCTACCACCTCTGACTATAAAGTAATGTCTCCAGATGTCCAGCCTGAACCTTCCCTCTAATAATTTGTGGCCATTATCCCTAGTAACCCTGGGTGGTGCCTGGCAACAGGGCATCCCCCAATTCTCACTGGTTCCCCCTGGTTAGTTTGTAAACAGCCACCAAATCCCCTCTCAGCTTTCTCTTGTGGAGACTGAATAGGATCGGACACTTTAGTCTCTCTTCATAGGGCCTGACCCACTGCCCCTTGACCATACAAGTGGCCCTTCTCTGGACCCTCTCAATGCTAGCCACATCCCTCTTGAAGTGTGGTGCCCAGGCTGGATGCAGTACTCCAACTGTGACCTGATCAATTCAGTGACTCAAAAGATTCCATGCTTTAGTTATGTGGAGTTAAAAAGTGTTATATAACTACAAAATGAATCTTAAAATTACGCTAATAAATTTAATGGATTTTTCTCTGTTGTATTAAAAAGAAACGTTTAGAAAAAAACCTGAATGCATGATATAAAATGTTGCCAACCCATTTAGTTAAATGCTTATAAGAAATTCAGAAGGGAGTTGTTAGGTGAGTCTTTAGGAAAATTCCTTTTATTTTGATATCTATTTTTTAACTTGCTGAATTTTCTAAATCAGAAGAGAAAATATAAATGCTTCATCATGATTTTTTGATTGCTAGAGTACCTAAAAATAAGCTTCTATCCATCTTTTCAGCATACATTTAAAAGTAGGAAACACAAATGAATACATAGGAAATGCATGAAGACCAACTGCCAGTGTAATTCTGTCTGATAAAATGGGCATCTTCCTTAATAAATGCACTGCAATCATTCTCATCCATGAGATGCCACACTATTCCTGAGGCCTTCTTTTAGATATAATGACTTGAGAAGTCCTGTGAATGTGTAAGCAGCCAACTATCCACTGTATATCTTTTGCAGAATTCATTGGGGAGTTTTTAGTTGTCTCTCCAAGAAACCAGTAGTCAGTTTCATTCCTGGAACATCCTTCCCATGTCATTTAGGCTACCTAATTGCTACTTTCTTTAAAATGTTTTGGACTTCTTTTGCCTCTTAGTTGGACTTAAGCTCTGTGACTTTGTCTTTGCATGTAAGGAGGTGCTTTGCACTAATTATAGGTGTGCAGCTCCTTGCTATAACTCTTGTCGTGCTTCCTGTGAAGCACCATGTTACAGCATTCTCCCCAAGGTAACAGACATTTGCTGTTAGGTCTGGTGGGTCGGGGACTGAGCTCCAGTTTGGAGCAGCTGTGTGTTTGCAGCCGTTCTCACCTAGCCCCACTCCCCATCCCCCAGCTCAAGTGCTGCCTTCAGAATGGGAAGGTGGGAAGTAGCTTAGTCTGGGGTTTGCCCAGCCTGTGCTGGAGGATGGAGTGGGTGGATTGAATTGGAGCCCCCCCAACTCGGGGCTGTCTTCATTCACTGGTGCTTCACATCTGTGGGCTTCAGTGGACTCCAGCAAGCCTCATACTCACAGGCACTTGCACACGTGCACACATGTGCATTCTCTGGCTCTACTGCTTATATTTCTTTCCCCCAAATTCTAGAAAAAGATGGAGTTCTTAGGAAAGGGGCCATTCCAAAATCATCCAGAGGGCAGAGTGCAGTAATCCAGGCCATACCAAACCTCTCTACAATCCAGCCATTAACCCTTTCCCCAGGAGAACAAAACTTTATCCAAAAAACTCAACAAGAATCATCAAATCAAACAATACAATCACATAATTGTCACAGAGTGCATATTTAGGATGAGTTAAGTGGGGCTCTTTGCTCTCTCACACCTGCTTTGGGCAGCTTGGGTAGATTTTGAAAGTAATAATAATACTTAAAAAAAAATATATAAACCAAAGAATACACGTGAAAAAATATTCTTCCACAAAAGCCATATTCCTTCCTTGCATTACTCTTAATCTCTGGCAGATATTACATTTGAAATGCAAGTATTGTGTTAATGAAACAATATATTGTAACATACCACACATTCCAACCATTTGTCTCCCAATTATGAGCCACATCAATGGTCATCCAGCCACAAAGATATACTTATGATCAGCACAGATATTCTATGTTTTCCTTTTATTGCACTTTAATTTGAACATATGGCATGTTACATATGGGGTGTTTGGTTAGGTCCACCAGCATCCCAGGGTGCACTGCTATGTCACTCCCAACCCCTTCCTGAAACGGTATTGTCTGTGACTCATGCTGAACTCTGTTGCCCCTGTGTGCCTCAGCAGATGTCATGAGTTGCTGACCATCCTCCCTTTCCCCACTCAGCCTTCAAGTTTGCATCTTTAAGGAGCTATTAGTACCTATTCCCTCCGAGAATCAGACAAAACACACACTCAAAATGACAAGCTTTTATTTACCACAAAAGTTTTTTCCAGATACCTTGAGTTGCAGTTGTGGCTCGTGATTGCTGCAAGGCTGGGGCACATGGAGCATCCCACAGGAGAGCAAGGGGGCCCTCCACATGCTCGTGGAGAACCTGGAAGTGGACTGGAAGTATTTCTGGTCCACTTCTGGGTCTTCCAGGGAGTGTGGTGGCGGCCCTCTTGTGTCTCCGCTCAGTGATTGGCCACAGGGAGAACCTGGATGCCCCCTTTCAGACCCAAAAGGCACTAGTCACTGAGCCAGGGGAGCATGGGAGGGGAAGGAAGTGGACTGGAAGTGCTTCTGGTCCACTTCTGGGTCTGCTGTCAAGTGTGCTGGGGAGCCTGCTATGCTTTTGTGGGACACTTCATGTGCCCCAGCATCACAGCATTCACGGGGCCCTGCTACCTAGAGGTATGTAGAAAAAACATTTAAACCTGCCTCTATGTCTGAATTTCTGACTCTTTCCAAATCTCTCTGAATCAATTCAGAGGGTTCCAATTCAATTTGGAGAGATTAAAGGTCCTCTGATTTGATTTGGATTCAGAGATTTGGCCATTGAATTGGGCTGAATCTCCACTGAATCAAATCGGGGACTGAAGCTTCACACAGCCCTACTGTCTCCCCTTTGACCTAGTACCTGAAGCTTACCTACTTTTGTGTGGGTTACTGGTCACTTACAGGGTTTCAGGACAGTGATAAGCCAGTATCCAATACCACCTAGGAGAGGTGATACTTACACTGGAATCAGGGGAGCCGCTACTACAGCACTGTCATGCATCTGACAGGGAATTGTCAGGGAGCCAACTTCTTCCTGACTCAAGGCAGCCTCAGTGACGGATGGTCCCTGATGATGAGAGGAATCTCATCTCCATGCTGTGGTCCCGCTCATGTTCCACCTTTAACCCAGTGACTCACTTCATCCCATCTTTCTCTCACTCTCAATCTATTTCTCAGTCTGTCCTACACTCAATCTCCTTCTCATTCTCTCTCTCTCACATCCTTCCTGTCACTTCTCTCTCTCCTCACACTCACACACACCCACAAAGAGACAGCCCTGTTCTCACAGGGTCTCTAAGGGCCTTTATGTATACTCCTCCAGAAGGTAGCACAGGACACACAAATGTGCACCTGATTCTCCACTTTCAGAGCCTTCTTAAGTGATAACCCAAACCTAAAGTCCACTGGGTCATACAGAATGTGTAAGCTGGCCTACTTATAATAAATCTCAATGGAATTCCATAGAAACCATAACTATACTATAACCATAGGTCAGTCCCGGTTTCACCCTCAACAAATCCAAAGGTGTGCTGGTCATCGCATGTATCTACTTTTTAGGAATACTCCTTGACTACATCAATGAGCATGACAAACTCATGTATGTAAAAGGATTGTAGCCATGTTGGTCTAAGGACATAGGCAGACAAGGTTCTTTCGTTGAATCTGCTATCTTTTATTACATCAACTTAAATAGTTGAAAATTTTTTTTAGCAAGCTTTTGGTTTTAAAAAACCTTCACCAGGCTTAGGAAGCCTCTGCAGTTGGTATGTGCTCTTCCTGGATGGAATTAATAGTAAAGAAGACAATGTGTAGACCATTCTGATTTAAAAAAAAAAAAAAAAATTGGTTAGCATTTCATAATGAAAATTTATTTTGATTCCCATACCAATTTTTTTTTTAGCTTAGAACTCCTGAAACATTTCAGCAATATCAAAGTTTGTAAAACATTCTTTTTAAGAAAAACATTAGTTGAGATTGATTCTTCCCCATGAAAAATATCGTATTTACTTGAATAGAAGATGAGCCCCAAATAATTAGATTCTATATATAGAAAATGTATAAATTTGTTATAATTTTCCAAGTATAGAATCTAATTATTGACAGTTTTCCTTGAATTTGTCTTCTTCCCACTGCCACAGCAGGGAAAACAAATCTGGAGCATCAGGCAGCCCCTTTGTTCTGTGCTTTTCCCCCAATTTTCCCTAGCTGTCAGCCCCTTCCCCCTTTCCTTACTGTCAGAACCGGCTTGCCTTGAGCATATGGAAGTGAGGAGCAAGGTTGAAAACAATAACTGTGAAATTAAACATGGCTGTAGCAATTTGCATATAATACCCATGCACTTAGCTCATTCAGAATTGATGCATGTTACCTTTTGTTTGAAACTGTTGCAAGGTTTAGCACAGGTACTTCATAAATACACTTTTGAGCAGCACTTTGCAATTACAAAAAATTTTTTGCAAAAAATATTTCTCTCTATATAAATAAATATATATCTATACTTCTTGTGACAGATATGTTTCACTTGACAGTCCAAACTTCACCTTTATGGTTACACCATTCTCCTTTGTGTTACAATAACTTCACTGTGCACCCATGCTCCTGCATGTCTGCTTGCCCCTCAGCATCACCTTTAAATGTCACAATCATGCAAAGAACCACCTCAACATCTCCCTTCTCTCCACCCCTCCTTCCACTCCCATCTCAAATTGTTTCTTTGTTTCCCCAGTCCCTCAATTTGTTGTTGTAATGATCATCTTCCCGGTATTAATCTACATTGTCATTGTCACTCTTATTGTGGTCCCACCTCTGAACTGTCCAGCCTTTTCTCTTACATTTGATCTCTACTATATCCTCCCTGTCATCTGTTACCTTATTTCTGTAGTACCCCTCCTTACATTCCTTTGCTTTGTGTCCTTTCTTCTTATATATAGCATAGATTTTAGTTGTGTACTGTGCAACCAGGTGCCCCTGCTCCTTACATTTGCCACAGAGTTTGGGCTGCCTCTCTTTAGGCCCAGGGAGATCATTGTGGAGAGGTGCATCACTTTGCCAGGCATGTTTCTTAGCACAGTCTTGGCTCTCTGGGATCTGGTCCACACTTCCCATTAGTCTAAGACCTTCTCCACTTATTCCACTTTCTCATTTTGTCTGGAACTTCACATCCTCTTCCTTTATCAGACCAGAGCATACTTTGATGGTTATGCTCTCTCTTGGTGCTTCCCAGAACAAAATCAAACATGCTTAGTAGGGAATTACCCTCAGCCTTATGGAACTGCTGTCAGAAATACATTCTTCCTGGATCTGTGAAACAGCTCCCATTCCACTCCTCCTTGCATTTCAACGAGCCAATGCAAAATAACTGCCTTTACTGTGAGCAGCTCTTGAAGGACTTTGGTCATTAAGTCATCTCTTTCTATGGGCAGCCTTCCTGGGGCCCCCTGAAATTTCTGTTAGTCCAAAGCCAAACGCTCATGATTTACCACGTAAATCACTGGGCTATCTCCCACCAGAGACAACAGAACTTCAGGCCTTGGTGACCCCACAGTATCGGCAGAGGGAGAAAATATTATGGGGCAGGGGGCTGAGTAAAAAACTTAAAAGATAGTTCTCTACACACAGACATAGGCACACACACACAGAAAGACACACAGAACCCAGGCCACAGTTGCAGCCTGCCTCTGCAAAGCCCTGCGCACAGATCCAGGGAGCACGTGCCTTCCACGTCTGCCCCAGGGGTGCACACAGTGGCAGAAGCCCCCTGCACCCTTGGATGAGCCACCCAGGCTCCGACCCTCCCATTCATCCCAGCCCTTGCTCCTGCCTCTGCCTGTGTCCCACTCCCTTCCTCACCATGGGGAACTTGATCTGCCCCCCCACCTTTCCCTCCCCTATGCCCCTTCCTATCCACACATTTACCACCTGGGCATTGCTCTACACATGGCTGGGCCAGGCTGAGGTCCTGACTACCTACAGACCCCAGCTTCTCATCTGTGTGCGCCCTCCCACATCACTGCAGCTCCTCTCCTCTCCCCTCCCCACCTTCACCCACTGCAGCCTGCACCTGGGCTGCTCTATTATGCTCTGTGCTGCCACTTCTGCCCTGCATGTGGGGGGATAAGCCTCATTAGCTCCAAACTTCCACTGTCTATGCCCCACAACTCACAACTCAGTATTGCTCAGTGTGTGTACTCCAAATACTGTCCCACAAAGGATTCATGCGCTAATTTGTTCCCACTCAGAAATGTAAATGAAGATGAAATGAAGGACAGCTTCTTCTGGCTTCACCTCATGGACAGCAGGGCTATACTAATCATATGAGACAGGGTGAGAAAGGTGGTGACAGGGATTCTGGGTGAACTGGTCAAGGCAATGTTTTGTGATGTTTGCCAAGCATTTATGGCTGGTGAAAAAATGGGAATCACTAGAAAAGGGAGAAAAAGGCGTAGCTAAGCTGTGGGAGTAAAGAAGTAAAAATGTACAATATTATGGCTAACCCTAACTTGAAAAAGAGTCAGTGGTGAGGGGGACTGTGCACACTGGGCACTAGCATATGTCTTATTCAGATGGACTACGTTAATCTTTCCTTGTGTTAGGTTTCTGTCAGTAATTTTTTGCAACGTAGGTCATGTGTCTTATACTTACGTTTAGTGATGGTTGCATTTAATCAACTTCAATGGACATCTGCAATAGTTGGTTTCCATGGCTGAGTACAGGCTGTTTTTGGCAGCAGTTTAATACTAGGCAATTTATTTAGTGATAAATAAATTGTATGTAATTATAAGACAAGAAGCTTTTTTCTCCATGCCAACTGGAGGAAAAAAACTTCGTTTTCTTTTCAAGTAAATATGGTATAGGTTTGGTGAATCAGCAATTTCCAGTGAAAAAAGGTTAGACAAAAAATGTCTGATCAGCATGTACTCTCTTTCTCTCTCCCTCCCTTCTACACTCCCTTTCTGTGGTTTATTTGACAAGTGTTTGGCAATATCTACGATGGTGTAAATCGGTTAATGGTGAATTTTCTGGTCTGCTGCAATGTTGTAGGGTTGAACTGTTTACCTTGGCAATTTAAGTAGTCTAGGAATTAGTTTGGGGAGATTATATTTTTTTATAGGTACTATAATTTAGTATTGTAATTTATTTCTGTTTATTTTATACCAGTGGAGAGTTGAATTTTAATATTTTATTAACGGTCATGTTTCAAATTAGCTACTGTATTTATGCATGATAAAAAAGTGACAAGAGTTATTATTGAGAGAATTTGGACTGAGAAACATATTTTATATTCTTTTCCTTATAGTTAAATTATATAGGTGGTTAATGTGGGGGCAGAATGGATTCATATGTTTATATTAGTAGAATTTTTTACCCTGGGATTAGCCAAAAATTGCAGTTCTGTGGATTGTTTTAATTAGAGGAGGAAATTAATGTTTCAGACATTTTCTGAACACAAGTGTGGTGACAATGGGCTTACGTATGTAGTCACCTGCCCCTTCCCTCATCTCGCCTGCCACAACTTTGCTGATAAATTCTTACGGGAGGGTCCTAGTGGAGATCTTCTCAGAGGGGTTCCCCACTCCCGACACGGGTGTACTCACAGTCATGATGTGTGTTGTTCCATGGGGCTCCGCCGACCCTACACCCGTCCACTCGCCAACTAATCCTGGGTTGGTAGGATGTTAGTCTTCACTCCTCTGCTGGCTTGTCCCGCCGTTGGACTCAAGCATAAAGGGATTTGAGCTAGGTGGTACAGCTCAACCTGCCCATCTGTTTTCCTCTCTCTTTATCCCTTGGTCCTCCTTGGACCTCTTTGTGCTGTTTCGCCCTATCATCTTGTAGAAGTAGTATTCTTCTGGGACAGGGAGGCTCATGGAGCTGCTTTCCCTTTCCCAGTGCCTTCTAGGGGGTTCTGTACCACTCCCTCACTCTGTTTCCTCTAGGGGAAATGCTGGAAGTCATAAGAAGTTTTGGCTTTCCCCTTGCTCCCTGTCTCCCCAGGGAAGTACAGGTATCTCCCTGCTTGCTTCCTGCTGAAAGCTCGGGGCTTTCCCATTGTTTGCCTCTGGCAGAGGGTTGGAGGCTTGCCCTGCCTCCCATGCCGGTATGGCTCAGCCTATCTTATGCCTGTCCCTGGCAGGAGCGCCTGAATGGCAGGTGTGCTGCTTTCCTTCTCTTTCCCTCCTCCCTCCCGTGGGTGTTGATGGGGTTTTTAAACTTTCCTGCAGCAGCCATGCCAGCCACTGTGATTGGCTCAGCTGCTTCCCTCACCGGCATCTCACATGGCTGTAATCACAGCTGTGGCTGCTGTCGTGGTTCCGGCTCCTGCCCCACCGAGTTTTCCGGAGATAAGTCTCCCCCTCCAGCATTCTTCATCGGAGTTTTGTGTGCCCCGCAGACCTCCCTCACCTCCTCTCATGCCTGTGGAGCCACGTCGCCGCCACAACGAGAATCAAACTACAAGATTGTCTTTGGTTCCAAACCTCTTCCTGTTGTACTCAGCTTAAAAATTTTTCCCTCTGTGTTTTTTCCTCAGGATCATTCTCACAGATTATTGCCTTGTACAAGCATTTAGTTTTTCTGGGGAGAGTTGCTGTTCTCCCAGAAGAAACCATGAGTTTATGGAAGTTCAGGCTTTTTCTCCCAGAGTAAAAATGGCCTGTCCAGGAGAAAAATAACCTGGTTTAAATCACTTCCAGGAGAGTTTCTCCCAGGATAGCAAATGTCTATACATGCTTTGGGGCCTCTCTCAGAAGAGACTATAGTCCTTCAGCATTCCACACCAACCAGGGAGATAGTGAGTCATTTGCTGGACTCTGCTGCTCAAGAAGGTGGCATAACATGCCTCCTTTACAATCTAAGGAGACTAAGGAAACCTGCAGAGTACAGAGGGATATGTGCACATGAGCTTCCCCTAGCTCTACAGTGTCAGCACTGCAAGCTCTCTACTCTTCAGGGCCTCAGCATTCCCATGTTTGTACATGCAGCTCTGGATATGTTTTTGCAAGGAGAATAAACCCTCAGATGGAATGTGTGTACACAGCCCATAGCTTTGGATTTCTACTCCTTTTCTGAATCAGCATCTGTGGTGGTTCTGCCATTTTGGGGCAGTGAAATATGTCAGGAGTTTGAGTGGAGGTTCCTATTATTCATAAAGGGCTTAATAATTTTTAAGGCTGGCAGTTATGCTTGTCAGCTTTAATGAGATTTCCTTCTTCCTGGTGCCATTTGTTGCAGTTATACGCGAGTATAACTTCATATCATATTTTGCCAGATTTTCACATATATTATGAAAATGGACAAAATATTTCTTAAGAAAACTCAACAGACTTCTTGTTAAGGCACAGAAGAATTAGAAGCCTTTCCTCTTTTCCCTTTTCTGCATGCCAAAACTCTCACCACTTCAGTATTATATTGTAGGTTTTCTCTTTTAATTTCCTTTATCAGTCATCTTTTGAAATGAAGACTTGATAAGCTCTGTCCATTTTGTCTATGGTTGTTTTCTGTGCTAAGCTAAGCTGAGCTGCTGTCCCAAAGTGTCTGCTGTTTTGCAGCTAGCTAACCCAATCTATGATCTGATCACAAGTTCTAGGATGGATTTTATTTCATGCAATTTTTAAAGTTTACATTTTGTAAAGAACCATCATTCTGCCTGGTTGTTCAGCAGTTTTTGCCCTACATAAGAATTTTTGTCTCCTGTAAATTAGCTGTGGTGTGGGGCATAATAACACTGTAGAGAAAAAAACTACAAGATTTTCAAATGGCTCAATTCCCATTCATCTATCACTGTCTACTACCAAACTCCACCCTCATTTAACATTTCTTATAAAACTTATGCACAGCATTCGCAATAGGATGAGATATCACAAAATAGCACATAAAGAATTATATACTTGCTAATGGACTCTGTTAAGTGTCATGAAAGGCTGAACTGTAGCTAATTCTTCCAAGATGTTAATAAACTATAAGTAGTTCTGTTTGCTGCATTGTAAGTAAAGATATTTGTTTATTTAGGCAATGGCAATTCCAATAAGGCACATGAAAATGTACTCTTGATGAAAATTACTGTTTTCTCTAGATTATCCCAAAAATATGTTTGCTGAGTGATTTAATAATCTGGACATTTTGAATTGACTAACACCCAAAAATTTCAGTATTTCTGCAAAATCTGTCTGCAAGTATCGGAGTCTTTTGCTACTTTATTTTCTTTTTATATGCTACTCTTTTCCCTTCTCAATACCCAATTATTTTCTTTTTCTTGATCTCTTTTCTCTGGCCATACAACCCTAGAGGTTATATATGTTCCCTCGCTAGACTTTGATGATTCCTTACTGGTTCTTTGGCTTTCTTCCTTTCTCTTATATTTTTTCAGGATTCTTGACATTTTAATAAGACTAATTCCATTGTTATTACCATTATCTACCATATATTTCTAGTTTTACTTTTCTTTTGTTTCTATTGCTACCCCTTCCTTGCTATATAGATTATTTAAAGACCTAATCCTACCCTGTTTGCTCTGCACTCCTCTTATAGCTACCCAGCCCCCTCACCATACACCCTCCCAAAACAGCAGCCTTTACAAGAATCCTTCAATGATGAGAAAGAAAGTAAAAGAAGTAGAAAAGAAATGTCCCCCACCACTCATATCATAATCCACTGATATTTCAAACCACCTTTCCTAAATTGTGACCATTTAGGGAGCATCATGAATATATTCTGAACTGCAGCACTGCAGTTTAAGGCACTTGCAAATTGGAGAAGTAGGACACTAATGTTGCACTTCGAAAGTGGGTTTTTAAACCTAGTGCCCTGAGAATTGACACAACAGTCAGTAGATGAATAGCAGAAAAGCTTGTTTTAATAACTTCCAACAAGCTACAAAACTAAACAACAGAAAAAGACTCCTCCCCTATATAAAACGAGCTATTTAGTCCTTAGTATTATCTTAGCTGCAAAGAGATCTTTACCCAATGCAGGCAGGAAGCATTCTTGTATAGCCTTGAAGAGTGAGTCGTTTACTTGTTGGCTGGGTGGCCAGATGGCTTTTTGGTCTGCACATATCTTGTCGGAAGATTTGCTTAGTTCTTATATTGTTTAATTGTATAGCTTCAAAGCATTTTTCCTTGATAGCTAGCCAATTAAAGTCTGAACAAAACAGAGAGGAAAAGTTGATTATTATATCACAACTGTTAATTGTCTGGCTCCTGTTCTTGGATTGTCTAACTGTAAAGACTTATGTTTTTCTACAGTCCCTGCAATTATAGGTCAATCACAGATGATGGGCCTTGAGTGGTCAGACAGGATGCTTAGAGGCATTGGTTACCGGACCTAACTTTGAGTATTTTTTTATCGATGGGCTCATTTGCAGTAGCTTGTATGGGTGATAGTCTGTTTCTCAGACTCCAGATATACATTGAATGGTTGAGACATTCATAACACCCTATACATTAGACATTTGTTGGAAGAAATGTGACCAGTGTGTGTTTGTCATGTACAGGGCATCTTTCCTGCATCTTTTACAAGTTTCTCTTGAGATGCATATTTAGCTTTTTGTTTTGTTTAGCTGCTAGGTCAATTGAAATGCATATGTGGTTACCTTGCCTTCACTGGCTCAGCTTTTCCTTTGGCTCTCTTAACTTAGAAATACACCTGTGATGAGCATGTCAGGATTCTGCCAGCAATTTTAACCATTAGTTTTATTATTTTATGGCATAGGTCTGGTATTGGGTACTGCAAGCACTCCACTGTTTTGACACTTAATGGGTTGCAAGCTGAAACAGGTTGTCCTCCCCAGTGGCATTCTAATGGCCTATGGGGGCACCCTTGAAGTCCCTTAATATTTTACTTCTGTATTTTGTCTTGTATCCCACCTTTACTCTCCTGCCATGTCTTGATGTAACTGTTGTTTAGATGTTTTTACAGGTGGGAGACTACCTATTGTACTTCTGTGTTGGGATTTCAGCCACCACATGCTTTTCCCCCGTCTTTCTCTAGCTGGGCCTACCAGTCTAAACCCATCAGGTAGGGTTTGACTCTGAGGCTCTAGCTCCTTAATACTTTCTAGGCCTGTGGCCCTCCTTTTGTGTTCACTATGGCACCAGGCGTTCTGGCCCCCTTTCACACTGTGCCCCTGAGCGCCAGGTTGTTGAGTCTTGTGCCTCCTCAGGCTTGGCCCCTTTCTTATAGCTCAGGCTACTAGCCAAGATCCACCCACTGAGACCTGGCCTCAAAGTCCTGCAGCCAGCTCTCGGCCACCAGCCCTATACAGCTGCACCCACTAGTGCACTGGGCACTTTGGCCTTTTATGTCTGTACCCCAAGGTGCTAGTGAGGTCGCCTTCGCCCCTACAGCCTTGACCACAAACCATTGATTTACCAGTGTCACAGTGGCGTCCTACAGGAGGGCCGTGATTTCCTGAAGGCCTTCCGCCCACACCAAGTCCAGCCCAAGGCACCCTCAAATTCTTGCCCGCCACGACTTTGATGATAAGTATATATGGGAGGCTGCCTTATTACTGCCTTGGGCGTGGTGTACCGGGACCTTTGTCCCTGTGATCTCATGGACCCACCGGGATGTTTCCCCATATGCTGGGTGCCCTCCAGGCACCCTGGCCTTAGGGCCAAACATGTGTACCCAACGCTGGTGTGTCTAACTATATGCCTTCTATGAACGTGCCCCTCCTGGGCTTTCTACTCAATAGTGTCCCTTCTCTGGGGCTTCTCGTCAATGCCTCCTTCTCTGGGACTGCTCTTAGAGAGTCACTGGTCTTCTTGGCCCACCGCACGGCTACCCTCGTCTAAGGCCAGGCGTATTGTACTGCTACCCCCTTTCAGATCGGGGACCACTGCAGCACTTGCCCTTATCAAGGAGGCGCTATGCTGCTAACCCCTGTCTCCCCTGGGGTCCACTGCAGCATCCAGCCTCTGGCTGGGGTCTAATGCCGCGCTAGCCTCCGACTGGTCTTGCAGTGCCCATCCTGGGCTTCCCACAATGGTGCCCCTTGTGGGCTCTTTAAAATGCTGCCCCCTCCTGTCTAGGGCTTCTCCACATGTCTCAGAAATGCTGCCCCTCATCTGGGCCTCTCAGTGATGCTGCCCCTTCTAGGGCCTCTCAAATGCTGCCCCTTCTAGGGCCTGGGGTCACCTTACCCCATATTGGTGCACCCTCTCTGGTGCTGAGTCGCACCCTTTCAGGCGCCAGGGCCCCACACCCTGTGGGTCCCTATGAGGATATTGCACCCCTTCCTGGATGCTAGGGCCCCACACACTGTGGGCCCTTATGAGGCCTCCTCCTTCCCCTACAGCCTTGCCCAAACCACCGGTGTAATTCACTACTACCAAAACATAACACAAGCCTCTGGCTGTAACTCAAACATAAGGCACCTGGCTCCTACTTAGCATCATTGCTCCAGCCTCTGGAGCACTCGTGAGCTGCACTCACATCCCTGGTCTCTCAGAGCTCCTGCCTCTTCGGCTGCTGGCAGAGAACTGCCAGCCTGACTCTGTCTCTGGGCTTTATAGAAGCCAAGCCCTGCCCCCTAGGTCAGCTGACACCCATTAGTTGCCTCAGCAACCCTCAGCTGTGCTGATCATTATCACACTGATGGGGCTTTCCCCAGCAGCCTTTACACACAAGGAGCGGTGCTGCGAGGTGCGCCGCAACACCAGTAAAATACAAACAGTAAGTCTATGGGCTGTAACCAAGAAATAGATAAAATTAAGGAAGGCAGTATGCCAGCTCATGTTTTCCCATGGCTCTGTGCTTCTGCTTCCCACCATCCGCCATGCTTCTTCTTGTGGGACTGCTGCAGCTTCTTTGGGAGTCATCAGGAGTTCCCCCTTCTGCTGCCAAGCCCCTTTGCCAGCTCATCCCAGTCTTTATAGTTCTGTCCTGCCCCCTTCTGGTCACCTGACTAGCCAACAAGGCTCAACTCTTAAACCCTACCCTGCTGGCAGGCTGTGCCTGGAAAGTTCTGGTCTTAAAGGGAGCAGCCTGCTTTCTGGTAAGAGGGCTAGGGTTGCCTGTTACTCAAGGCATCAACAGAGTCTGATTTTCTTGTGGCAGTCTTGTTACCACAATCCAGTCTTGCCTCAGCCATTGTCTTGTACATTGCCTAAGCTTTCATAGTTTTCATATGCACCAACCAACACCTTCAATGCATCTGGAATCCTGTGTCCCTACACCTTCCCTAGTCCCAATAATTGCTTTCCAGGAACACCAAACATGAGGCTAAATCCTAACCTACGCACTTGACTCCAGTTTCTTAATAAGTAATACTGAATCTCCTGGAGTTGAATTCTATGTAAACAAAATCATTGCCACCTAGGAGCTAATTTTAGACAAATTAATTGGTTTTACGTGCATTTCTGAGACATAGTAAGTCTTGTTCCCCCTCCCCACACTTTAACAAGAGCTTTAGAGTGTATTTTTATGACTATGAGGCAAAGGACAAGAGTGGTATACAAACCACCAGATAGCAGCCCTGTGAATGTCCTCAGTGAGCTAACAGAAGTAGAATTCCTCATGATGGTTTTAGAGTCTTGTTGGAACAGCAGTGCTTTATATCCTATAAGGAAACCTTGGGATTCTCCTTGGCAATTTTTGCACTCATACGTGCACTTACACATAAGTTAAATCAGTCCAAAACTGAAGAGGGGCGAATGAAACCTACATACCAGTCTTCTGGTTTTATCTAATCAGCACCTGTAATCTGGATCACCAGTAGTCACTGGGATGGATTTTTTTTATCTGTTATTTTAAAATTCACTGATTTGCTATTTAATGTTTCTGTATAATTTAAGGATTTCCCTTTACAGGAAAATAGGTTCTGCTGGCCTTAGCCTGTTTAGAGATCACTTATTACCGCACATGAATAAAATTGTTTGGGTATACACTATGAAAGCAACTCCATTTCTGAGGTATTGATTAGACCTGCATGCTAAAGGTCAGGCATAATGCATGAAGTTGAAGTTTCTGGATTAACATACTCTCCAGCTAGATGTCAAGTATTGGACCCATTGTCATGAATCAGAATCACAAACAGAAGTCGTGTCCTCTGACTGTGTTTAGGACCACTGATTAGGAAATGCTGAAGGATGAAGTGGTTTTAGATTGTCAATCTGTGACATTTTCCAACATCACTTAAACTTAAACGTATCTTTTCTTTTTGATTGAAGTTTTGGTCAGTCATTGTGTCTACATATGGAATTAATGCCATTGAATATGTTCCAACTCAATTTGAGCCGGAGTAAAATAATCCTTCTACATGTGTGTTTAAGCACAATAATTTACTGCACTGCCAGATACCACTTGTATCTGATGGGACTATCTAGCAACACAGTAAATTAGTCTACTATGACATAATTGCCATGCACAGTGGTACTTTACTGAGCAGGAAATTTAGTCTGTGGCATAGTAAAGTATCTTATAGAGATGTATCCAATAACTGCAATAGGCACTACACAAATACCTAGGAAAGTACAATCCCTGTCCTAAGGAGTTTATAATCTAGTTTAAGAGAAGATATGACAAGCCATATGCATAACTCAGTGGCTTAAAACTCTAGGATCTTTCTGTTGGGATATCAGATATCACTGTGTAGTCCTCACAGCAGATACATAAATCAAGTTAAAACATTTTCACTGACATTAGAATATGGTTTGAATTGATATTAGCACTTTTTGTTGTCAGAGTGATTCATAAAGACAGTCCCCAGAAGGTGAACCACCATTATTAACTAAATTCTTGTGATGGGTATGCCAAAGCAGGAAAAGAAGTGAATTTGCTCAAGGTCAAATAGGGAGAAACTTGTAATATAAAAAATTGCAACATAGAAGTCCTGGATTTAAATTTCATGTGTTCAGAACTTTAGACTACATCTTTGAGGAACAAGTCTACTTTCCTTATTGTTTGAACAGATTATATCCAAGATTCTTGAAACTTGAACTATTCTGATGACATAGAGTCCCTATACCATGTTATTTATTTGCATTTCAATATGTTTATTTAATGCTAATAGATAATTGAGATAATTTGCTCATGGTATATGAGTATTTAATGCTGCGAGATAGCCATTATTACCTTTCATTTGTAATGTAACTAGGACTTCTGCATGTGTTTTTATTGTTGTTTAAGCCTAAACACATAAAATACAATGCACTTATTTCCATATCCTCTCTCTTCTTCTTCTTCTTGCTTCAAGTTTATCCCACTAGTTTAGAATAGTATCCCACTATTCGTATCCATACACAGAATCAGTTTGGTAGATTAGACTCACCTCTTGTCCTTATACATTAATTTAAAGGTGGTATTGCAACATTCTGTTTACATGGGTCAAGACAGGGTGAGGACAACTGACTTGGGAACAGTGTAGGTATAATGCATTCTTGTCCACAATACAATCTACATAAAAATAAAAGGAGGAAAAGAATGAACATACACTCCCTAAGAATTTTTGTAGAGTTTAAATTTTAACATAGTCGTGTAAGAAATAATACACACCCTCTGGAATAATTAAATTTATAATCTTGGAGCTGTAACAAAAAAATTGCTTGTGGAATAAAGTAAGAAGGCTTTACAGCTGTATTTAATAGGTAAGTCACAATGAAAATAACACCTTGAAAAGAGCTTCTTTAAAAAAAGAATGTTTAAGATGATTTATTTAGACATTTTTAACAGTGCAAATCTAAAACCTCAAGCAGTTTTTCCTAAAATGGAAGTTTGTTGAAGTTCAAATAAACATAAAAATATGTAGAAAGCTATAACTTACACAGCTGCACAAACAGAAAAAAATCAATTTGTTTTCTGGGGGCTATAAAAGGGCCTCTGTATTAAAATTAACATGTGATGCTGGGTTTAACTAAAATATAATAAAAAGGTCCTACGTAGTAGTCTTTATTTGATATTCTCAGTGCAAGTGACACTGAGTTGTAAAATGTATATAATACATATACTTTTTGAGATGGCAAAATACTGAACATTGATACAAAATATTATGAGCTGATAACAATCAAGGAAATCAGTAGTTTTATTATTTTGTTTAGGTTCTGCAAATCAAAAGATAAGGAATGAAGTAGCAATGTTCAGTATCACAATTTATTTTATTAGTAATTTCCCCATTATTATACTTTTCTCAGTTTATTAGACAGCCAAATGTTTTGAGGCTGAAAGAGGAAAAAACCCCAAAGCTAACTCAGCTTTTCACTATATCCTTGAGTGTTATTGTGCTGCTCCTTTGTGTGTATACCAAAAAAGGGATGTTATCAAAATGTTGTCTTTTTGTTTTAAAAAGTGTAACTATATCTAATATTAAATTAATGATAGTAACAACTTTGAGCTAAAAATATCACCAGTGTTATGAAGCCCAAATAACTTTTTGTGGTTGCGTGATTTGGATATAACTTACAGTTTTCTCCTCTAGCATGATAACACCTCTTGCTTAACTCATACTTCAGTAGGTAGCAAAGTCTAATTTTTAATTTATAGTGAGTCTGAGTGGCCATAGAAATACTCTTTCTCTGAAGGTATGATGTATTTTTAGGGCATTAAAGGGCTAGTTGAGGGAATTTGGATTTTATACTTACACTATTATAAAGTTGGCACAAATCCATATTTATGTTACATTTCAGAATACAAATCCTAGGTCTTCCTAAAAGTCATAGTTGTTAGTTTGGAAGGAACACTACAGTGGATGTTCAGTAGATTTTTCTATTAGATTAATCTTTTTGTTGTGGTTATTGCTTCTAAATATAAAGCTAAGTGAATAACAAATGTCTTTAGTTTTTTTTAATTTTAATAGAATTGCATTTGACTTGATGCTTTGGTAGATTGCCAAGTATAAAATAACTATTTAGTGGATGCATAGGTTTGTATTTTACAGAAAATTTTCAAGTGAAGATTTTGGTCCGAAGATCTAGTAAATCCATGTGATTTTAATGAACTGCTTTCCTCAACACCTTTGTGGGCCATAGCCCATTAATTATGGTTCTGTACATCCCACATCTCAATACATATATTAAGTAAGCAGAGACAAATGAATGCATAACATAAGCAGTTGGAATGCTATAAATTTTAGAGGAGGCAGTTATTTTAGGGGTGCTAAATTTGACTCTATCCTTTATTCATGTTTGTAATCACTTGAATTGGTTCCTATTTCTAACCATAGTATTGACTGGAAACTTTATTATGGGATGCTTTTAAGTGCAGAATAACACCGATAGTGTTTTAAATATCTGAAATTATCTATAGTGGTAATAGGAATTGCACTGGGAAGAGATGAAAAATGTATGTGCTGTCAGTAACAAAAGGATGATATTGTATAGAAATTGACTTGTAGTAATATTGTATTTTGGGAATATTTTGGCTGAAATATTTATGATTGAGAACTAGCATGGGACCAGTTGCTGCCTAAATATGCAAACACTGGGAAAGGACACAAAATCTTTCTCTCACTGTACGTTCCTTATACAAAAATTAGGTTATGTTTAATAGTTCACGTGCTCTGTTAAGACTTGCTATTACTTCTGCTAGCATTACTTTGGGTGCATACCACTCTAAAAGTAGTAGAGGGGAGGTAGAACTGGGTTGCTATGTGGGACAGTATGTATTGCTTGTGTAAAGTAGGTATATGTATGTATAAATCATAATGATTTATGAAGTTCTTTTCTGAATCCTCTCCAATGTTTTGATATCCATTTTTAAATATGGAAATAGAGCTGGACAGAGAAGTGACCTCTCCTTCCTAATTCTGCTTTATGATCTGTGCACATACATTTACATGTGTAAGGAGAATATTGACCCTTTTGCCTCAAAATATCATGGGGATTTCATTTTCAGTTGATTTGCATCTATAATTTTTATAATCTGATTCAGCCCTAGTATGGAATCCCTGTTGGGCTGGTTCTAAAATGAAACTTATTTTTATTAAATTTTATAGCATTTGGGTGGGTTTCTATGCTCAGAATTTTAATCCAAAGTAAATGGAAGTTTCAAACCTCATATTTCTACCTCACAATTTTTGCCATTGATGGAAGCTAAAGATGGATCTACCTAGCCCCCTAAATTTGACATAAAAGTTATAGCAATCTTATTCCTAACTAATCTGGGATACATTTGGAAAGTATCTGTATTTAGAAAGTGTCTGTTGTGAATCTACGTAATTCCCACTGTTCACGCAGGTTCCTATCCTGCGTGCAGGAACTCCACCTGATGCAGGAGGTACATAGTCCCACTAGGGGGAATGCCTTCCAAGACCTGATACTGGCAATGGGGGATGACGTAGGAGGGAACCTACACATCAGTGGTCACCTGGGGACAGTGACCACCAAATAATAGAATTCACCATAAGGTGTAGAGTGGAAAAGGTAACTAGCAGGGTGGAAGTGCTAGGCTTTAGGAAGGCTGACTTCAGCGAGCTCAGGCTCATGATGAGCTCAGTCAATGATGCACTGCAGGGTAAGAGATTTGGTGAGATGGGTGCCCAGAAAGTGTGGCTGTGCCTTAAGGAAGCTGCAGTTTCCATGCAGCTGAGGATGGCATCCCAAGTTAAGGATAAAAAAAATGTTTTTTAGATATATAGGGAGTAAAAGGAAGGCCCAGGGCAGTATAGGACTACTACTGAACAGGCAAAAACAATTGGTGATGGACAGGGGGGACAAGGCTGAGCTCATTAATGAGTTCTTTGCCTCAGTGTTCCTAAATGAGGGGCAAGACAAGTCTCACATTGGGATCATAGAGTGACAACAGCAGGGTGCCAGACCACCAAGCATTGACCCTGAGATAGTGCTGAGTCACTTGGAAGAACTGGATGCATTTAAGTCAGCAGGCCTGGATGAGCTCCATCCAAGGGCACTGAAGGCACTGGCTGATGTCATTGCACAGCCACTGGCAAGAATATTTGAGCACTCATGGCACATGGGCCAGATCCTGGAAGACTGGAAAAGGGCCAATGTGGTCCCTGTTTTCAAGAAAGGGAGGATGGAGGATCCAAGCAACTACAGGCCTGTCAGTTTCACTTCCATCCTTGGTAAAGTCTTTGAAAAGACTTTTCCAAGGTTTTGTATCATCCACAAACTTGGACAGAGTGCACTTCACTCCCTCATCCAAGTCACTGATGAAGACATTGAAGAGTATTGGTCCAGGGACTGAGCCCTGCGGAACCCCACTTCCCACATCCTTCCAGGTCGATACCGACCTGTCCACCACCACTCTCAGGGTATGACCCTCTAGCCAATTTGCCACACACCAGACTGTGTAATTATCCAAGTCACAGCCTCTTAATTTGTTCACCAGTGTGGGGTGGGATACCGTATCAAAGGCCTTCCTGAAGTCTAAGTAAATGATATCTACCCCTACTCCTGTGTCCAGGTGTTTTATAACCTGGTAATAAAAAGAGATTAGATTAGTCAGGCATGATTTGCCTCCTACAAACCCATGCTGGTTTCCCTTCAGCATAATTTTTCCTGCTGGGCTCTCACATATATGAACCTTACATATATATGAGCCTTACATCAGCAAAGCTAACTGCACTTTATCATGCATCAGCAGATGCATGACAAACAGAACCAAGGAGGTGATACTTCCCCTCTATTGGGCACTGGTCAGACTGCAGTTGGCATACTGCGTGCAGTTTTGGGTGCTACACTTTAAGAGGGATGTGGATAACCTGGAGAGGGTCCAGAGAAGGTATGAAGGTCGTATGGTTAAGGTCACGAGGAGACACTAGGGCACCTGGACCTCTTCGGCTCTGCAAGATAAAGTTGAGAGGCAACCTTGTGGCTGCCTATAAATTCATCATGGGGGTACAGAAAGGAATTGGTGAGGCTCTACTCACCAAGGCACCCGTGGGGGTTACAAGAAATAATGGCCATAAGCTAGCAGAGAGCAGATTTAGACTGGACATTAGGAAGAACTTCTTCACAGTCAGAGTGGCCAAAATCTTTAATGGGCTCCCAAGGGAGGTGGTGCTGTCCCCTACCCTGGGGGTCTTCAAGAGGAGGTTAGATAGGCATCTGGATGGGGTCATTTGAACCCAGCACACTTTTCTGCCTATGTAGGGGACCAGACTCGATGATCTATTGCAGTCCCTTCCGGCCCTAACATCTATGAATCTATGAATGTATTCCTTTCATGAGGCTTACATCATTGCATTTCATAAAATAATTACATCTTGCAATTATTTGATTAAATATGTTTACCCAAACTACATAATAAGATATAATTAGGAAAGTATCTATACTTATGTGTTTGAATTATTTGTAAAGAAATGACTAAATTCTCACAATAGAAAGAAGTCACATTTGTGGACTATCACAGTGGTGAGGCTAAATAATAAAAAGGTATAAATAAATCTATACCTCTAGATACTTACAATAAACACAAGGCAGTCCTACTTTGGTGTATTATACAAGTATATCTGATTTAATCTGTGTGTGAATTTCTTGATTTTTGTCAACATGTTTCAACTATTGGTTTATCACAGAATTTTGATGGGTTAAATGGCATATCTTTAATAGAACTGTGTTACAGGTTTTCATGTCTGAACATATACTTTTCAAGTTTAAAAAAAATAAGTGCTTACCAACAAATAATAAAGCATCATTATATTTATTTCCCCTTCTTAATGTAGTGTCTAAAGAGGGCAGGGAAAAAAAAGTGCTAAAGTGCCTCTGAGCAGCATAGAGATTATTTATCCTGTTCCACTGAGGAATATCTATAAGTGGTTTGGGCAGCTTGTGTTGCAGTTGCATGTGACTACTCCACAGTCCCAAAATCAGTTGTGAGTGGTCTTCCATCCCAGGAGGCACCACTCCTAGATACTGTCTTTCCCCAGAGTGACCATGGGGGCAGTTGGGGAGTACCTAAAGGCAAAAAATTTCCCGCCACTCTCATTTCAGGCTCCCCCCTGTTCCTCAGGACAGTCCTCCATACCCTTCTACCCCAAGGGCTCTCCTACACCACAAGGATTACCCCTGTCCATTGTCCTCTCAGACTCCCCCTTTTTTTTTCCCTCCCACCCCCAGGTCTCCACCCCCAGGGGGTCCCTATCTTCCCCCCTACCCATGCAGCACCCCCCACTCCTTAGGATTTCCCATACAACCTTGCCCCCAGGGTTCCCCCTGTCTCTCACAATTCACCCCTATGCCTTCATGTTCCCCAGTTCACCTGTGGCTGGAGGGACTGTCCCAGGCAAACAAGTGGGTAAAGGGAACCTGCCTCAGTGCCACCACTGCTATCCAGGCTGAGCCCAACCCAGAGAATGGCAATGTTGGGTGGGTTCCCCTTCCCTGATTGCTCCCCCAGGACAGTGCCCCAGCCACAATTTGAGCTGGGAGCTACCTGGGGAGCAGTGAGTGGAGATCTGGAGTACTGAGGGGGCAGGGGAAGGGGGTGGGCCAGGGTCTGATCTGGGTTGGCAGAAGGGATGGGTGGGTGGCAGTGGGACAGATCTCAGCCAGTGGGGCCTGGGGGGGGCAGCAATGGGGTGAATCCAGGCTAGTGGAAGAGGTTGGAGGGAGTGGGTAGTAGTGGGCCCAATCTGGGATGGTGGAAGGCTCAGTCTGTGTGCTGAGGGGCAGTTGGGACCCAGCCTGGGTGGGCAGGGGCTGGTAGGCCTGGTGCAGGCTGTCAGGGGCATTCCAGTAGGTCAGCTACCTGCCCCTGAAAGGAGAAGAGCTGGGAGAGCACAGAGCCAACTTGGCTTCTAGGCACACCACTGCTTGCCAGCCCTCCAAGGCTGTGGGGCCCCTAAAAAATTAAGAAATTTAATATTTATCTGCCCCTGGCTGCCTGCAGCGCTCGATCGGTTGCCAAAACTCAGTAAGCAGCCCTCTGCCTGAAATAATTGCCCACCCCAGCTCTAAGGGCAGGTCAGAGCAGGACACATTATAAGTGGTATTATTCCTTAACTTGAAACTACTCAAAGTATATGCTAATTTTAACACTAACTCCTTAAAGTTAGCACATGCTAATTATAAAGTATAACAACACCCTTAAATAATTCTGTGTGGAACTGTTACTAGCGATCACTGTAGAAAAAAAAACAAAGCCATCCTTTCCAAATCTCTGGAACTGAGGCTCATGAATAGATTACGTTCATGCAAAGATTAGCTAGATGAAGTTTTAATTATTACCAAGACTCCCATTAGATGAACGTACAAGATTTACATGCATATCCATTGATGTGTGCAAAAGCAATATTTGTTTTTGCAGAAAGCATATTTGTATGGAGTTAGCCACGTGGGCAGTTTTCTCATAAAAAAATTCCAACTTTGATGCACAAATGTTGCTTGCTCATGTTTTGCACCTGCACTAATTGGAAGCCCAAAGGAGATTTCAGCTTCCAAGAGTGCATGATATAATGTTGCTGGTCTGTTTGCAAATGAATAAGGACTCCAATATTTTATGGCTACATTACAGTGGAATAGAAAATTAAGATTAAGTTTTAGGGAGGCTGTATATTACTGGAGAAAGACATATTTAGTTTTAAGAGCTATTTAGGAATATTCATGTGTCCTGCAGCCATACAAATAACTTTTTTTTATAAACACAAGTGGAAAGGATTAAAAATGGTTGTGGTGGTTATACGTAAGTATACTGTATGATAACATTATAGAACTGTAAAACAGAGATAAAAGCTTACTCACTATAGGTGGAAATATTAATTGGCAAACCTGTTGGAAACATTTTGTTCCCTGGCACTATAGAACATTACATTTCTTTTTCTTATTTTGTCAATATATGGTGTTCTAATTCAGTATAAAGTATGTAATTTTGGTAGGAACTTCATAATCCATATCAGTTATTAAATCTGGTATGGATTTGCTATTGTATGGAGCAAACCTTTCAGGCATTAATTAAACTATTGTACTAGGAACAGAACTTACATGTCAACTGATTTAAGAAATCAGAAATTGATTCAAATCTGTAACACAACAGAAGTTTAGTGCACTTAAACCACTTTCAAAATGACTGAAACAGCACTATCACGGCTCTGGCTGCCTGAGAAGGGGATGGGGGGGAGGGGAGAAGCTGGGTCTGGACCCCATCAAGGGTCTGCTTGGGGTGGGGGGACCAGCCCCGCCAGTCTTTTTCCCACTTTCTGCTCGTAATGTTACAGACAGGGAAAACACCTTAAAGCCAAACCAATGTTACCATCCTCTCAGTTTATGGTATAGGTCAGGGGCAGGCAATTATTTAGGATCAAGGGCTGCTTACCCAGTTTTGGCAGGCTGTCGAGGGCCACCTGGGTAGCTCCACCCTTTGAGTGCCCCGCCCCCTAGTCACCATCTTGGGACCACTGTCCCAATGTCTTAGGACCGATGTCACAGGGCCAGCACCAGTGGGACCCAAAGCAGGGCACAGCTTGGCAGGGATCTGAGGAGCCAGACTGGGATGCACCAGCAGGGAGAGGGGGCAGCTGACTTGTCTCCATAGAGCCCCTGCCAGCTGGGACCCTGCACTCCTGCCACCCTGCTCTGTGCCCCACCAGCACTGGCTCCAGGACACCAGTGCGGGTCCTGTGCTCCTGCTGACTCCTGTGCTCACTCACACCCAGTGCCCCCTAGCCCTGTGGTACAGGCAGGGGCAGTGCACAGCCCCAACCCCGTTTGCTGGCAAGAAAGGAGCTGGTGCTGAGTGTGGGGAAAAGTGGCCCCTTGCCCACCCCATGGCTGGCACTCCCTGCTACAGGTGCTCGCAGCCCACACAGGGCTATCTGGAGCAGGCACAGACAGCCCCCCCCATGAGCTGCAAGCAGCTACAGTGTGGGGCACTGGATATGGGGCAAATGAGGGGCTGCTTTTCCCCAATGCTCAGCACCAGCTTGTAACTCAGCCCTACTGCCAGCCCGGGCTCTGCACCAGCTTTGGGCTCACCTGTCAATGGCTGCAGCTGCAGCCCCGCCACTTGCCATGCCGGGCACTGTTGGCTGCTGCTGTTCACCCAGTGCTTACCCACTGGGCAACCCACAGGTGGCAGTGGCACTATCAGGCACTGCAAGCAGGGGTGGGGGGGCCCAGCTGCTTTGGCCACATGCAGCCCCAATGGGCGAGTCCAGAGCCAGCACAGGGCCCAGGCTGTCAGTGGGGCTGGGTTACAAGGTGGTGTTAAGCATGGGTGGGGGGAAGTGGCCTCTTGCCCATCCTTTGTTGGCACTCTGTGCTGCAGCTGCTCACAGCCTGCATGGACCTGCTTGTGCCTGCTCTGGACAGCCCCGCATGGGCTGTGAGCAGCTGCAGTAGGGAGCGCTAGCCACAGGGTGAGGAAGGGGCCACTTTCCTCTGCGCCAGGAGGGAGCCAGGGGAAAAGCTGAGTGTGGGGGAAAAGTGATCCCTCGCCCGCCCCATGGCTGGCACTCCCTGCTGCAGCTGCTTGTAGCCCACAGGGCTGTCCTGAGCAGGCACAGGCAACCCCAGGCTGGCTGCAAGTGGCTGCAGCATAGGGCACCAGCCATCAGGTGGGCAGGGGGCCACTTTTCTTCCCCCATGCTCATCTTTTCCCTGGGCCACTTTTCCCAGGCTCCTTCCCTGCCTGGAGTTCTCCCCTGCCCTTCCCCCCTCCCACTTAGCTGAGGTTGCAGCATGGGGAAGCCATGTAGTCCTAGGTCAGAAGCCCCTGCTTGGACTTTGAGCTGGGGGGTGAGGCTGGGAAGGCCCTGCTGTTGTGGGAGCCTGCCGGGCTTCCCTTGGATCCTACTGCCCTTGGTTCTTATCATTTTTGACACAAACCAAGGGCAGATAAATATTGATTTTCTAAATATTTTAGGGCCCCCATGGGCTGGATAGAGCGGTTTGTGGGCCAGGTGTGACCCACGGGCTGTATTTTGCCCACCCCTGGTATTGGTTCATCTGTGAACTCAAGGAGAGTGAGGGATAGGGGCAAGGGAAGAGGCACTGGAATGGAGGAGCTGTTACCAATGTCAGCATTCAAGATGGTCCAGCTATTTTCTGTGAACTAGCTAATCAGTTAGCTAAGTGATGCATATGTATGCTCTCTAGTTCATGCAACATTTGTTCCTCTTTGTGAATTGTTCATATATAAAGGTATTGATTTTGAATATCTATTATTCATATATGTTGAAACAGTTTGTGAACCAACGTTAGCCTATGGACATGAACTCTACTTCATTTACTTGTGACTTGCTATTCATGGTATATGCTTAGTCATGTAGGTCACATCATTTTGTTTCTGCTTTTTGATTCACCTGCTAAAATGAGAAGAGTGAATTTCTACTAGTAAATGGTAAATAACACACATTTTTGTTGTAAGTGACTGTGCATTTGTATGAAGCTCCAAATATTCACATATATCATTTTTAGAGCTGGGCAGGAGAAAGCAACAACTATTACTTGGAATTGGTTTTCTGGGTCCTTTTTTGTAGAATCTTTGTATGCACAACATGAACAGAATGCAAAGGCTATCTTAATAAGTAACTGTCATGTTAGACATACTGAGCCAACCCTACTGATTACAATGAGGTTGCACAGATAGCTGCAAAGATAAATTTGGCTTGATTTGTCAATTGTGAATTAGTGCATTATCTGCTATTTGTATCTGTGTTTCATTCTTAAAGAGAAAACAATTGATCTGGGAAATAAGAGAACCTGAAGCTGGGGGAATATTTAATAATGCAAGTACTTCTTTTGTTTTTATTTATGAGCCTGGTGTTGGGCAACTGGAAGGAAATGAGGGCAAACCAGTATACTGGCACATACTATAGCTTAGAAGTTGTATATTCTATAATGCTTTTCTTTTCATATATTTGGAAGAAATCACATGTGGGTCTTTAAGGACTCTTTCCACAGATCTTGAAGTTTCAGTTATAAATAAATTTAACAGAAATGTTTTACTTTTCTTGCTCAGAAATAGTGACTTATTCTATATCATCTTTTATTTTAAGATAGGGAAATGGAAAAAAAAAAAAGGAACCATAGCAAAATAGGACCGGAAGGAACCTCAAAAAGCCATCTAGCCAAACTACCTGCTCAAGGCAAGATCCTCTCTGTTCAAACCATTTCAGATGACTGTTTGTTTAACCTGTTCTTAAAAAACTACAAAGATGGATAGTCCATAGCCCCTCTAAGCAGTCTGTCCCAATGCTTAAGAATCCTTATATTTAATATCAACCTACTTTTCCATGATTTAAATTTTAAAATGTTACTTATTATTTGTTCTTTATAGCCAAGGAAAATGGTTTATCATCATTCTCTTTAGTACCACCCTTTATGTATTTGAAGACTTTTATTGTCAGATCATTCCTCAGTTTTCTCTTGTCCAGACTAAATCTCAGTTTTTCCAGTCTTAAATTGTAATGTATGTAATGTTTCCCAGACTTCTAATTATGTTAATTTTTCTCCAATGGACTTTTCTCAACATGTCTACAGCTTTCTTTAAATGCAATATAAATAACTGGGCACAGTTTGGAAGAACCACTTCCCTTGATTTGCAGGCCATCCTTCTGTTAATACAGACCAGGATACTATTGACTTTTTTGCAATAAGAGCATATTGTTGACTCAAAGTCAATTTGCAGTCCACTATATACCCCACAGGTCTTTCTCTTCAGTACTGTAGTCTAGGGCATTTCTGTTTATCTTTTTGATTGTTACATTCTAACTGCAGGACTTTGCACTCGTCCTTATTTAATTTCATTTGATTAATATTGGACCATTTCTCTAGTTTATCAATGTCATTCTGAATACTAATATTGTCCTCCAAAGTGGCTGCTATTCCATCCAGGCTGGTGTTATCGATAGATTTTTTCAGTGTACATTCAATTTCATCCTCCAAATCCTTAATGAAGATATTAAATAGGTAATATCTTTCTTTAGGAACCCCACCTGATAATTTCTGCTAATAGTTAACTATTCATTCAACCATTGATGACTATTCATAGAGCATAATGATCCAACCAGTTATCTATCCACTTTACAGTACTTCCATCTAGACTGTTTTTTTTAGTCTGGAATGTCATGGTGGGTATGATATTCCAGAAGGCTTCTTAAAGTTAAGATACATTGCATCCACTGCTGTTTACCCACTCCCCTCTAGAGGGCCTGTCACTGTCATGTAAGGAAACGTGGGTGGTCAAACATGACTTTCTCTTGAGAAACCTATGTTGGATGTTTCTTATTGACTATCATCTAGGTCATTGGTGCTCAACCTATTCAGCTCTGTGGGCTGGATGAATGGCATGGGGTTGGTGTGCTTCAGTTCACAGAGCCATTAATCTGGCCTTTGGGGTCAGAAGTGCAGGGAACACTGTGGGTCAGGTAATATGACTCCATGTGCTGGATCTGGGCTGTAGGCTGGAGGTTGAGCACCACTGCTCTAGGAGCTTAGGGACACAATCTTTGATAACATGCCCCATAAACCTGCTAAATGTGAAGATCAGACTGACTGGTTTGTAATGCCCTGGCTTGTCTCTTTTTTCAAGATAGGTACTATATTTGTCTATTTTTCTGGTTTTCTGTGACCTCACCTGATTTCCATGAGTTCTCAAAGATAACAGACAAGGCCTCTGCAATTACCATAGCTGATTCTTTGAGTACTGTAGGATGAATCTCATTTGGTTCTGTAGACATAAAATATTCAGCGTCTCTAAATTATTTCTAATTTGTTCTTTTTCTACTATAAGTTGAAGAGCTCATCCTTTATTCTTGTTGACAACTGTGCTCATCATTTGACAGTTTACCTTGTGTAAGGCATGTCTCTTTCCTGACTTTGTTTGTTTGTTTGCTTGTGCTTTAAATACATGCTTTACATGCATTTTTGTTCTTTTATTTCTGTGCAGCTTTAAACATATCAAGATCTGTTCTAAATATGACAAGGTTTTGCTCCCATCTGTGGTTTGAATTCCACAATGGGTCATGCCATTTCCCTTAAGCTCTTTCATACCTGACTTTGCAATGTATTAACATAATGCAGTAAGTGGAATAAAATCAGAAGGTAATCCAAGTGGGTTTTCTAGCACAGCTGTCATTATGCTATTTGATATTATTTGAAGATTAGTGTATAGCATTGGTGGCTTTCAAGGTCATACTAAAAAGCCTATCCCCATATTATTTTTTTAACTGTTCAAAATATCTATTGTTGTGAAAAATTAAATTATTTTCAGTAAATAGTAAGTTATACATTATTAATTTGATTCAATTTTTACTATTACATTCAACCTAATTATAGTTAATTCATAAATTCATATTCAAGAGCATACTTTTCCATCTGGAAAAATGTGGGTTTTTTCTATCTAATATGTGCAGTACTACTACTACTACTAATATATGTACAATAATAATTATAATAGTGAATAAGGGAGACAGTAATTAGAGGGAATGGGAAAAAGAGAAATATGATTGTGACAGGCCTACACCCAATGTAGCCACCCTGTTCACCTGGTCACATTGCACCTTGCCTTTCTCACCTGCTATGACTTTGTTGCTTCTTCTAAATGAATCTGTATTTTTAGGGAGCTAGTATCTGTGATTCTCTGGTGGTCTTGGCCTGATCATGTTTGGTGTAGCTTCTGTGGGGCTCATCCTCTCCTAAACCCCATCCCTTTCTACTTGGGTGTTTTTGCCGGACCTTGGTGATGAATCAAGTGACTATGAGATCTTTTTTTTTTTTTCCCCTTAGGTGCCCAAGAAGGCTTGGATCTACAAACAACATGCCTGCACCTCTGTGTCACAAATTATAACAAAACAAAGGGACATAATGAAAATAGCTTCTACCTGTCAGCCGGCCAAGGCAGTAATGCCTTGGTGCATTGAGCTGCCGCTTCCTTGGCATGTGAATTTAGTCTGGTGCCTTTCTGGCATGTTGGCTCTTCCTGCTCATGTTCCTGGCAGAGTATGGTAAGGCCCTGGGTTAGCCCATGCTGATTCCAAGTGAGGCTTGATCTCTGACTGGCTACCTGCTGGGGCACTTATGGCCCATGGGTTTTTCTGCCAGCCCTGCTGCATTGAGGGGCATCTTGCTGCAGCTTCTTTGGCCATTTCCCTGTCCAGCTTTTCTGACCTGCCCTCTCTCTTCCTCATCTGACCTTGGTCACTTGACATGGGACATTGTGCAAGGTTGTAGTCCCTGCAGCCCAAGGTGTCAAGTGCTCCCCAGTTCTGGGGAGAGCATTTGACTCTTTTCTGGCAGCAGGGGAGATGGGCAGTTCTGCGTCTGGAGTTCTGGCATGCTCCTCCTCTCTTCCATCTGACCCATTATTTTGGCTGTTGCCTCTGGGCTAATCAGCACTTCCCTTTTAGCTGGTATGGTGCTAGCTAGTCAGATGACAGCCTGGCTGACTAGGTCTGGGCTTTGAGCCATGTGTGCACACTGCCCTGCCAGCAGGTAAATGGACTGTCTCTGGTTCCTGGGCCTATGCTGACCACCTGCATCTTGGTGAGTTGATGGTATGGTTGTAGCTTAGTCACAATGATCATAAATAATTAGCAGAGAGAAGAATCAGAGTTGCAGAAGGTTCTGCAGTTAGGACTGTAGTATTCCTTTTATTTCTGTTGTAAACTCTTTGAAGCAGGGAGTCATTTAATGTGTCTATATTTACCGTATTTACTCAAATACACAAGGGTCCCTCCCCCACACCTGACATGGGAGAAAAAAGGCCCTCATCTTATAAACACATATAAGGAAATCTCACTAAAACTCACTAAATACACTTCATATTGTTAAACTGCTGCCAAAAGCAGCATGTGCTCAGTGATGGAAACCAACTGTGAAATTGATTAAATGAAGCCAACAATGAGCCTGACTATAAAACACATGGCCCACAATGGGCAAACAGGCTGATGGGAAACTTTTTTATGCACAACTTTCATTAAAAACTTTTATTTTGATATTACACTTATCCTTACAAAGCTTACAAAGCTTCACATACTGAGCATTCATACCGAGACTTCATATTGCAAAAACAATGAAATATCCAAAAACATACAACTATATATATTAAACCCTTAAACGATACAGGCTTCCCACAGCCTTTGTGCATGCTGGACACAGCACAAGTGGGGCAGAGACTCCCAGGCTGCAGCAGGAGCCTCCAGGACTCTGGGAACAGCTGTGCAAAACTGCACATTTACTTCCTCTGGCCTGGCCCATCTGGTCCCAAGCAGCACATGGTTCAGCCACCACTTCTCCTCACTGGTGCTGTCTCGGCTGGGACCATTGCATTCCAAGCAGCACACAGAAAATCAGCTGGGCTGGCTTCCTATGTGCCGCTTGGGTTGGGCCCAGCTGGGTCAGCAGCAACGAGGAAAAGTAGCGGCTGAGCCATGTGCTGCTTGGCATAGGCTCAGCCACAGCATTGCCTTTCTGGTGACAACTTGGCCAGGCCTGGCCCAGCCCAGTCTCAGGAAGCTGTGGCTGAGCTGTGTGCTGCTTTGGACTGTCTGGGACAGGCTGGCTACCAGAGGTAAGGGAAGGCACGGCTTAGCTGTGTGCTGCTCCGGTGGGGCCAGGCTGGTCCTTAGTGGCACTTGGCTCAGCCGACTGAGTTTCCTCTTCTCTCCAACAGTGACGATCTGGATGGGCCTATCCCATCCCATCCTGTGTGGCATGCAGCAAAGCCAGCCCAGACGCTGCTTCACCTTGTGCCACTCTGGACAAAGTGCACCTGGCTGGATAGGCATTGGTGAGGAGAAGTAGCTGAGTGATGTGGGCTCCCGCCACTACCTGTGGCCCTCACCGCTTTGTGCGGACATCGCCCCTTCCCACACTGCTCCCTGTACCCCTCCCCCCACTGCAGCAGCTTGCCTCTGCCCCGTGTCCACTTCCAGCCTGGCCCAGGAAGCACCACAGGGCTCCTGGCCACTGTGTTGTTCCAGCAGTTCACCCCCGCTCCCTCTGTCCAATCTTACCTTACTTTTCACTCAGAAGGAGGGGTGGGGGGAACTGCTCTATGGTTGTGAGGCCAGAAGCTGCAGAGGCTTGTGTTTTGGGGCTGTGTGTGGGAGGAGGAACAGAAGGTGGGGGCTGGGGGCAGGGTACAGCCGGGCTGATATCAGTTCTTCATACTCTGATGTATCCTTTAGTACTCTTTCCATTGAAAGTCTACCTCTAATTACTACATTCATATTCTCCATATATAGTACACCTTTTACCTCTCTCCCTCCTGATATCTTTACTATACTTATGAACTTTTCTTAATCTTTGTGCTAACAGTTCACAAATAGCAGTAGTGACAGGGGGCACCCTTGTGTCATCCCAGATGGATTTTAAAAGTCCCACTTAGGTGCCCATTAATTTGGACTTGATTCTCCACTTCTACATACAAAAACCTTATCCAACTTATACATTTCTCTGGGAACCCCATTTTTCTTAGCACATCAAATATGTAATCATGATCCACTCTGTCATCTGCTTTTTCCAAATCTAGGTTTGCTATAACTGTGTATGTTTTCCTCTCCTGGATATGGGACAGTATACCTTGGATCATTCTGATCACATCAGAGATCCTTCTACCTGGTACTGCACATACTTGATGTTTATGTATTATCTTCTGGAAGTTTTTTCTCATCCTCAAAGCAACTGTCTTGGCCATTAACTTACAGCTCACATTAAGGAGTGTAATAAGTCTCTCCAGTTTTTCAGGAGTTCCTTCTCTGTTTTCTTGAAGACTAAGATCATAACGCTTCTTGCAAAATTTTCCCCTGCCGTTCCTGTTCCCTTGAAAACTTACACTATATCCCTTCCTACCCATCCTCAAAACGTCTCATAAAATTTCCTAGGTATTCCATCTGTTACTGGCGATTTCCCTCTTTTAAGCACTCCTCCACTTCCATTAAGTTTCCATCTTCTTTGCTTCCTCCTCCTCTACTTTCTTTTCAATCTCTTCCAGCAAAATCTTTATCTTTTCCTATTTCCTTTTTCTGATATAGCTCTCCATAAAATATTCTCGTTGGTTCCAACATCTCCTCCTGCTTTTCCACCCAGTCCAGTACCACCACCTTCCTTCACTGCTTTTAGCTCTGCTTTTGTTGTTTTCACTCAAGCTGAAAAGTATCAGGACCACTCTTCATTTTCCCCTACCCAAGGTGCTTGTGTTAGAAACATTTTTTTCTCTCATTTTTATTTTAAACCAGGTTTCTAACTCTAGTCTTGTTTCTTCTAGTTCTTCTCTTACCTGTCTTCTTTCTCTGGCTTCCTTTAGTAGCTCCTGCATTTGTCTTTACAGCTCTTTCAGCTCTTTTATACTTTTTCCCTTGGTTCTTCGACCTTCCTTTCTGAAGAATTCTCCGGTCCTCTTCTTTATCATCATCTACCATTCTGTCACTTGTAAAATATTTCTTCAGTATTCTCCACCACTCATACCATCTCATGTATGCTTGACATACCTTCTCATTTTGTAGCAGTCACACTTTTAGCTTCCACCTTTCTCTTCCTCTTCCAGACCTCTTACCAAGATTCAGTTCCACCTTCAGCATCTGATGATCACTAAATGCCACAATTATGGTTTCTTTCTTGTTTTGTTTTGGGTTTTATTTTTTGTTTGTTTTGTTTCTTCTTGTTTGTTTTTGATACAAACACAAAGTCAATTCTTTATTGTTTCTTTCCACTTGGATCAGTTCTAGTGAAAACTCTCTCCTCTGCTTACACATCTCGCAGTGATTCTTCTTTTATTATATTTCCTAACAATCTGGATGAACTGTCTACAGTTCCTCTACCTCCTTTCTCTGTTCTGTCACTTGCTTCTGTTATGCAGTTCAAGTGCCCTGCAATTATCTGCAGTCTCACTCTGACCATGTGTACTGCTAGCTTCTAAGCAGAGCCTTCGTCCCTTCCTGCTCTGGTGGTGCATCTAAGTTGAAAACTTTGAAGTGTGATCCCCTGACTGATAGTAAAATTTGCTGCAGTCTGCCATTGATGTTGTTTTTATCTGCTGACTTTTACCTCTGGATTTTTTAATAGTATTGGCATGCCAGCTACTTTTTTTTCATTTGTCCCTGACCATTAACCATTTAAAAAACACATAAAACACTTAGAATTCCCTTTCCCTGGTATCCCACATTCTTGTAGGCATATTACATATTGCCCTTACTTATTTTAACATTGGCCTGATCTATTTCCATTTTTTCCTTGTTAGTACTCTTTAAAAAGATTCCCTTTAAGATCTGTCCCTGTCCCTTTAAGGTCTGTCTGTGCTGCTGTTCACTGTGCTGAACCTTTCCCCCTACTCCAGATTCATACCTGTTGCTTTTGCGAGTTGCCTGACTGCCTTTGCATTCAGGAAGACTTCCATTTTCCTGCCTCCTGTCCACTTGCTGCTTCCAGCTCACTACTCTGGGCTGCAGTCTAGGTTGGTTAATGGCAGGAAGTTGCTCTCTGGTTCTGATTCATTTTGCTCATTTTCAGGTTTCTTTACCTGATTTTCTTCCTCTGTTTTTTCTTCCTTTTCCATCCCTGACTCTTACTTGTTTCACCTCCATTTCTTTTGATTGTTTGGATCCTTCTCCCTCTCCCCCTGCAATTTAGATGTCTGTGCTCTGTGCTGCTCCTCCCTCCCCTTCTACTCTGGTTTTCTTGTGCCAAATCGGTTACAGAATTCACACTTCTGTCTTTCTCTTTTCCTCCCTCCTATGGGGTTTCTTCTACCATTTCTTCTTCACGCTAAACCTTCTTGTCTCCTTCACTGTCCTTTTCTGATTCATTGTTTTTCAGGGGTTCTGACCTTGCTTGCATAGTCTTTGGGACACCTGAGGAATAGGTGTGCCTCTGCAGCCCCCTCCCCCCAGCTAGTGCATTTTAGGGACTACTGACACTCTGCAGCGCTATGCCCCTTCCCTTCACAGCTGTAACACACCATGAAAGGATAGTGTGTGCTGTATTGCTTTGAGTTGCCCGTAGTATATTATAAAAACCTGATGGGACCTTAACTGGATCACAGATTGGCGGTGCTTCACTACACTTGGGATCCCCTTGTTTGTTCTCAGCTAAACTTGTGCCCTCCATGTACCCATCTAAATACCATAATTGTCCCACACCTTCTTTGTCTACACACATTACTCTCTGCACTTGTAATTCCATCCACCTTTCTATGTCTTCTGCCTGTAATAAATCTGTATATGTTATTATAATCACTATTTCCTTGACTTCTCCTCTGCTATAAATTTATCCCTTCTAATTTCTTTTTCCAACATTCCTCTGCTTATTTCTTGTAAAAAATGTCATGCCCTTCACTGTTCCAGTCAGTAAACTCCCAAGTCTTTCTATTTTAAAAAGCAATCAGGCTGGGGAGATGTTCTGTCTATACCTCCAGTATCTCACACAGTGCAAGTGGTGCCCAGGATCATGATCCTGCACTGAAAAGTAGCAAGTTGGGTGCCCTGTGCACCCTGGGTTGGAGCACCAGTCAGCTGATTAGTGGTCCCAGCTGCAGGAGCACACCAGAGCCTTGAAAGTCTCCCATGTGCTCCTGTGACTGGCAGCAACAATCAGTTGATGGGCCCTCCCCCCACCCTCAAGGCCCCTGTGCTCTCAAGCCTGGGAGCACCAATCAGCTGATCAGCACTAGCCACGTGTTCAATTTAAGGTATGATGGGAATCAGCCACGAAGTTACTGCACATATTTTGTATAATGATTTTATGGTTTATTCCCTGTTTTACCATGCTATTAATTGCAGAAATGTGATTACTATTTAAGACATGATTAACTGGCTAATCAGGTCTGAAGTATAATATCTACCAGGGCCCTAAGAATACATTTGTCCATGTGGCTATGGCTGCTTGATGATATTTTACCTCATGCTTGTAAGTTAATGCACGTGAAGTGGGAGTGAGCTAGTCGGGTGTGATTCATACTGGTTCTCTTCAACACTGTGTGGAGGTAGAGTTGACATAATCACCTCTCTTGTTGAAGTTGTTCAACTTTGTATAAATAATTAAATACTAATTAGATCTGGGATTTAAATCAGTCTCTTCCATATATTAAGTAAGTGCTGTGACTACTGTGTTGCTTGATATGTTATGGAGAAAATGCATATCAGACTGTTTTTGTGTGAGGTCTGATCCAACAGGTATGTCCTGAGAACAGTTGCTGGATTATTCCCTGCAGGCTTTTCCTGTTCTTTTCAAGGGAATACCTGTATGTACAATTTATGAAAGATTATGAAAATGCTATATCACTGAATGCTCTCATGGTTATGGAGTCATCCATATGCTGTTAGATTGTGTCATGTATCTCCCAGACTAGGAACAGTGGGTGCTTTTCATACAAACAAAAACTTGCTTCAAATAATGGATGGGATAGGCACATCATAAGTGAAACTATTATCCCCAGCTTTCTGAATTAGGCCAGGATTTAGGAAAATCTAACATACTAGAACAAAAGGGTGAAGAGTTAGTACTGGGGCTTAAGGAACATGGATCCTGAGAGTCTTTGGGCAGGAAATTAGTGATTAGAGATGCTAACAGAGACAAAGACAGTTTGGGCAGGAGAGAAGAAAAGAAGAACATGCAGATCATCCTGTTTAATTGCAGAACCAGGAAAGGAAAAAGAAAACAGAGTAAAGAGGGAAAAGGGGACTTGAGAGAAAAGATGTGCAAGAGGATAGATCCCAAACTATTTGACAAAGGAATATTCTTGATAAGCCATACAAAAGATGTCCAAGAGTCTAAAAAGAACTGAAACAAAATATGTCTATGGCTGCTGTATTTTTTTCCCTAAATCTTCAGTTTTCTTGTGCTAGTTAATTAGTCAAGTATTTTTTGTAATTGCTACAATGTCTATGAACCTGTTTTCTTTAATTATTATATATTTCTTGTCAGGTAACTATAAACCTGGTCTGGTGACTACTCAACAGCATAGGTTGAATACTGTGCCCTTGGGTACTGCCTTTTTGCTTAGCCTTGCTCCAATCCAGATATCAGTATATTTCTGCTACTACCTGAACTCCTGCTTCCTCATTTCCCTGACATATAGCTCAGGTTTGAACCCCTAGCTTCTAACCTTGGTTTGGCTCCTACATCCCAATCCTGACTTCCAGATATCAAGCCTTGAATAATTTCTTATAGCCACAAGGTTAGAGTCTCGGGCTAAGTAGAGACGGTCAAAAATCCTGAGGCTGAATTGATTCAGTCTTTTCAGGTTAGTCTAAGCTGCAGAGATTGAACCAATAAGCAAATGAAAACACATTCACTTTTGGTTTGGAAAATGCAGCTACATGCCTGCAATGGCTCAAGCCAGAAGCCAGGGGGCACTAAAGAATGACACTCTGGCATGTAGCCAGCATGGGCTGTGTGTTCACTTCCTCCTCCTGCTGCTCCTGAGTTCTCTGGGATTTGCAGTCCACAATCACAGCTGCAGGATTCTGCTGGGTTGCTCATCACTTCCTCTTCCTGCTTCCAGGTGCCTCTGGGATTTGTAGTCCACAGCTGCAGCTAGTACTAAGCAAGCAGGGCAGGGCAGGGCAGGGCAGCTCAGCTCTGTACTCAGGGGAAGAGAAGTTTAACCCCACTTCCTGGTCCCAGACCCCAGCAGCGGTTTGCCTAGGGTGGGGCAGTGAGTCAGCCAGTGAGGCCATCAAGCCAGCCCTCACTTCTCTGGTTAGGAAGAAGAGGGGTGGGGCCAGCCTTGCTTTCTGGAGCAGATAGCCCAGCCCAGCCCAGCCCAGCCCAGGGCTGCAAAATGCAGGGATGCTGGGAGACTCTAATTTAACTTGAACCAGGAAGGAATCTGGGACAGAAGTTTCATAAACTGGTTTGACCTAAATCTGTTAAGTCTGAACAGACTACATGTTATTAGTAGATGTTAACAGTTATGAACCACAAAATATGACAAAGTCAGTAGAGAAATACAGATCACCTGAGTAAGGGACTAACATAAGAGGGATGGGGATGAGGAGGGGAACAGATTTATCTTAAACCAGTTTCAGCCATTATGAAACTGATTTATGTGCTCTGAACTTCTGTTCTGTTACAGGTTTAAACCAGTTTCTGATCACTTAAGCTGGTTTATATATAACTTCTGTCCCTAGCCTGGGAGAGGATGTACTTATGCTACTAAGGAACCTGTGAGGTCATTATTAGTCCAGGGGACCTGAAGCTGCTGGGCTTTGAGCTCTTATTTGCATGAAAGGGTAGCAGAAAGATACCTGGTACTCTAGAGAACTAATACTCTAGGGAAATGTAGAGAAATATTCCAAAGTGGCCAAGGAAAGAGCCAATGCTACAGCCTACTCAGATCAGTGGAAGTGCAGTAGTTGATGTGCATGATAACATTTCTGCTCCTAAGTAGGTAATTCCTTTAGGGATTCTACTAGGCCATAGGGCTTAAACTTTGTAGCACTGCCTGTGAGTATTTAGAGATAGAAGGGAATCTTCAGAGCCAAAACATAAGCACTTAAATTGAAGAGTGTATAAATGATCTTTGAAACACTAGACTGAAATATTTTAGACATCATAAATACAAAGCTCATTGCCATTTCTGTTTTAAAAAGTAGAAGTAGACATGGCTATACATGGCCAACAACACAGGAACCTGAGGCAGCATAAGGGAAGTTGTGTTAGACGTAACCAAGCACTGATTCCCCTTAGAGAATGATAGCATAAGCAATATTGTTGGGATTGTGTGCCAGTAACATTTGTAGCCATAGAAAGAGTACAGCTGTTGTAAAAAGATAGCTTTTTCCTGTGATGTGCTATTTTATTTTTATCCTCACAGTTTTATCCTGTGAGTGGTGAAATGATAGGTAGTTTCCTTGAAACATATCAGTATAAAAACAAAACATGTGCATGCTTTAATTTCAGAATTCCCCATCTTTCTAGTCTCCTGCATAAATATATACACACTTCTCTTAACACATTCAATTGAGGGGGTTGTACCAGAGTGACTTGTGGAGTATGCTAGGTTCTTGCTCTGAATTATATGCAAAATTAGCTTAATTGTGTACAAAAGCATTTGTTTATGCTAATTTAGAATGAATTGAGTCAGGCCTTTGGGGAAAATATATTGCGAGTCATATTTCTTGCTGAAACCCAAGGGTTTTTATAAATATTATTCTATAGTATCAGGGCAATTTTGTGCCATTGTACTGACACAGAATTTACCTTGCCTACCTGGCTACAACAGGATATTCCCTGAAGACTCAGATAGTACTTTGTTTCTATAATGGCTCCTCCTCCACTTCTGTCCTTGCAGCCAAGATAGTTGGTGTAGGAGCAGTGTGTGGCATACCCGTCCATCTAGAAGACTAGACACTAGTCACTAAGTGAATCCACATCAGTTTTATGGAAAGCAAATTCTTTTATTGGCAAAAATATGGGGAAATACACTGTGCTTTCCCTGTTCCTAGGAAAACTAAGGACAAACCCTTGCTGTTATGACAAAACTTAAGTATAGTTTCTTATCTGACCATTTACATGCATTATCCATGGGATTTTTGAGGATTCCATGCGATGCATATAACTTCCTGGCTCCACAATAATCTGTTTCCCAGATCAGAAGTCTTTTCTGTTCTAATATGACCAAGACAATATCCTTTCAGATATAAAGATTATTTGTCCAATATCCTAAAGATATTGTCTTTTACTTAGTTTTCAGATTGTGAGAAATACTCTTCTTTGAATAGCCTATTCCCAGGTGTTATTCTTACCACAAATCTTTCCTTTTAAAATGTAAATTCATCATGGTCTGGAAGGGCCTGGCTCATGATTGGCTATTAATTGTACCCATGTCAGATGCCAATTCTTAGTGATTATTTCTCAGTCATTTAGACTTTGACTCTCTACCACCTGCAAAACCTATTGTTTACAGGAATCAGAACTCCTGGCAGAGGTGATATCTTTTATTAGATGAACTAGATTTAAAAAAAATAATAATAATTTGGAAGCTTTTGGGCACAAGCACACTTCTTCAGGCATAGCAGAAAAGACTGGAAAAGTTCTCATAGGTAGAAATGAAAGTTCAAATTTCATAGGAGAGTTGAAGGTATGGTAAAACCTCCTGTTTGGAACAGTTCATTTTTTGCTGATTAGGTTTAGAGAAAAGTTGGAATAATCTGTTTACCATGAAGTTGTTTGGTAAGCAGGATGTAGAGTCATATTTCCTACTGGTTATGATGTTTAATATTTTACTGGACAGTAAAAAGATGGAATGTTCTTCTAGGCAGGAATTTCTTATGTGGTGAGTTATCTCTGAGCTCTGTGATAATGCAAATAGAAAAATAATGCAAATTACCTAGAATTACCTTGTTTTAAGGAGTAACACTTACAAATCAATATCATATTATGCAATCCTGGTCCTACCAAATATGTAAGATGTACTTTTCTATCCAGTACTATTTATATCCGAGCAAAAGGATGATAAGATTGCAGCATGATGCCACCTATGTGTAGAGACTACCTATTTGTAAATGCTCATGCTTTGTTGAAACTGGATGCTTAGGTTTAGAGGACCGATTTTCTGCCCACCAGTTCTTACGGCCTGACAGTTTGACCTGGCAAGTAGCTCCTAGTGGTGTGCACCCTCCATCTTTTCTGCCATGTCTTTATCTTGTCCTTACACCAACAAAATCTTATAATTTTGCTCAGGGTATTGGTCATCACAATATGAAGTATTCCTGTCCTCACAATTGGATCAAATTATGCCACACACAGTTAATAGCCATCCTTAACTCAGTTCCTAGGGCTTAGGTAAGTTATATCCACCTGGGCAAAGCCCAATAGTTTCTCCCTTGTTACTCCTCTTTGGAAAAGTCTAAGGGACACCCTTGTCTATGAGTCCTTGGGGTTTTATCCCCTCCTGATGGACTCAACTCACAATTTTCTGTCCAATTCCTTCTAGTGAGGCATTGGTGACCTGTTGGCTCTCTGGCTGCTGGGTGCCACTGACTCACTGGATGCACACTGATGATGAGAGTTCTCCAAGTCTTAGGTCAGAAGGGCAGATGTTGCCCTTCCCATTTTGCCCTTCCCAGGGCAAGGTCAGTTCAGAGCTGTTTTTTCTGTAGCCCCGCTTGCTCCTCCCCAGCTCCCTGTCTCAGCTGGGACAGGACACATCTTTATGATGTGATCAGCCAACCTGGATCTGGCACAAGCTGATAAAAGGCAGTGGCTGAGGCACTGGGGATTCCCCAGACTGCAGCACCTGTGCTTCTCTGGGTAAGTTCTTGTTCCTGGGGGGAGCATCTTCCTCTTTCCCCCACACATCAGGAGAGGTGGGAACACACTCAGGGGTTTCATGACCCCAGTAGAGGTCAGCAAGAAGTATTCTGCCATGACAGTATACCATAACAGTAAAATAAATTTAGGAGAACAACATTCTTCAAACACTTCCAGCTATTGTGGGTTCACAACAGAAACTATACATTTCAGATCAGTTCAGTGTAATGAAATATACTGATTTTGATTGAACTGATAAAAATGTTTCATTTTAAATTTTTGTGGGGAAAATCTGAAATTTTCAGCAAAACTAAAATTTTCTTTGGAAAGGCTGAAACAATAAAAAGAGGATCTTTAAAATTTTCCTTTGAAAAATGTTATAATACAGATTTTTTGTTCAAACTGTATTGAATGTTAAAAATGTCAAGTTTCTGAAAATTGCTTTTCATCAATTCAGTCCTAATGCTGCATCTGAATTAGTCACTGAATGCAGGACTGCTTCCAGTTCTGCAAGTCATTTTTAGTCTGCCCTACATATTTCACTGCCCTAGGTCAATCTATATCCACTGATGCCTACAAAACAAGCGCCCTCCTGGATTAATGTCAAAGAATTTCTCTTTTACTAAACTTGGTAAGCATCCTTCATGTAAGAGACACATTTTTCATATTTTTATAAGAAGCACAAATACTGGGGCCATTTTCCTATAATCATTTGTGAAAAAGTTTGAATTGTTAACTCATTGTCTGAATACCTTAAAAAGGAAGAAAATTAAGTGGTTTGTTGACATGAAGTGGCTATTGAAAACAAGATGTGTACTTTTTACAAGTACCTACTTTCAAGATAATGACCTCAGGAATTGAAGGGTTCACAAACTATATTGGTTGAAGTTTAAAAAAAAAATCTCAATGCTTGTGCCAGAACAGTGACATAAATCATAGTATCTAGGGTCAGAAGGGGCCTAGAGCAGGCCATCTAGTCTGACCCCCTGCCAATGGCAGGAACGAGTGCCAGGGTCACAGGACCCCAGCC
>JAGPOW010002673.1:13590758-13624207 GCA_030014935.1 Caiman crocodilus
TGGCCACCTTCCAGTCCTCCGGCACTTGTCCAGAGCTCCAAGAGCACTCGTATAACCGAGCCAAGGGCTCAGCGATCACCCCCGCCAGCTCCCTCAACAGTCTTGGGTGCAGGTCATCCGAACCCGCCGACTTAAAGACATCCAGCCCTTCCAGAAGCCCTTCCACCAGGTCTACCTTCACCCTTGGCCTATCAGTGATTCCTGAGGGGGAATACAGGCCTCCAGCGGGAGGGACATCCTGGTCCCCCCTCAGGAAGACCGAGGCAAAGAACCCATTGAAGATCTCAGCCTTCCTATTGTGCCTGTGAGCACCAGGTTGCCTGACGGTCCCTCAGGGGCCCGATGTTGCCTGGAGCTCTCTTTTTGCTCCCCACATATTTGAAAAAGGACTTCCTGTTGTCCTTGATCCTAGTTGCCAGGCAGAGCTCTACTCCTGCCTTGGCCTTCCTAATAGCCCTCCTGCACTCCTGAGCACAAGAAGAGTACTCCTCTTTGGAGACTGCTCGTCTCTTCCAAAGGTTGTATGCCTCCCGCTTAGCCCTCAGGGTCCCCGGAATATCCCTATTAAGCCACGGGGGCTTCCGGGCACTTTTGCCCATCTTGCATCAGACAGGAACAGTTGCCCCTTGGGCTTGGAGGATCGTCTCCTTAAGGAACATCCACCCTTCGTGGATGCCCATGTCCTCAACCCTACAGTCCCATAGCGTCTTCTCAACCAGTCTCCTGAGCTTCCTGAAATTGGCCCTTTTGAAATCTGGGACGCTCATCATAGTGTGGGCCCTATCTACACTGTGCTGGACAGCAAATTCTATCAGGCGATGATCGCTATCTCCCAGGGAGTCATGTACCTGGAGACCTCTAACCAGATCATCCCCTGAGGTCAGGACCAGATCCAGCAGCGCATCCCCCCTGGTGGGGCCATGCACCTGCTGGACCAAGTGGAGGTCCGGAACCTCTGGGACCCCTTGGACTTGGCTGACTGCTCGTCCCAGCAGATGTCTGGGTAATTGAAATCACCCACGACAATGACATCCCTCGTCCTAGCCGCCTCCTTGAGCTGGCCAGCAATTTGGAGGTCCCGCTCCTCCCTCTGGTTCGATGGTCTGTAGCAGACACACATCATTAAGTCCCTTTCCCCTCGTCTTCCTTGCAGCCTGACCCAAATTGATTCCGCCTGGTCCTCAGTCACCCCCAAGTTGACGCTTGATGCAGAGAAACACTCTTTGACATAGAGCACAACCCCTCCGCCCCTTTTCCCCATCCTGTCCTTCCTGAAAAGGGCACATTCATCGATGCCTACGGCCCAGTCGTGGGTCGGGTCTCACCAGGTTTCCATGAGCCCAACCAAATCCGGGTCTTCCCCAGCTACTAGGAGAGACAGCTCCTCCTGCTTACTTCCCATGCTGCGGGCATTGAAGGCTACCCCCTGCCACCTCTCCCTCTCCACTTGTTTCCCCTAAGCTATAACCACATGCGTTCGCCCGACTTACTGGCTCAAATGCAACAGGCTAAAATTCTGCTGTCATTTACAAATTGAATAATTCCACCAAGTGAATGGACTTATATCCATATAAGCCTAAAGTAAGAAAGGACATAACTTGACTCATTAATCTGACCACAGCTGGCTTCCTGCCAATGGCAGGGGGGCTGCACTCAATGATCTCATGAGGTCTCTTCCAGCCCGCAATGCTGTGAAATTTATGAAATTTGTAAACTGGACCAGAGAGACCCCAGAGAGACCCCCAAAATTTCTTCATAATATACTGGGTCATATGGCTCTCTCATAATTAAATTAAGTCTTTACAAGTCAATAACGCCGTCTGTTATGAATCAAATGACTGTTTTTAGGAGAAGCAAGCCTGGGAGACACCATGCTTACTTAGGTATTGACTAAAGATAACTATAAAGTAGATCAGAACTTGTATTTTATCCTCCCAATTAATGCTGTTGGGAAACAATTAACTCAAGCAAAAGCATAAAAGAATACATTGGGGTGGAATTTAGCAATACTGGGTGTGTCTATATGTTCATTAATGCACCATAGTTACTGCACATTTAGTTTAGTACTGCTTGAATGAAGTACTAACTGAATGTGCAGTAACTGAATTTACTGCACATTATTTCTGGTGCAAGTTTTTTTTCTGACTGTTACTGCCCAGGAGCTTAATAACACTGTGTCATAGCTCACTAGCACATTTTTAACCTAAACGCTGTTGCATAGTGTTACTAGGCTACCATGTAGTAAGCACCTCATGTAGATGCGCCCACAGTATTTAAACTTGGGTCAGTAAAATAAGAATTAGCAAGTCACAGATTCCAATACACTTACATTCTTGTTCCTGCCAGTTGTCCTACATACAACTAAAGGCAAATGAATACAAATAAAGGCTATAAATGCTGAAACTTCATCAACTACATCCCAAAGAGATACAAGTTGTCTCAGACCATCCAAAATTAAACCCTCTGGAGGGGGATATATATGTAGTTCGGAGTGTAATGTTAAGCATATAACTAATATTTACTGTAGCGTTATTCTCCATTCCAAGTAAAAGAAATTGCTCTTATGACGGTAGATTTTTTTTTTAAATGGAATGATTTTTCTAAGTTGAATCCGTACACCCAGTTAGTTATGCCCATTAGGGGATAGATCCCTAGCACTATACAAATCATTTAGCAAAGAGAAAAGAACACAAATAGATCCAACCCTTTCAGTAGTCAGATATACATTACAACAAAAAATTGCAAAAGCTCATTTTACCTTCATCCAAACTAGAATGGTTATAAACCTAATCAAAATGCTCTGTGTAGGAAAATTAATAACAGGGGTAGAAGTAGAACAAATATAAGAAATAAATAATCCTGTGTAGTTCAGCAAGATCTGTGGCCTGTAGGCTGAGAAAATTAAGGGAAAGTTGGCTGTAATAAAGGTACTATATCACAGTGATGTGTAACGCAATTGTCAGGTTATATCCCTTTTTCTGAAACAATAAAAAAGATCTTTAAAAAGGGATAAAAGGCTTGCAACTTTGCAAGCAGACCCACAAATATTCTCCATCTTGAACAACACACTCCAGGCCAAATTCACTGCTGATATATACTCAGTGCATCCCCATTAGGAGTATATGAATACTCAAACCCTATGTTTCCTAGGAAGCACTCTGAACAGGTTGAAGGTATTATATTTATATTTTATGTATATAGAGACTGCCTCTGATAATCATTATTTCTGGTTTACATTGAATTGCTAAGTCCCTCTTCTCTGACATTTTTTGTAATCATTGGATATTTGTGTCCTTATAATAATCATTCACAATATTTCATTAATCTCATAAGCAGAATATAGAAGCAAAGTATAAATTGTATCATGGCTATGTTTTTCAATATTATGAGATGCTATGTTGTAGAATTGTCCCATATTAACAAAGGCTGGTCAGGTCATAAACATTTCATAACTGCAATTTATGTTTACAGACTAAATAACATTAACAGTATTTAGTACAGATTATTTATCAAGCATAAATGCTCAAAAGCATTGTCTGTTATTTCTATGATTAGTGCATGTAGGGGCAAATTTGTTCCCTAGAACCTAAGTAGCTGTGCCAGGGAGATTTGCAAGCCTCTTTGTCAGGCCACTGAGGACCTGTAAAGGTTTCTCTGTGGCCATCACTGCTATCCTAATGTGATAGTAGTCAATGCAGCCCCACAATGCCATTCCACAACAGGGAAAAGGATATTTTAATAGCTTTACTGTAACAGGGAACCTGAGCCCTGTTACTAGGAAGCACAATGGCTCCTTTAAGAACAAACTTTCAGGGCACAGCAGGCCAGCAGAGCCAGGGTTAAAAGCTGAGCCTAGCTGGCTGGTCAGGAGATTGGGGGCATCAGGTGACCAGAAGAGAGCTCAGGCCAGAGCTATATAAACCCTGGTCTGCTCAGACCAGGGAGCAGCCAGCTGAGAGAGTGAACTCCTGAAAACTCCCAGAAAAGGTGAAGCAGCAGCTCATCAAGGGAGAGCAGCAAACGATGCAGAGACAGTCACAGAACTGTAAGTGGGCAGATTACCTTCTAGACCATTATTTTATTATAAACAGTAAGCCCCTGGCTTATGTTTCAATTGTAAACTGGTGGTTTGTGGCTGAGGTTGTAGGGAAAATGGAGGCCTCATTAGCATCCATGGGGTGCACCTGCAGAGAGGCTGGAGAGCCCAGAACTAGAGGGGTGCAGCAGACAAGGACCAGGGGCCCAGTTGGGAACTAGGGCCTTAAAGCCGGGCCTCACACACTAGGTCTGGGCTAAAGGGGCCTAGACATATAAAAGGAGATTAGGCCAAAGCCCCAGCAGAGTGTCTGGGGAAAAATGTATAGGGCCACAAGCCCAGAGCCTATGAAAGGGCTAGAGCCTTGGAGCTTGGCCCTATCTAGTGGGTCTAGGCTGGTGAGCTTAGCTAGAGAAAAAGGGGCAAAAGCTAAGTAGGCTGAAGCCCCAACATAGACATACGGCTAACACCTGCAAGGCATGGTGCACTGGGTTGGAGCATGCAATTAGCTTTTAAGGCAGAAGCCCCTGACCTTGGTGACATTGAGTGTAGCTCTTGCCTGCAAATCCCTGGGGCATCCTCCTCTTCAAGAACCAAGGAACATCAAGTCATAGCAGGTGAGTGTAGGGGAGTCTGTTCCCAGGGGAAAACTGAGATATCAAGAGACTTCGGGGGTCTTTGTAGGCTTTCAAATGCAGCTGAAGATGCCATCCTGTTGCATCTACCTGCAGTACACATATATGCTGCCTTCTTCTCTTGGCATGCAGAGTTATCATGGATCTGGTCTCTAGTCTACACAGGAAGTGGAAACTCCCTGCGTAGTATCCCATTTCCAACTAATGTTAGCATCAGTTCTGCTGCTTGCAGACCAGGTAAAAGGAAGTTGCTATATCACCTGCATATTGGGTGGCTTTTGGTTTGGCAGTGCTAAAGGTAGGACCTCTTTTATTTCTGGGTTTTTGGTTTTGATTTGGCCCAGTGACCAAAAATTACTACTGTTTAAAAGCTCTATGTTGATCCATTGCGAGTTGACCAGTTAAACCTATTCCAAAGATTTGAACAGAACCCTAAATCTACCAAAAAGCTGAGCAGCTTTGAATTGACTCAGTGGCACAATGACTATTAACCCCGATTAAATAAAAGTTCAGTGGGCTATCTTTCCCATTCAAAAAGTTGGACTACTTATTTCTATTTTGTTCTGGCCCTGGATATCTCTTCTATTCCACCATAGTTTTAGGATTCCTTAACCATCTCTTCTTTATTTACTAACCTGGCATCTCCTATGCTTCAGGTTTCTAAGGTGACTTCCCAGCCCATTCAAATCCTTTCCAATCATAGTTTTGTTGGGGCATAAATGGGGAGCCAGTGCTCTCTCAGATTCAGAAGACCCAATTGGCTAGAAAACGGCAAGAAACCTCCTTTCCCCGTGGAAGTGTAGTGGGAAAGAAAAATAGCCTGTTCCCCATTGATGTTTTATTACTGTTTGACAGCTGGGGATGTTTATGCCCCAAAAGGCTTAGTGGTAGCTAGGCAACCTTTTGTGTTTGCTATCAACCACATGGTAATTTAGAGAAGCATCATAATGGTGAACAAATTTGTCCTTTGCCACTGTCCTCTGTCTAACCAGTGGTTGTAATGGCAGAGGTGAGTGTCTTCCCTCCTTATGAAGAGCATGCACTTGTTTTCTGCTTTTGGAATAATAGGCCTTTATTTGACAGCTGCCTCAGTGCCCACAAAGACAGGAAATAGTCACGCCATACTCTGAGGAGACTTTGAGAAGGCAGCTATATTGCAGCAGTGGAGAAAGAGAAACCATTATGAATAAAAATGTTAAGACGAATCGTCTCTGGAGCTCAGTGGCATACTGTTAGAAAATGTGGAGAATGAAAAATTCCAAGCCTAGTAGCTGCGGGTGGTTTGTTGGCAGGGATAGAGTTGTATATTTTACATACATCCAGTGCTGCAGAATATACGTGTCCTAGTTCATCAGTGGAAAAAGGCCACTGACGGAAGAGTCTGTGTTGAAAAAATAGCTGTGTATTCAGCAAACATTTATAGTTTTTTCTGTGCAAAATAAATTTATTATGGTTTGGGGGGGGAAAAAATAGGAGACAGTACTTTCTGTATTTCTTCTCAAGTCTGTCCAGGCACATGTGGACAGCAAACCATCTCCATCAGCACCTCTCTGACTTGCATTTACTGGCACCCTGATTTTCAGTCAAATTCCAGAAGACAAGAACAGAATGGGTATGGAAAACAAAATGTCTTCTTCTTAGCATTTTTCTTATAGTACAAAAAATGCCTATGACAGCTCATGTCAGTTCAGCCCTTCCTAAACCTGTTTTTGTGGATAAACAAAAATATTTTTTTTATAGATACTTCAGATGACTAATGCATGTTAGAAATTTAAATTCACCTTAGAAAATGTTAAAGTTATTCACTTAAGCTCAATGGAGCAAAACGTTAAAAGTGACAGTGAAAATATATTTTAGTTGAACGGAACCATGTCCTTTTTCCTGGTCACTTTCTCAAATCTTGGTGTACATCATTACATGGACTTTGGCAATATCAGCGACTCTCTGATATTTAGTGTAAAGTTACAGTTAAATGCTTTTATAATTATTAATCTGCAGCATGTCAGAGGTAGTACCTGCTCTACACAAGTAGCTCTTAGTCTCTATTCCAGAATATGCTGTAAATCTGGAATATAGGCCTGTGGGATAATTTGAGAACATATAACTGATCTGTTGGTCTCTACTGGGAAAATGTATTCATACCTTTTCCAAACTTCGTGGATCTCTTCTAGTTATTTTAGTTTATTTGACCCTTCTATAACCTAAGTTATCTTGTTCTAGCTTTCCAGTTGCATAATCTCTGCAAACTATGCAAATGATGATTTGTCTTTAAGACCTATTTAGTGTCCCTAGGGAATATGAAAGAATTATCCTGGTCAATATCCTCAGAGAGCTTTTGTGATTTCTGGAGGAGTATGTAGTCTCGGATTGATGGAACCCCAAACAAATAGGACAGGGAGGGAAAGTAGTGGAAACTTATCCATGATTCAGCAAATCGGATACACTGGACAATAAAGCAGACTTTTCCAGGAAAGAGAAAATAAAAATGATTTTGGCAACAAGTAATAGTTATGACATGAAGGCAAAGAAGTTCAGAGATACTAGTTACTGAAAGATGCTAATTAAGAGGTAGAGTAATTATTTAATCTCTAGGAATTTTAGATTCTCTATCTGTATCCCTATTTTCTCAGTCTCAAGACATTAATTTTACTAAGTAGATGGGTTAATTTGTGCACAGTTTTTAGGTTATACTGGGTTTTGTTGGCACTTTGTTTTTTTTAAAAGGTAGATTATAACAGTGACAATGGTGACAGTGAATATTGACATTTGTTATATGATAGATTGTTTTCCTTCCTTCAATCTTGATCCATTGAGGTGACTAGAAGCAGGAAGTAAAGACCATTCTCTCATTTACACATTACAGAAATACTATTATACTTACTTGAATAGAAGATGATCCAGATTATAAGATGAGCCCCAGTAATTAAATTCTACATATGGAAAATTTTTAAATGTGTGTTAATTTTCCAGGAATGGAAGCTAATTATTGGAGGTTTGCCATGAATTTGTCTCCTTCCCACTGCTATAGCAGGGGAAAAAATCTGCAGGGTCAAGTAGGCCCTTTGCTCTTGGCTTCCCTCACAACTTTTTCTTCTGGCAGCCCCTTCCTCCTTCCTTACTGTCAGACCTTGCTCTTCCTGAGCATGTGGAAGTGAAGAGTAACTTTGAAAACAATGATCTCAAAATTAAACATGGCTGTAGCAATTTGCATATAGTACTCATACATCTACAATTGATACATATAACCTTTTTTGGAAACTGATGCAAGTTTTAGCATAGGTATTTCATAAACACACTTTTGATCAGCGCTTTGGCACCTACTTATGTATAGTACAAACTATGCATGATATTAACCCCAAACCAAAAGCTCATGACTTGCCACATAGTTAACTGGTCTGGGATATACCAAGGTCAACAGAACCTTAGTCCATGGTGACCCCACAGCTCAGCATGACTCAAAGATCCATGTCTTAATTATCCCCCTACCTGTGACTGTGTCACAGGGCACCTCACTGCCCTGCTCCTACAGAAGGGAAAAGCTGCTGGGGAAAAGCCCCAGCAGAGGTAGTGAGCACAGCTACAAGTTGCCAGGGCAGCTAATGAGAGTCAGCTGACCCTAAGGGGCAGGGCCTGGCTCTTATAAAGCCTAGAGCCAAGGCCAGGCTGGCAGTTCCCTTCCAGCGGCTGGAGAGGCAGGAGGTCTGGGAAACAGAATCTGAGTGCAGCCCACAAGAGCTCCAGATGCTGGAGCAATGATGCGGAGATATAGCTAGAAAGTGTATGTTGTCATGGCCAGGTGCCTTATGTTTAGTTATAGCCAGGAGGCTCGTGTTCTGTTTTGGTAGTGTTGTTATAACACCGGTGGTTTGGGTGAAGCTGTAGGGGTTGGAGGAGGCCTCATAAAGGGACCCCAGCAGTGTGGGGATCCCGGTGCCTGCAGTATTCTCATAGGTGCCAGAGTGGGCGTGATATCGGGGCCCACAGGGGTGTGGGGCCCTAGCGCCCGGGAGGGTGCAGTCCAGCGTCAGAGAGGGCACAGTAGCATGGGGTGCATGGACCCCTGGCCCTAGAGAGAGGGCAGCATTTGGGAGAAGCCCCGAGAGACGGACTTAGCAAGCCTGGAGAAGGGGCGGCATTGTTGGGGCCCAGCATGGGCATAAGAAGTTCCCAAGCAGGGGAAAGTATTGGGAAGCCCAGGATGGGTGTGGCGAGCTCTGGCAGCGGCCGAGTGCTGTGGTAGCCCTCTGGAAAGGCCGAGGTGCTGCGATTGTCCCCAGAGAGCAAAGGGGATAGTAGCACGGTTGGGTCCAGAGAACAGAGAGTAGCAGCGCGGTGGGCATGAGGGATCGGAGGCTCGAGGAGAGGCCCACGAGGGGCAACGCTTGAGAGGTCTGTGAGAGCAGGCATACATTTGACACACCAAGGTCCAGGGCATCTGCGAGGCTTGGGGTGTGGCCCTAAGGCCAGGGTGCCTGGAAGGCACCCATCATACAGGGACACACCGTGGTGGGTCTGGGACATCACAGGGACAGAGGTCCCAAGTTGCTGTGCCCAGGGCGGTATAAGGCAGCTTCCAATATACACTCAACATCAAAGACGTGGTGGGTGAGAATTTGGGGGTGCCTTGGGCCGGACTTGGCATGGGTAGGAGGCTTTAAGGAGACCACGGCCCTCCTGGAGGACCCTGCCATGACAGGCTGTAACCAGGTACTCTTGTCACAAGTCCCAGGATACTCCAAAAATGTTATTCATGTGAAACAGACTAAGAGGAATTCTGGGTAAACTATTTGGGGCCCCATTTCATGATGCTTGGCTGGCATGTAAGACTGATAAAGCAATAGGAATCATTGTAAATGGGAAAGAAAGGCACAGCTTAACTGCAGGAGTGAAGAAGTCAAAACATGCAATGTAGTGGCTCACCATAACTTAAAGTTTTTTAGAGCCAAAAAAAAGGTTCCTATTAGCATGTTTGCCCAGTGTAGGTCATGTGGTTTATAGCCATGCTTAGTGTTGGCTGCACTCAATCAGCTTCATAGTCAGCTTCCGTTACTGAGCATATACTTCTTTCAGCAGCTCTTTAACGATAAGCAATGTTTTAATGAGATTTCCTATTATGTGTTTAGAAGACAAGGTGCTTTTTTTCTCCAGGCCTATTGCAGGGGAAAAAACCAAACTCATCTTTTATTTGAATAACTATAGTGTGTATAGTTTCAGAGTGTAATCCAGATGTGGCCTGTGGAATGCTGGAGACTGGAAAGTTATTCCTAGCTCTGACACTAGCCTGCTGGTTGACTTTGGGCAAATCACTTCACCTGTGTGTGTGTGTGTGGTTTTTTTGTTTGTTTGTTTTTCTCCATCTGCAAAATTGAAACACTGGTAAAACAAGGTGGAATGTGTTTGAGGAAGCATTATATGAATTGGATATTACTATTATATTTTGATACACTTCCACTACTGTATTGATATATAATCCTACATAAATAAAATATCCTGACATTGTATCAGACTTTTATTACTAAGTGTAGTTGTATATAGTATGCTATATTGTATTTAATTATCTTAATCCTTTACTTTAATATATTGGAAAATGGAGATTTAAAATGGAAAATATTTTAAGAGAAGAAACAAATACAGTTCTTGTCAAATCCTGAAGGTGACAGGCAAGGTTGATCTGACTTCATCTTGTTTGATAATTAGGAGTGTGTCATCTTCTAACAGCCTAAATACTTCACTGTATAAATAACCTTGTTTTCTTTTTTTATAAATGCTCAGCCCATAGCTGATATGCTCTCTCAAACTTAGAACCAGACACTTTATGTTATTGTACTGTAAGGTAACCTGACAGTATTGTATCAGAAAACTTCTGCTCTTTTTGTATCTGACCACTTTTATCAGGTAACTTCTGCTTAAGAAATAACATGCGACTTAATGACTGATCTTGTTTGGTCAATTCCATATAATCTTCCAATGCCAAGATCAGCAGCTTCAGGATGAAGGTAACTCGTATAATTGTCTCTGACATGAATTGAGTATCTGTACCCACTTTATTTCCATTTAATATACCTTGATTTTAAAATGGTACAAAGTTAAACATATGCTTGCTTACCTAGACCCCTGCTAAGATTTACATAATATGCTTAACTATATGCAGCATGAGTTTCAGTGTGATGTCAATAGAACTAAACGAAGTGCATAAAGCCAGGTATGTGTGAAAGTTCTGTATGCATCAGGCCTTACATTAGAGAATTTAGGCCAATATTACACACACACGGAAAAGGCAGAAAATAATATTAAAATGAAAGAACATTTGATACAAGTAAAGGACAAGTTGTGAATTCTTTGATTTTTGCTTTCTTATTTTTGCTTGAGTGAATTGGGCACTTACCCAAAGTCTTATTTCAAATTTGGCTGGATCTTGGCTCTTAGATGCCCAACTTTAAAAAAATTGGACTTGACTTTAGGTGCTATCAATATACAGATATGAGTGGAACTTACGAGTATTCAACACTTCTGAGCATCAGGACTGCACTTTCTTATTAAGAACAGTCAATATGAGTGGCTGTGTTTGAAAAATTTTTGTTTTGGAGTGCTCTCTAAAGAACTTATGGTGAAATCCTGGCCTCAGTGAAATCATTTGAAGTTTTGCTGATGAGTCATATGCTAAAGGTTTCACCCTTATTCTTTATAACTGAGGGACAGCATAAAAACAATAAGATTTAAGGCATGGAGTAAAACAAACAATGGATGAATGTAGTGAATTTTAGTCTTTATTTTGTGTTATTATGTTAGCAAATATCAAATAAGCAGCTTACGGCTACTTTTACCATTTTGGTTAATTATGTGAAATAGACAATGGATGCCTTGGGGGAGAAAAGAATGTTGTTGTCACTTGTTTGTTACTTAGTGGACAAAAAGAATGGAAAATATAAAATTCTATGCTTTAGATAAAAATGTCAAAAGTGATAAAAGTAGGTTGCAGTTAATTAGCAAAAAAAAAAAAAAAAAGTATGTGACTCCTTCCTAATTAAGTTATGCTGCAAATTTTAATTAAGACTAGTGTGTCTCAGTATGTATATATTGAACTAACCACAGGAAAGAGATACCAAGGGTCTCCCAACAAATGATCTGTAGTTGCCACCTCTACGTGAGATGCTAACTGCACAGTAGCGTTGCATGGCACAAGAGTGATGTGATGCTATTGCATAGTAGCTCATTACTACTGTGCAGTCAGTGTTGCCTAAAAGCCATACAGTGATACTACTATGCAGTAACTCTAGTCACTGCATAGTTATTTAGTACTTGTGAATACAAGTAACACGGTAACAACTGTGCAGTCAGAATCTTGTGTAGACGCGGCCACTCCAAAGCAATGGTTTTTAACCTTCTCTCATTTGTGGACCCCTAAAAAATTTCAAATGGAGTTGTGGACTCCTTTGAATTCTGAAGTATTGGGTATTTGCATATTTTTGATTGATCATAGTCATATTCTGTGGACCACTTAGATATAGTCTGTGAACCCTCAGGGGTTCCTGACCACAGGTTGAAAACCACTGGTCTAAAGAACATAACTGATAACTCTGTTAGCAGGTGCATTCCTTCTGACTGAACATTTCAATAAATATCTATAGGCTAAGGAGATGCATTAAAAAGTTGTCCTCAGTAATAAATTATGGTTTGGTAGAATGGTCCATATATGTGATCTGTCTGGCATTCTACAACACTACCTATCCCTTTGGTCCTTAATAAAATAAGATATACAATTGGAGAATGGGAGAAATGTGCACATATATATGTGTGTATGAGAAGCCAAGCATATAGATTTCTTTGTTCTTTGGGGTTGGATGACCATAGATTGTAGAGAGATTTTATCCCCTCATTCTCTATCACAATTATTCTTCTCTAAATTAAGATTTAGAGGTAAAGGTAGAGAATGAAGCCTATAATTCCAATCTGGTTTTGTAGAAGATATGTTTTATTCATCACTGAGGCCCCTTCTACATGTGAAGCTAAAGGCATGATGGGATCTAATATGTCATTTCACACAATCATGCCTCCTGCCCTGACACACGTGCGTGGCAGGAGGCACAGTTGTGGGACTATGCATTATATTACATTGTGCCTTAATGCTAGTGCAGGGGGAGCCTGATCCTGGACTCCCCCTTCACTGGCAAGCTCCTGGGGCTGAGAGCCCCCAGCACCTGAGTTGAGGGGCTCCCAGTCGTGAGGGCACCCATCCCCAGGTTTTGGAGTATCATCAGTGTGGCAATCTTCCCACCCCACGGGTATAGGAAACTCCTGGGTGGAGTGGGGATTATTGCAGGGGTAAGCCCCAGTAATGTCCCAGGAACACAGGGGAAAGCTCTGGGGCTAGCAGATCACCAGAGACAATCCCCCTGCCCTGGGGCTGCATGGAAACCCCTGGACCTGGAGAATCACTGCAGGGTGATCCCCCACCTTGGGCATTGTGGGAAACCCCTAGGGCTAGAGGATGACCATAATTATTCAATCCCAGAGGTTTGCTACACCTCAGAGCCCTAAGAATCATTGATCTCTAGGGTCTGGGTGTTTCTTGAACCCTAGGGTTTCTGGGTGTAGGAAACCCCTGGACTGTCAGAATTATTGCTGCTTGGCTGCTGGGATCCTTAGAGCTCAGGGGTTTTATGCTGGGCATGGTGCTTACCTGTAGCTGGGAGACCTGCCATCTGACAGGGCTCCTAGCCGCAGGAGAGACTCTGCTACGCTTGAAAATTTAAAGCTTGCTAGCAACTAGCTATTAAGTTAGTACATGTATTTGAGGTCTAACTTTTTATAGCTGGTTGGAGCTCATTACTGTGTGATAGCTGCTTTGCACATGTAGCTAGTCTCCAGGTGATTGTGATTGACCAGTTAATTATGCAACACCTGTAATGTGTAGAGGGGGCCTTAATAAATGACAGGAATAAATTTGCCCCTTCCCCTAGTGATGCTATATAATTACCCTAAGCATCTGCTCTGAAGAGAACTGAAGCCCTTACTTGTGTATATCAGAAATGAGATATTCAAAATAGTTTTTTAACAATAAACATAAATACCTAAGTGATTGCAAATCAGTCATAAATCAGGGCATGACTTGTTTTTCAATGCAAATAGGAATACATAGAATGTCCTGGATAATAAAACAAAAAAAGGTAGAAGTAGGTTTTAAGTAGGTTGCACCTTTATTACCTTAATTCTTTACTGAACTATCTGGCAAAAACTCTTACAATGCAGGTCATGTTTCCTTCCATGACTAGACCCACTAGTAGAGAGTTGACATCAGCTTGGAATAGTTTAATTGTGAGACCCCACAGCCCTCTACTTATACAAGACTTAGGAGAATGGGGAAAGAAAGTTATTTCCTCACTATACCAGACCTTCAGAGCATCAAAGGCTCCCCTTTACATCCACTTCTAAGTCTAGTTTTCACAAAAGGAGCCACTATGGAATGAGTACCTTCACAAACATGTATCACTTGTTAAGGTACAGGACCTGGAACTTTTCCTCCTGACTTACCCCAGGGGCAGCCTGAGCTGCTCTGGAGAAGGAGAGAACCTACTACACCTTGGCCAATATGGCAGCATAGGAAAAATTCCTCTACAGGCCCCCAAATACAATTATTGCAATACCTGCAGCAGACTAAGAACTCTGGTCCTAAGCTAGTCTCAGAGGCAGGAGTTATAATTCAGGCTTGGGTGATGGCATTCTGGGACACTACTGGGGTTTGTATAGCCTCCTTCAGAGTTGAGTCTCTCTGCCCTTTTCCTTCTCCTCTCTCACCCCCTCCATTGCCCAAGTTATGCTTACCTCCTCTTCTGTTCAACCTCAAAAAGGGTGGAGCCATACCCACATTTTTCCCCACCAGTCTAGACAAGGACTCCATCCTTTGAGGTTCTGATGGTTCATGTTCTTAAATACTTAGTAGTAGCATTCTTGTTTCTTTGATTCTGGCTAAAATTACTAGTAATTTAGGCTGGTTACAGTCATAAAAAGGCACACTTTACTGAAAGCAGCAACACATTAGTTTGACCCAGCTCCACAGAGTCAGGCACTTAAGTGGGGCTTTTTGGCAGCTTTATCTAAAGCAGATTCAATCAGATATTGGATAAAGGCCCAAAAAGCCCCACTAACATGTTTTATCTATACAAATGGTGAGCAAGCCGGGTGCAGCTAATGCAAGGCCTCTTCTGGGCATGTGCTAGGCTAGGTATGGGAGCATGCCGAATTTAAAGTAAAGCTTCCCCCCCCCCCCTTTTTTTTTTTTTTCTTTTTAAAGTCTGTAAGCAGCCATTGTAACTGCAAACTGGTGGATATTTGTGTAACTGCAATTACATCTAGTCAGTCATAGTCCATTAATTAGTAGGGAAGTATAAGGAGGTACTTTCCATTGCTGTGTTCCTATATTTCCTTACTTAAAGACCTCAACATTTAGAATTTGCTTATTTAGAATCTCTGGCCTGGAGTGTTTTTTCATTCTAGGTTTTTTTTTTTTTTTTTTTTTCCTGAAAAATGATCACAGAATGATGAACTAGGTGTTGTTTTCTATGGAATATTAAGTGTCAGTTGGGATGCTGGCCTAAATGAACAGTATGGGTAAAATTAGTATTTTTATGAGTTGTACTGTTCCACAAACTAAGCACACATTTCTGGGCATATATTTCACTTGCCTATATACAGGGTGATCTGTATGCTTCATTACTTGAGCAACTGCTTATACACCATCCATACTGTAATTTTCAGTGAACACATTATCTTTTCCCCCCCTACTTTGCTTCCATTTACTAACTTACACTTTTACATATTCTTTTTCTAGAAGTTTGTTGCTGATGTTTATTTTTTTGGATCAAACAACTCTTTTGTCTCTTCCACAAAAGTATATAGAAGTAAAAGCTCCTCAACAGGCAGTAATAAATAGGGAGGAGAAAATAAACATTTAAGTATTAATCAATCGCTGAGTTTTTTTCAATATTTTATAAGTACTTGACAGTGGTTAGTAATTATGATCTGGGTGTGCCACTAATGGCACCTTCTGAAAAATCGGGTTCTTTCAATCTGCTAATTATTTTCAGTTCGTTTATTTTTTTACAGTGAATGTGTGCACCATTTCCCCCCCCCCCCCAAAAAAAAGACGTGAAGATCCCTTTTCTCTGATACTTTTACTGTGCATGTTACCTTTTACTTCATCTATTCCTCCACCTTCTAAGACGGTCACCCTGTAACAGGGGGCTTCCTCGGGGCTGATCTCAGTGGCCCGCCCACCTATTCTTGGGCCAGCCACCCGCCATCTCACCCACCACACCTTGGTGTTAATTGATTCACTGATTGATGTCAGTTAAGTGGGAGGCTGCCCATTTTAGTGCCCCGATGCCAGGGGGCACTCTCTGCAGCTCCTGTCCTCCCCAATACCGCAGCCCAAGCCTCGCAGATGGCATCTTGGTGTTCACATAGTCACTAGCCCCCACGCTGGGCCCCAGAATCATCCTATAGGACCCCTCCATGATCCCTCCAATCAGGTTGCCTCTCCACCTTCATCCGGCCTACCTAGCCCCCCAAAGCCATTTTTCCCCCTCTCGGGTGTGGCCCCCCCAGGACCTTCGGCTACTAGCCCTTGCCCACCTCCAGGACACTCAGGACCCCAGGCCCTTGGCTCTTGGGCATCCCTTGCAGTGGGCCCCTGGCCCTTTTGACCCTCCTAGTCCTGGCCCCAGCATGGACCAGTCGAGGGCACTCTTTTGTTTGGGCTGGGTCTCTAGCCCATCTCTCTCTCTCCCAGGGTCTGCCTTCTGGGCCCCTCAAACAGGGTTACCTACCCAGTGGTGGGGGCAAGAGGTTAAGGCACCCCAACCCACCTTTCAACAGGGTGATAACTGGCCTGGCATTTCCTGGGGGCTCCCACACCACTGAGCCCCACCAGGCCACCCACTCCTGGCAGGGTGCAGTTTTAGGTCATGCCCAGGACCAGGAGCCTCCTTACCATCCCCTTCAGGTCCTCCCTTACCTCCAGATTGTTCTCAGCTGACCTCCAGCCAGACAGTGTTACTGCCCGACCTCCATCAGCCGAACTGCCCTGTTTATATAGGCAGCCCTTGCCTCCAAAGTGGCTGACCTTGTCAGGTACCTGGTGGCTGCCAGCTCCAGGCCCTTAAAGCAGCAGGCACATACAGTGCCCTGCCACACACTCCTACCTCTACATAAAGGGAGGAGACTTGATGGGTCCTTCTATAGGACTATCTTACAGGAAATCATGTTTTCTACAGAGCTATAAAATAATCTCTTTGAGAGAGTAATGAGTAGTTGAGGACAGGCTAGTGTTTTATAGTGTTTTATTCAAAGACAATAGAAGCTGACTTAGTATATTGTATTTGTGGGTCTGCAGTGTCTGAAACCCTAAGCATGGAGTCAATAATGCAGTTTATAATCTCCATTTCTCCATTTACTTCACAGGCTGGTAAACACAGAGCTCTACTTTGGTTATGTAGATTTGTAATTGTTCCACAGTTAGTACTAATTCTATTTGCTTATTTTATTTGATCATTTGTATATATCCTCTATGCCTCAGGAAAGTGATATATTTCATTGCAAAATGATAGCTGTTTCTTGAAGATTTAAATGTAATTTCTCAAAAAAAAAGTTTTAGAATCCTTTTTGCTCCTACTAAAATCATTTACTACACTTTGAAATATTACTAGTATATATGTGGATCTAAAAACTGTTCTACAGAATTGAAATAATCTGTAAAATGCCACACAGATTTTTCTTCTTTTGATTTTTAGGACACACATTAATCTGATGGCATCAAGATACCAGATCAAAGCTACCAAAATACTTGCTCCTGGGGAAATCAGCTGCTATCTTGAACTGCCTGTTTAGTATAGGTGCCTATACATGTGCATTAAGGCTGCTCTGACATGCTGTAATTAGTGGACATTGGAGTAGACTCAATTGCTTGAGTCTGCTAATGTGGTAATTACCACACTCCAGCAGACTCTAGCATCAAGTGTATCAGTGTCCCCATGCTGAAAAAATGGGGTCACTTTAACTAAAGCTCATTCAACATGTGATGCTTCAGGTGCTTTAATTAAAATGGCTGTGAGAGCCCCACACCCATCTCACGGAGCATGTGTACAAATGCCCTAAGATTCCCGTTAATCGGTGTATATCCTCAAGTCTCTGAGCATTACTTCTTTATAGTCACACTTAGGGATGCTAGAGGTGATGCAGACTTCACAGTGGTATCTGATTTATTTTTTCTTATACTGCTATCCTATGTTCCAGAGGGATCCAGTATGTACGTTTGCGTACATGCGGAAGGGGGCTATCTCACAGGAGTAATTGTTTTCAAGATAATCCAAAATTGTACCTGACCATATCTCACAGGATCTTCATTATTGTTGTAGAACACACTAGGATATCATAAAATAAACTATTCTAGTTGTTTCCCTCTGTCAAATTAATCCCTTAGCTCATTTGCTTACTGGCCTGGTTCTCACCTTTGTAACCTTTCCTCCTACAGTGCCTTTGAGACACTAAACATTAGGGGTGTACGAAACAAGCCCTATTTGATTCGGCCTGAATTGGGGACAGTGATTCAATTAATTGATTTGGATCACTCTCCCGGATTTCATTTGGCCAAACTTGAATCTGAAGATTTGACTTGGAGAATCAACGGTTTGGCCGTAGACACAGCTTTAAATGTTCTTCCTACATATCTTGAAGTACCAGGCTTGGCTCATGAATGCTGTGATGTTGGGGCAGATGGAGCATTCCACAGGAGCTTGGAGGGGATCCCTTGTGTGCTCAGTGGCAAACCTGGAAGTGGACTAGAAGTATTTCCAGTCCACATCCGGCTTCTCTGCTGAGCACTTGGGGGGGGGGGGGCGGGGCCCTGCACCTCCCTGACTCGGTGATCAGCCACAGGAGAACCTGTGTGCCCCCCAGACCCAGGAGGCACCAGTCACTGAGCCGGAGGGGTGCAGGGGGGCCCCCCAGTGCACTCTCTGGCGGACATGGAAGTGGACTGGAAGTGGTTATGGTCCACTTCTGGGTCTGCTGCCAAACATGCTGGGGAGCCCTCTGCACTTTTGTGGGATGCTCCATCCACCCCACCATCTCAGTGTTCACAAGCCACTTGCTACCTAGAGGTATGTAGAAAAAAACATTTAAAGCTGTGTTTGTCTGAATTGCTGAATCTTTCTAAATCTCTCTGAACTGATTTAGAGGGTTCTGATTAAATTCAGAGATATTAAAGGGTTCTCTGATTCAATGTGAATTCAGTGAAGATTTGGCCCAATTCAGGGGCCAAATCTCTGAATCGAATTGGGGACCAAAGCTTCACTCTACCCTACTTTACATAGCTATTTTGGACACTGTACCCATGGTGTGATATTTACACTCTGCTACATATCCTGTTCAGAACTGAAAGGTCAGAATTCACTCTGGTCTAGTATGAAAGTGACCCTGAATGGGTATTTGTAGCTTCAGAAGTTTCTACATGTTCACTTGGTCTAGTGACTCCTTAGAAGACTTTGAGATGACTTTTGAAATTGCTTCCTTGAAATTTTGGTCATCACAACAAAAGTTGGAGTTTAGTTTTTCCTATTGGAAATCTGTGGCTACTGATTTGTTACATATCAACTTAAATCTTGTAGTACAAATTTCTTTCTTCAGTAATGAGTGTTTTCCACAAATCAAGTTTATTTCACAACCTGAATCCAACAGCATTCAAAAGTTTCCAGACGCATAGTAACAAGTGTCTGGACAGCTTTTCACATAGTCTGTTTTAACGCTTGCTGATGAAGGTCCTACTGCTCCAGTAACTTTGTCCTTGGTGTGGCTGCTTTTTGCCTGAGCAGTTCTGTCTCAAATAGGCTTTGCTTCTATATTGTCTTCAAATGTCAGTTGGCCTAGGGCCCCTTGGGATGCCTGCAAATCATCTGCACCTGAGCCCTTCTCTTTTGAGTCACTACACTAGCAAAAATTACTTGCTATGTTGCATGAAAAAGGAGTCACCCTGAGCAGGGACTGAACAGTTAATTCCAGTAAGGAAACCCCATTTCTGTTTCTAGACTTGTAACTCTATATAATTATATTTTATAATTTTTATAATTTGATCCATGGGTTTATCCAGTACGCACGCTTTTTTTACCAGCAAGTTACGCAGTTTCCTTGTGAAACTTTTTACATACTGATTTTTTTCACAGCTTGCCACTGGGCATAGTCCCCCTCTGCATTGTCAGTTAGAGATTTGGTGCAACAGATGCCACTTCACATGATTAACTACAAGGGAGCTCCTCTCCCAGTTGCCGCTGGCTTACACTTGCTTTTGGCATTTCAGAAAGGCCCTTTTCCCTTCATAGGGATCCACATATGTATTTGCATTTTTTCTCCACCTAGATTAATTTGATATGAGAAAAGAGTAGTGTACGAATGCACCCTTAGATACACCATGAGATCTGCTGTTTGTTATCAAGGCTCCTATTCATCAGAAGTATCTGGGCTTTATGTTCACACAAGTTACTGGATCCCTATTTACCCCCACAAATTTTCCTATGGAAGTTGATGGTGCCTTTTAGATGTGTGTGAAGTAGGCCCTATTCAATTTGGATTTGGCCTGAATTAGGGAGAATTATTCTATTCACTGATTTGGATCACTGTCCCTGATTCAATTTGGCTGAATCTGAAGATGCGATGCTGATTGGAAGAATCAGCAATTTGGACCTAGAGAACTTTTAAAGCTGTGTCTACATACCTTGAGGTAGCAGGTGCAGCTCGTGAATGTTGCAATGCTGGGGCACATGGAATGTCCCGCAGGAGTGTGGGGGGGGGCCCTTCATGTGCGTGGTGGCAAACCCAGAAGTACTTCCTGTCTACTGCCGGGGAGTGCAGTGGGTCCTCCCTGCCCTGTGCCTCCCTGGCCTGGTGATCAGTTGCAGGGGGACCCTGGGTGCCCCTCCAGACCCATGGGTCACCAGCTGCTGAGCTGGGAAGGCATGAGGGGGTGCCCCCAGTGCACCTCTGGCAGACCCAGAAGTGCTTCTGGTCCATTTCTGGGTCTGCTGCCAAGTATGCTAGGGAGCCCCCTGTGGTTCTGTGGGATGCTTCATACACCCCAGCATCAGTATTCATGAGCCCCTGCTACCTGGAGGCATGTAGAAAAAAACATTTAAAGCTGTGTCTATGTCTGAATCTTTTTTTTGAATCTCTCTGAATTGAATCTCTCCAAATCAAATCAGAACCCTCCTAATGAAGGGTCCTCTGGTTCAGTTTGGATTCAGACATACAGGTACTGAATCAGGCCAAATCTCTGTGGAATCGAATCGGGGACCAAAGCTTTGCACAGCTCTAGTGTGTTTCAATCAAAAGTATTAAAGCTGGCAGAGAAGCTTAGAAGAATTAGCAGAAGCAGCAATAGAGCTGTTTCTGTAATATCTGTTTTAATCTTGATTATTTAGCAATGATAGAAACAGCTGCACAAAAAAGCCATATATATATTCACAAAATAATAGAAAATTAGGGTTGAAAGGAACCTCAGAAGGTCACTTTAGTAGAATATCCTGCTCAAAGCAGGACCATAACCAACTATCATTCCAGCCAAAGCTTTCTCTAGCTGGGTCTTTAAAATCTCCAAGGATGGAGATTCTACAACCTCTCTGGGTAACCTGTTCCAGTGATCTTTTTACTACCTTCCTTGTGAGAAACTTTCCCCTAATATCTAACCTAAACTTCCTTTGCTACAATTTGAGACCATTGTTCTTTGTTCTGTTATTTTCAATCACTGAGAACAGTCTAGCTCCAGAATTTTTAGAACTACCCTTCAGACAGCTGAATGCTGTTATTAACCCCCCTCTCAGTGGGCACATCTACATAAGATCCTACATAGCTATAGTGATGAATTATGGTGATGTAGCTCATTGCTACTGCAGCATGGCATAGGCGGGCAGAAACCGTGATGCTGACGCTACATCGGACTTCATTGCTATAGTGACATAGAATTTAAAAATAACCATGCACCACAGAGGCTGTGCCGTACTGGTGGGTACTGGACAGTCATTTAGAACTAGCTAAAGCAAGTACTAAATTGTGTAGTACTAAAGGGCACATGTAGACATACCCACTCTTATCTTCTGTAGACTAAATAAGCCCATGTTCTTCAACCTCTACTTACACATCATGTGCCTCAGCCCCTTAACCATTTCCATTGCCCTTGCCTGGATACTCTCTTATTTGCTCAAAACTGGACACAATGCACCAGATGTAGTTCACCAGTGCTGAATACAAGGAAAGAATCACTTCTCTTGATTTGCTGGCAACACTCCTACTGATGCAGCCCAGTATTCTGTTAGCTTTCTTCACAACAAAGGTATACTGTTGGCTCATTTGTTGTATTGTTTACTGTAACCCCCAGGTCCTTTTCTGCAGAGATGCTGCTTAGCCAGTTGGTCCCCAGCCTATGAAATTATTCTGTCCTAAATGCAGAACTTTGCACTTAAATTAATGAGATTCAATAAGTATTCTTTTGGTCCAATCCTCCAATTTTCCTAGGTCTTTCTGAATCCTAGCTCTACTCTCTAATGTATCTTCTCTATTACTTCCCCCCCAAACTTGTTGGGGGTGCATTCCTTCCCAACTTCCAGATAACTGATTAAGATATTGAACAAAATAAAACCCAGGACTGACCCCTGGGGTACTCTACTTATTATTGACTGCCAACTAGACATTGAACCATTGATTACTGTGGGGGCTGAGAAACGCTGGCGGAATGGGGCCGCTAATGGAGCGGAATTGAGGTGCTGGAGATGCAGCGGTTGCAACAAAAAAAAAACCCCTTTACTTAAAGTCTGTATACACTGTAGGCACATTCTGTGGAGTTACAAAACTTAAACAGGAAACGGGCACACTGATGCTCACACTCACGCAGGGTATGGGGCATCGAATGACTTCGGTGGGGAGTCGTCGGCGGTTGATCAGGCCTCCTTTGTGGCTTGGAAACGCACGCGAGGATCTGTCCTCATGCGCATCCGAGCTCTCCTCTAATTTGGGCGGGCATCGCCCAAGCCTTTTATGCGGTCAGTGAGCCAATTGCCGACTGACGCATGTACATAATTTACGGTGAGCCAGTCATGAGCATGCACTCGCTGGTGCAGCTGCAAGGTTTTGGCGGGCTCTGATCTTGCACCAAGACTTTTTTTTCCCCACGTTACAGGGGAAATCCCTGCACCTGTGCTTGCAATGTGCTTAACACAGGTGTGCCAAGGCATCTCTTTATCTGTTCTGCTCTGACAATTACTGCCCTCTAGGTGTGTCTACATGTGCAAATGCACCCTTCCAGCAGACCTGTATGTAAATTACTCTGGGTAGGCATCTAAACACATACGTATTTGGGAGCAGATTTGCTCCCAATGGGAACAGCCCAGAAAGTGCTGCTCCCATCCTGCTCTGCCCCACTGTCGAAGTTGGAGGGAACTCTGTGCTCCCCCTGGGTGTTAGCCCAGGGGCTGGCTGGGAGCACAAGACCAGGAGAGCTGTCTCCTGGCTGGGAAATTGCTCCCTGCCTCTGGGGACTGCTTGTTAATGGGGTAGGCTCTGATGGTAGGCAGGGGGCTTGGAAAGAGCTACAGGGGAAGGGCAGATTTCAGCCCCCTAGCTCACTGCTAGCTGCCCTGCTGGTGGATCAGAGCAGGGGGCTGGAACCTGCAACACTCCTACAGCTCTTTCCAAGCCCTGTGCCTTGACCATACAGTCACAGCATGGAGCTGGGGAAAAAGCTGCAGGGCTGGGACCGGGACCTGGCCCAGACCAGAACAGTTGCTGTCCAGCCCTTGGCTTCATTAGGGAGTCTGCATGTGCAGCCTAGGGCTTGTCGGGGACTGCCCAAAACAGGAAAGTCCCCAGCCAGCTCCATGCTACACATGCTGACTTCAGCAAGCACTGGGTTGCATGCGGGGAACTTTCCCATTCTGAGGCAGGTCTCAGCCAGCTCCAGGCTGGGCAAGAAACTCTCTCTGTACAGGGAGCTCCTGGCTCCAGCTCTGTAATCATGAAGTGGGGGCTGGTAGATTGCTTACTGCTCCTGAGAGCTGCGTGCTGCTGGAGCAGGGTCTGCTACTGAAGCCCTGAGAGGGATAATGTCCCTTTGCCTTGGCAGCAGGGAGCTCCTGGTCCCAGTTCTGCAATTGCCTGGATGATTTATGGAGCCAGGGCTGGGGGGGTTGCTCTTTGCTACCAGAGCAGGGGGACACTGTCCCTGCCTGGGCTCTGGTGGCAGAGCCCATCCTGGCAGCAAGTAGTTCCTGGGGACAGGGAGCAATCTTCCACTGCCTGTTGCCCAGCTGAACAGGAGCAAATTTGCTCCTGGTCAGCTGTCTACACATGCCTTGCTGTAACTACTTGGTATTTAATTTGCTACTTTCATTTGCAGGTAGCAATTTTTCCTGAGTAGAGCAAATTACTATGCAATAATGGTCTACATGTGTAGGTGGTGATCCTTACGAAGCAGCAATTTGCTCTACTTTGCAGTAAAGCATCTCGTGTAGATGTGTCCTTTGAACCTGACAATCCATCCAGTTTTCTGTCCACCTTACAGTCCATTCATTTAACCTGTACTTCATTAACTTGCTTGAGAGAAATGTTGTGGGAGACCTTATCAAATGTCTTGCTAAAGTCAAAGTATACCACAAGCACTGCTCTTCCCACATCCACAGAGCCAGTCATCTCATCATAGAAAGCCATCAGGTTGGTCAAGAATGATTTGCCCTTGATGAATCCATGCTGACCTTTCCTAATCACCTTCTCCTCCACGTGTTTTAGAAATGGATTCTTTGAGGACCTGCTCCATGATTTTTCCAGGGGCTGAGGTGAGGCTGACTGATCTGTAGTTCCCCCCCAGATTCTTCCCTTTATGGTCATTGTATTTGCCCTTTCCCAACCATCTGGGACCTCTTTCAACTGCCATTAGTTTTCAAAGGTAATAGCCAGTGGCTCTCCAACCACATTGGCCAGCTCCCTCAACAGTGTCAGGTATATTGTGTCCATCCCTATGGACTTGTACAGGTCCAGCTTTTCTAAATAGTCCCTAACCTGTTCTTTTGCCACTGGTAGCTGCTCATCTCCTCCCCAGACTATGCTGCCAGGTGTGGTAGACTAGGAGCTGACCTTGCCTGTGAAGACTGAGGTGAAAAAGAAGGCATCGAATACTTTAGCCTTTTCTGAATTGTCTGCCAGTAGGTTGCCTCCCCCATTCAGTAATGGACCCATACTACCCCTGATTTTTTTTTTTTTTTTTTTTTCCTTTTGTTGTTGACATACTGGTAGAAATCCTTCTTGTTACCCTTCATGTCTCTTGCTAGCTGCAACTCCAATTGCAGTTTGGCCTTCCTGATTTCTTCCTTGCATGCCTAAACATTCTTGTATTCCTTCCTAATTGGTTGTCTAAATTTATACTTCTTGTAAGCTTTCTTTTTGTGTTTTAACCCATTGAAGAGTACCCTGCTAAACCAAGCTGATAGTTTGCCATACACACTAGTCTTCCTGCATATTGGGATGGTTTGTTCCTGCACCCTCAGTAAGGTGTGTGGGGTTTTTTTTTGGTTGTTTGTTTATTTTAATACAACCAGCTCTTCTGGATTCTTTATCCCATGGGAGGCCCATCTAAGGGGTCCTGCCCACCCATTTCCTGCAGGAGTCAAAGTCTGCTTTTCTGAAATCCAAAGTCCTTAGTCTACTGCTTTCCTTCTTTCTTTTCCTCAGGAGCCTGAATTCAATCATCATGTAGTCACTGCTACCCAACCTGCCATCCACTACTACATTCCCCACCAGTTCTTCCCTGTTTATGAGCAGCAGGTCAAGAAAAGCATGGCCCCTAGTTGGCTTCTCCAACACTTGCACTAGGAAGTTGTCCTCAGCACTCTCCAAAAACTTCCTGGATTGCCTGTGCATTGTTGTATTGCTCTCCCAGCAGATATCAGGGTAACTGAAGTCCCACATGAGAAGCGGGGCCTGTGATCTGGAACTTCCACTGGCTGTTTGAAGAAAGCTTCATCTTCCTGGTCTGGTGCCAGTAAAACCCACCATGACATCACCCTTGTTGCTCTCCCCTCTGATCTGAATTTCAGAGACTTTCAACAGTCCTATCTTTAGTTTCATACTGAAGCTCTGAACAATCATATAGCTCTTTTACATAAAGAGCAAGGCCTCTTATTCTCCCCTTCCTCTTCTTCCTGAATAGTTAATAACTATCCATGAGGGTGGTTCAGTCATGCAAGATATCCTACCAAACTATCTTCAGCTATCCTTTTGTGTAACAAGAAGAGTATTTACTAAACTTGGGTACTTTGTTTCAGTCCTTCATCAGCTCAAAGGGACTGCCTTGCCTAGCATGATGTGGGATGGCCAGGGCATATTTGTACCCTGCATTGGTATAGACCTTTTAAAGAAACAGCTTGAGAGGCTGGACATCTTCAAATCAGATGGTCCTGACAGATTATACCCAAGAGTACTCAAGGAGCTGGCAGATGTCATAGCCCAACCATTGGCAAAAATATTTGAAAACTCATGGCTCTTAGGAGAAGTACGTGACAACTGGAGGAAGGCTAATGTGGTACCCATCTTCAAGAAAGGGCAGAAAGTAGATCTCGGGAATTACAGGACAACCATCTTGACCTCAATCCCTGGTAAGATTCTGGACAAAATTATCAAAGAGACCCTTCTTGATAAGCTGGTGGATGGCAACTTGCTGAAGGATAGCCAGCATGGATTTGTTGTGAATAGGGCTTGCCTGACCAATCTCATCTCCTTGTATGACCAGGTGATATCACCTAAACAAGGGAGAAGAGATTGATATTGTATATCTGGACTTTAAAAAAGCCTTTTATCTGGTATCCCATGAACTCCTCATGGAAAAATTGGCCAGATGTGGCCTTGGCTACACCAGTCTGGCTGGGAAATTGACTCCGAGGTCGGACCCAGAGAACAGTAGTCAATGGAAGCGAATCATTATAGTGCTCCATGACCAGTGGTGTCCCCCAAGGCTCTGTCCTTGGACTGGTTCTCTTCATTGTTGATTTTTATCAACAATGTTGACATTGGTGTCAGAAGCGTATTAGCCAGGTTCGCTGATGATGCTAAACTTTGGGGCTCCACACCTGAGGATGGGCTAGTGATCTAGGCTGACTTGGATAAGCTTTGTAAATGGGCAGATATAAACCTCATCAGGTTTATATACCAAAAAAAGCAAGATACTCCACCTCGGGGAAAATACCCCACAGCACATTTTATAGGCTTGGCAGTGGTATGCTCGCTAGCACCACGGCTGAAAGACTTGGGGGTCATGGTTGATCAGAAGATGAACATGATCCACCAATGTGATGTCGCAGCTGGTAAACCAAACAAAACTCTGGCTTGCATCCATAGATGCTTCTCAAGTAAATCTCAGGGTGTCATCCTCCTGCTGTACTTGGCCTTGGTGAGGGCACATCTGGAGTACTGCATGCAATTCTGGGCTCCACAATTCAAGAAGGATGCTGAGAAGCTTGTGAGAGTCCAGAGGAGAGCCACATGCATGATCAGAGGACAAGAGAATAGGCCTTATGATGACCAACTGAGAGCCTGTTTTAGGCTGGATATAAGGAAAAACTTCTTTACTGTCTGAGCCCCCAAGGCCTGGAATAGAGTCCAGAGTAGGTGCCTGCACCACTTCTGGAGGAGTCTTTCGAGAAACATTTGGATGCTTATCTTGCTGGGATCCTTTGACCCTAGCTGACTTCCCGCCCCTGGGCCAGGGGGCAAAACTTGATGATCTTCAAGGTCCCTTCCAGCCCTAATGTCTATGAAATAAACCTAAAATGCAATGGGGAAAAAACCTGAATATCTTTTATCAACATCTATTGGTCACCTAACCTATTCATTATTTTTATATATAGACATCTTTGTATTATACAGCACTTCTGTAACATCTCTCTTATAAGAGAAATGGAATCCTTCTAATTTAACAGTGTCACCTGTGAATTGAGCAGACCGCTTTACTGCCCTTCTACTTAATGTGATTTAATTCTAAGTCTCTTCTTTCTCTTGCTGTATGCCCTCAGATTTTGTTTGTGTTGCAAGAAGGTTGAGGATTTATTAATTTATTTAAATCTATTAATGTATTTAAAGATCTTTAATGGCCTCATAAGGAAGATTCTCAATAAATGAGAACTATTATTATGACCATCTTAACCTTTTAAGGTCAGGAGTATGATTTGGCAGCCTGTCTGCCAAGATCTATAACTACTCAACCAAGTTTTGAAGCACTTCAGAGATTGCAAGAGGCAAGGATTTTTGTGGGTGATATCTTTTTATTAGACCAACTTCATGGTTGGGATAGACCAGAGGGCCATGTTGCATGTTACGCTTAGCATGTGTTTTAGTACTTGAACATGTGGCATTTTAAGAAATTGTGGTTGTATCATAGCAAAGCTATGATTTTTTTTTTCATGGGAGGAATATCTCCAGATTTCATTAAGTAACACGTCATCTAGTTATTGTTGCACTGCTCCACAGAGATAATGAGTTCAAGATTCTGGTGTCTGCAGGCAGGGACTGATAGTCGGTTGATTGTTGGTTCCAGCCCCAGGACCACACTAGAGCCAGGTCAAAACTTTCATTTGGTGCCATGACTGGGACGGATTATCAGTTGGTTCAAAAAGCCAATGGGCTATGGTTGGATTGGATAGTCAGCCCATTTGAGACTCTGGTGTAGTGTCGGGGCTGGGACCCACAATCTGTTCATTGTCCACCCCAGCCCCACCACTACAATGGAGCTGGTTCAAGAAATTCTATGCTGCAAACAACAATCAGCTAATTGTTGGTTCCACTATTGTGTCAGAGCTGATTTTAAGCCTGCCAGCAGCAGTCTTATCCTGTGGCTCACCCCATGGATCCAGTGGCTGGTATGGATCCAGAGGCAGGAGTTGCACCTTATCTCAGCCTTGGCTCCCTGTGCTACCCTCCAACATCGTCAGTGGCAGAGACCCAGGTCCCTCCAGCATGCTAGGGGCAGGTACTTCTGGGCTGGATGGTACTGGGCATGTGGAGGGAAGGACAAAGGCTCCAAGTGTGGGGATTATATATCCTCATGGGTGGACATATGAGCTGTGGTGCCAGTGGCATAGCTGACTTCAGCCCTGTCCAGAGTGGGCTGAGATCGTAATGGACATTACTGTGCAGGATCTCGGAACACATTCTAACTTTTAATACAGCACAGCAATGCTTACTGCAGTATAAATAAAATGCATGCCAAGTGTCATGTGCAACAAGGTTCTTCAACAAGCTTTCAAATGCAAAGTATTATTCTTCAGAACCCAACATCTGAAAACTTGTCTAAATATACTCTGACATTGCATTTCATCTAATAAAAGATATTATTCGTAGAAATCCTTGCTTCTTGCACATTCCTGGACCTTGATGGCTACATTATCACTCCAGACACTACTAAGTGGAGCAAGAGAACATGAACAACAAGTAAACATTTGCTGTAAGTCAGGTGTGTTGAATTTGTTAGGCCCAACAGCTAGCTCCAAACCCAATGAGTTAACTTGTCCCCACTCTCTTTTCATGTTACCAGTTTCAGTTGCCAGAGGTGACTAAAAACCCAGATTTCAGTGGTAGGGAAAATGAGTGGCACTAATTTATGGGTTATGGAACTAAGCTGAGACAGCAGGTCCAGCAGCTGTGGAGATTATGGTGATGAGCCCTGAAAAACTCTGCCAGAAAGATGACCCAACTGTGTGCGCCAAACCTAGCCTGTGGGCCGTATGTTTGACATCCCTACTCTATGCTATTAGCATAAAGACACATACAATGTATCTAGCAGAATACTTTGTATATACCATTATGGGGAGCTGCTTATTACCATGAAATTGATACAGTAAACCTAGTATTTATAGTATTATCTCTTTAATTGATCTTTCATTTGATAAATGAAGAATTTGATTATGCATATTGTAAATCTTTTTAAAAAATCTTGAAACTAGGAGACATACCAGACCCAAGTACTGCACCCCTCAATTTGCTATTTTCATCTAAAAGTTGATGGTGAATGTCTCAAACTCTATTTGTTCAACATATGGCAGATTGATTAACGAACAAAAAAGGTTGATGAGCATAGATTATACTTGTATTTCACAACCTCCAAATGTTTGTTGTTAGTAATTATCATTGTCCTCATTTCCATGACTTATTTCCAGTAGTGCCCACAATGTGTTATGTCCTGTTCAGATGCAGAAGAATCTCCCATATATACAAAATGAATCCCCTTTCTGAAAAGTTTATCGGTATGATACTTTTATCTTAAAAAAAAAAATTGTATTATCTTTAGTTATACATAGTATCCTCATTTTTACTCTTCAAACTTAATAATATTAACTGGCTAATTCTTTTTGAAATAATAAAATTGGATTTTAAGGAGAAATTTTACGTACAGAGAGAGTGGTGGCCTTGCAGATCAAATCAATAAAATCATTCTATTTTATTTGAGCTGGTTTTATTTTTATTTTTTTTAAATTAAAAGACAGGTTTCACAGTGATTTGCACCATGAGAATACATGAAGCAGAGAGCATAATGCTTTCTTTGGCTGGTGCTTAGTGGGCTTGCCTACACATTCATTAATGCACAGTAGTTACTGTGCATTCAATTTAGTACTTGCTAAATGAAATACTAATTAAAAGAGCAGTAACTAGATCTACTGCACAGTAGCACTAGCGCGCAGGTTTTTAGTGATGCTTACTGTGCAGTAGCATATCAGCATGGTTTTTGCCCGGCATACTACTGTGCAGCTTTATTATGTTATTCAGAATTAAGTGTCTCATGTACACGTGCCCACAATCATATATTTTACTTTATAATTTCTGCTGGCTACTAGTTTGCCTCCAGAATCACATTTGTAAATGGTTTTTTGAACTGCTTTTGAAGTTTGACCTATTTTACTTGATTGGTACAAATCCTGCATTTGTACCAGCACTGCCATTCTTTAGTGTCATTTTTTTTCCAAAACGGATTTCTGAGATTTTTGCTTTACTTTGGACCTTGTCTGTGTTACAGAATTTTTCTGACGTGGCTCTGTTGACTATGGGTGTGGGGAAAAAAATCGCACCCTAACCAGTGTAACTGTAATGGCAAAAGGAGCTTTGTCTGGCAGAAGGAGGTTTCTGCCAGAAGACTTCTGCTGTTTTAGGGAAGCTAATATAATTTTGGCAACAGTAAAACTCCTTTCCCTAGATCTGTGCTCTCATTTGAGAGTTAGTAATTGCAGTCTTGGTGCTATAGTTAGAAAGGCAGCAGTCTAGTGGGATAGATGAGGACTGGATAACAGGTGGTTTACTTTAAGCTAAATTCAGCTGTCAGTTCTTGGTTAACTAGTATTTGACCATGACTGAAATCTACTTCTGTTTCCCTCTCAAAGCAGAAAGGCAAGAATCATTTCTTCCAATTGTATTACTGAAAACTTTATTCATTTATAAAAAAGAGGCTACATTTCAGCCTAACTCAGAATACTGTAGTAAAAATAGATTCAGATGTGGAGAGAATTTTCTAGATTTTCTTTCAGATGATGTTTAAATCCAAGACTATAAAAGTGGAAAGATATTTTAGTACAAGAAAAGGCCCTTTGCAGACTTTTGAATGTCTTGCCCTTATGTGAATTTATTACCACCTCCATATTTAGAAATTTGTGTTGTTTGTTTGTTTGTTTTTTCTTCACCACCACAACAGCCTTTGTGGGAAAACATACATTTTGAGTCTACCTTGCTACTTCCATCTAAACTCAAGTTACTGTAGGCCTGATAATCTGTAGGAAAGCAATCATACCTAGGCCTCCTCTACTCATCACATGTATCAGACAATTAGCTGGTTAACTGTGCAATTAATTTAGACCAGCTACACATTCAAATTAACTAGTATGAACATAAGTCCAGATTCAGCTAGGACAGTCCCAGATTCTATAGGCCATTCCTGGCTGATTGGTCAAATGTCCCAGGCTGGAGTCTGTTAGGGAGGTGGAGCTGTGTACTGTCAGACAGGCGGCAAGCACTCGCTGCTGCTGCTGTTGTTGTTGTGTAGGAGCAAGGTAGAAGGATGTATGGTCACCCTAAGATGCCATATTAGAGGTCCCTACATTCCTTGCTCCTGCACACAGGCAGTGGTGCCAGCCTGATGTGCTATTATACTCTGCCTCCCCATCAGACTGTGGCCTGGGACCAATAGGCTAGGACCAGCTTATTGAATCCAGGGCTCTCCTGGCCAAACCGGGATGTATGGTCACCCTAAAATTAACTATCATGCCTTAAAATGGTCCAGCTATATACAGAGTTAAAGCTGGAACATGTGTAATAACTTTATAGCTGGTTTCATAAGCCCCTGCAGCTGGGAGCCCCATTAGCTGAAAGGATTCCCAGTTCAGGGCACTTCATGCATCCCTGTGGCTGGGGAGTTTCATGGGAATGCTCTATGTACCCATTTAACAGCTGATGTGGTGTCCCACTGGTGCGTCCCCATGACTGGGAGCTGAGGGAGCTTCCAGCTGCAGAAGCTTGCTTCTTGCGAGTACAGGAGTATGAGATTGGGCTTCTCCTGTACTGGCAGTAAGGTGTGATGGGGTCTGATGAATGATCCCACAGTCATGCCTTCTGCCATGTACATGTTTTTCACATGTAAAATCATAGATTTCCTACTTTAAAGAAGAAAAAAACAGGGAACTGTGGATTTCCTCTTGTAGGCTGGCAGAATTCCAGCCTGCAAGGGGCTGCTTGGGGCTGGGGAGAGAGACACAGGGGGTACAATATAAATGGTATGCATGTGCACACATGCACGTGGCAGCCAAGCAGTGGTAGCAAGCAGCTCTCTCCATGTAAGTCTGTGGGGGTACAGGTGACAGGTCAAAGGGATGATGGTCTGGTGAGGTTTGCCCTCCCCAGATTTCTGCATCCATAGTGGGGAACAAGGTAGCAGCCAGGTGAGACCAGCTATATGCAGGAAACATGTCTACAGCCCAGGACCTGGCATGAGAGAGAGCACCATACCACTATGGCCACCAAGGTGAGGAACCCCCCCCCACCTAGGAGCAGCTGGGGGGGGCACAACTCCATGCCACTACTATGCCTCACCTTGATGGCCATGGTGGTGCAGCCCTCCCTCCTATGCCAGGTTCTGTCTGCTGGGCCATGGAGGTAGCTCCTGCCCGGAGCTGGTCCAGCCCGGCTGGAGCCCTGCACACCACTGTCCAACATGTCCACACTACTCTCTAAAATGTGGCCTGTGTCCACAGTTTCCCTTCCCTACACACCCATCCTCTTCCTCATACTAGGGGGTGGGGCCTGGGTGTAGGGGAAGTAGGTCAGGAGTGAGGCATACCAGTAGGGCTGTGGGGGGGGTGTGGGTCAGGAGTGAAGGGCTCTTGCAAGGCCAGGTAGCTGCAGATTGGGAGTGAGGGGCACCAGCAGTGCCAGGAGGGTTTGGGTTGCGTGTGAGGGGCACTGGCAGGGCTGGGGGAGCTGTGGCTTGGGAGTGTGGAGCAATGGCATGTGCAGCAGCAGGGCATCAACATATCAGGGCTGCTCAATGCCACAGAGGCAGGGGCAGGTTGTGCGTGGGGGGGGGCGGGGGGAGCAGCTACAGTAAAGGGGGCAAGGGGAGTTATGACTAGGGTCCCAGATTTCAAAAGGGCCAATTTCAGGAAGCTCAGGAGGATGGTTGAGAAGATGCTGCAGGACTGTAGGGTTGAGGACATGGGTGT